>OZ010730.1:43199342-43581896 GCA_963932275.1 Andrena praecox | reverse complement strand
AATTAATTTCTGACAACAAGTTTCGAATCAAGTTGAAACCAAGTCTCTCGCATTCTTCTGAAGGGTTCTTAGAAAAAAAACCGAGCATTAAGGTAACACTTTTATTCAGCGAAAAGATTGTTGTTAAAGTGTTTCGAGCAGGGACTCCTACCGGTACGTAAAATACCGGTATTATACCGGTATTTTTCGGTTGTATCTTCGTCTGAGACTCAATACCGGTATAACGCTCATACCGGTATTTCGCTATACCGAAACCGATATCATACCGAAATAGATAAATACCGAAAACAAAAGGTTACCGGTAACCGAAATAAATACCGGTATTTTTTCGGTATTCTTTTCAGTAACATGGTAGGTTTCGGTGTTCACCGAGAAGAATACCGAAAAAATACCGGTATTTATTTCGGTTACCGGTAATTCCGAAAACCGATTGTTTTCGGTATTTATCTTTTTCGGTATTTATCTTTTTCGGTATGATATCGGTTTCGGTATAGCTGTATTGGCGAAATACCGGTATGAGCATTATACCGGTATTAAGTCCCTGGTTTCGAGAATTCTTCGGGGAACACAGGACCACGTGCGCAAAAGTGTGCGACAGTGCGGAAAACGTGCCATGTTCATTTGCATGATCTGATTAGCCCTTTCTTTTCCAAGACAGAAAGGAAATTCCTGGCGGAATTGATAAATCGATGAAAGACAAACATGCGACTTTCAAAGAACTACATTGTAGTCATTGATCTTGTTGACTTAATGGGTCTGGATCAAAGCGTGTTCATGTCTGTACGCTCCTGCTATCCGTAATGAGTGTGAACTTTACTCGGGACATGACAGTGATAGATCATTCCTTGGGACTTTTTCATTCTGATCGCACGGCACAACGAACGATACCACGAAAGGTGCAAATAGCATTTAGTAGTAAAACAAGCTCCCCTATAAATTAGCCGCGGATCTGAGGTGCGTGCGATCGCTCGCTAAATGCAGCAAAGCCGTGTTCACATTCCGTGGAGGTCGCATTCAGAGGATATACTCGGCACGAGACGCTTTATGAAACTGAGCGAGTTACATGAAACGGTTTTATTGCTAATGAAAAACTGCTATAAAATATGCTTCCAACTAAACCATCGCTGCGACGAGGCTTACCCAAAGGAGGGTCGTGATCTTCAGATTCTCGGAAACATTGTTGCTCCATCTCAAGCATAATAAGTGCTTACGTAGAAAGTTCTAAAATTAAAGAAGAACACACACGTACAATGCCACTCATAATAATTCAAGCTACAGCGAGTTCCAACGCCAGTCATAGTTATTCCTCGGATTCTCAATCTTGCCCCGCAAATTCAATGCATCTTATAACTAGGGTTGCCACTCGTACTTTAAAATAAAGCAGGGACTTTAAACCGGTATGATTTTGATACCGGTATTACGTCAACAAAGCTATACCGAAACCGATATCGTACCAAAACAGATGTGTACCGAAACCGTTATAGAACCGAAATAGGCGAATACCGAAATCGTTAAAGTACCGAAACCGAAATAAATACCGGTATTTTTCCGGTTCTTCTTTCGGTGACATGGTAGATTAAAGTAATATCTTCGTAACCCTTATTAATTCGAGCTGTAATATCTTCGTAACCCTTATTAACACCGACATAACGTAATATCTTTTCATAAAAATACCAATATATTAGTATACGTGTAGCGTATAGATTCTTGTCTAATAATATTTTGAAAACTGTAATAAAATCCGAAAACCGAAAAAAATACCGGTAAATATAGGTAAATATAGGGTAAATCCGGGAGACGCGGTCGGGCCGGAGAGTTGGTCGTGTCGCTATATTTCAGAGCCTATACGTAAAAATGCATTAAAGTGCAGACCAATTACTTCTCTAGAAGCCAAATAGTTGAATGAATAGCGTTATTTCGCTTCCTTCTGTGGTTTTCTGGATTTATAGGCTATAAAAGGTAAATTGATGTTACAATTTAACCTCTTTTGTCAAACAGCGGTTGTACAGAATCGTATTTAAAATATACTTCTGAGTTTATTTACCTTTAATGTTTGGAATAATAAGATAGTAGAGACATTGAGGGACAATGCAGCCAAAGTATTTGGCCATATTAACTCTTCCTCTCAAAGCTAACGAGAAGACCATGTCTCGCTGCAGAAAGGTGAGATGGTCGAGTTATGATTTTTTTATTATTTTTGTTTATTTTTTATTTTTTATTATTATTTTTGTTTATTTAGTTTATTTATTCACTTTTCTATTCATTTGCCTTGCTAATGGCCAGTAGGTAATTCACTTTTTCTTTTATGTGTTCTTTACTTGTTTAGCGTAAACAAATTAAATATCAATGAATCCGTAGTTGTATTCACTCATAAATAATGTTGCTTTATCCTTTGTTAATTTTCCATGAATAATTATGTGAGTGGTCTATGCCAACGACGAAAACCATTTCTCCCGGCACCTCGGGAGATGTGGTCAGATGTCATGACTTCAGTTTTCAATCCGATTTACAGTAAATATTGTCTTAAAGCAAATATCGACCAGTTTTTCTGAATCGGCATAAAATTCTGAACATATTAGGTTTGTTCTGATAAAATAAGTAATATCTATATTAGTTTTAATAGCCATTTTATATTAGGTCGACCGCGTCTCCCGGATTTACCCTACCGGTATTTCCATATATCGGTATGACGTCATACCGGTATTTGCGTATTTCGGTTTCTATAAAGGTTTTGAAGATGGAACCGAAGAATACCGGTATCATACCGGTATTTTCATTTGCGGTAGAAGTCCCTGAAATAAAGTATCTTAAATGAACTCTATACTTTTAAATAACAATAAAGTATGCGAACATACTTTATTTCACGAAATGATATAAACGTAACGCAATATTATTGTATGTACGTAGGTAATTCCCAAACGTACACAAACCATGATCATCTCAAAGTAATTCCTTATCTCCTGTCTATTCCTCTCACCTCAGCACTTAGATACTGAGAAAGTGTTCTCTGCCATGAGTGTGAAGTGGCGGGATGAGGGAAACAAGGCCTCTCTTAATTTAACAAATAACGAATTATTTCTATATATTAATACGAACATTGAGTGCCAACAAAAAACTATGTTTGGAAGAAAAAAACTACTAAGATCAAACTGTACTTTTAGTTTCTTCGAGCGTACTTTTTTTTATACTCCACGAAAGCAAAATTGCATTATTTTCCTGTAAAAAAGGTGGCAACCTGACCCTAAACAAGATAAATAAATAAATCCATTTCATACTAATCAGATGGGTACTAAGATAAAATCTTCTAAAGCATCGCACCTAAGAAAGCCACCCCAGAATGGACCACCACGGAATCACCTCAACAAACCCATCCACTGCAATTTATTCCTCCCTGTGAAAAAAAATATCGCGTTATCATTTGCGTCCGAGGTAAAAAGTGAAGCTCTATCCAGGTACAGTGTAGCCCTGAATGGAAGTCCCCTGGTAAAAATGGCGACGAAACGCGGCCCCGCGCGAGGAGGGCGAGTCGGAAAGGCGACACGCCGCATGTCAAATGTCAGACACACCGAGATAAGGATCTCGGAAGAGTCGCCGTGAAGGTACGAGGTTGTCGGTGTCAGGAGGCAACGTGGACTCTCGCATGGACTCATTACCGAGCCTGCAGGATACGTGCAGGATGCGCATCGGCTCCAGGCGACGCTCTATTATGCCCGTGAAACAATGGTGGCCGCGCCGTGGCCGTGACGTTGCCGAGAAATAGCTGGTATGTTAAGGACCGGCAACATGCCACTTCATAGAGCCGCCATATAATGGAATATAATCGGAATATGGCGCGGCAGAGGAGAAACACGACGTATCGATTCGGTTTCCGGCGTTCTCTGTTCCGCCGAGTCCTTCCATCGCGGAATATTCCTCTGAAACGAAGCACTTTTATATGTAACTGGTTTCGATGGACTCTGCGGTGGTTGAAATTCTGTAAGTAGCGTTGGATTCCTCGAAATAGTTATAGCTTGTGAATGATTTTATAGAGATAAGTGAAAATAATTGTGGCAGTAGGTAGGTTGAAGATTGTTACCGGTGTTTGTAAAGAAAGCTTGAAAATTTTATGAACGAATTGTTATTTTATAATATAGACTGATAGAATGTTGTGTTGCCGATATTTCATTATGTTGGGGTTGAAAGTTTGTTTACCCAAAGGTTTGAATCGCTTCAGTTTCTTCTGTATGAAAAAGGACAAATTTGACGTTTTCAAGAATTTATCGTTGAACAGATTCAACTTACATCACATATCTAACACTTCTTCAAAGTTAATTTCATTAATTTGATTAAAATCCTGTATAATTTCGACTTATTACCGGGAAACATGTGTCAGCGAGTTTTGCCATACTCAGATTCAATTTGACTATCTCCACATTAATGGCCATTTCTGCAATAATTGAAGAGTCCTTGCAGGAAACACTGTAAGTGCCAAAAATCAAAGTTTTCTGGAGAGAGAAAAAACTTCCCTGACTATAAATTATTTACGAAATTTCATTTGTTCTGATTGCTAAATGTTCTTAAGTATACAATAATCCAAATACATCACAAAATTGTCTAGTTTTTGCATTAATATAGTCCAAATGCAAGAAAAAAGAGAATTGTATTTGTAGAAAACCCTGTATGTGTCATCTCTTAGATCTAGAGAAAACTGAACGTGCCATTCATTTATATTTGCCAGCACTGTATTGGCCCTTACATTACTTTCTACAGAAGTGGAATTGGATACCATCTTTGAGCACTATTGGTAACTTATTTGAAAAGAGGAATTGCATTAAAATTCTATACTATAGTCTTACCATTGATACGCAGAACATTTTCCGATAAAATTTTATTTTTTATTGTTGCCACTTACAGTGTTTCCTACAACGACTCTTCAGTTTTATTTATTCGTAAGTTCGTACTGAAAAATCGTGGAACGATCCTCAGCGTTCCACTTTCAGCATAACCGGACTCGCGGCATTACAGATATGGAGTGAAATAATACCGCGGCAAAGTTGTATTGTTTCCAAAGTGACGTTTATACCAGTCGTTGCGTGAGAATATCTGTAAGCAGCCCTATGGCTACTCCTCCGTAGATCATTCGACCATTCTTTGCCTCCGAGCATTCGGAAAGGTCATGCAGTTTTCTTCTAATGGTCGGTGAATGGACTTTGCGCGAAATCGCTGGTGCGCTCTCGCTGACCACGTGCGCGCTACCTTCGTAACGATAAAACACTCCATACTGGATCCAGTGACTCATCTGTGACTCAATTTACCCAGCAACGTTGCGAGAAGAGAGAGTTTCGAAACAAGGTTGAATTCTAACGACCTTATTGATTGGAAACTTATAGCAAAATTAGAACCACATACACTCCTTCGGCTATTTATTGCCAAACTTCGAGGCTGATATTGATTGCTTCCTGCCAGTCGCTAACCTCAGGTTTATTTCGCTGGGATTATCGTTAAAAGCCGTCGCGCATTTTGGCTAAGCGACAATTAATTAATTTATTATTAATTTCATCGATCCGCTTCGCTTCGCCAAAATGCGCGATAGCCTTAAGGGGTTAGCTCGCCTCAGGAGGTAGAAAATGTATCGATTCTTTGGGAATTTATTTCAGAAAGTACATGCATATTTTTATGCAATGGTTTTTATATTCAAATGAGAGATACTTTAACAGATTATTATATTATGTTTTGGTATAAAAATATTTATTTATTGCACAATTACAACTGGTTTCCCGGAAGCTGTTTTTAGAAACACGTTTTGCGGTGACCAACATTATTCGGAACTGGGCTATCTGAAATCAAAAAACGAAGAAGATTTAGTTAGTACAATAGTTTATCTAGTCTTTAATCGTTCCGTTTTATAAAATATTAATCTGGAACAAAATGGCAGATGTTTTTGATGAAAAATCAGTGTTTTTTTCTACGAAAATCGATCATTTCACTTAAAACATCTGCCATTTTGTCCCAGATTAATGTTTTATAAAACGGAACGATTAAAGACTAGATAATCTATTGTACTAACTAAATCTTCTTCGTTTTTTGATTTCAGATAGCCCAGTTCCGAATAATGTTGGTCACCGCAAAACGTGTTTCTAAAAACAGCTTCCGGGAAACCAGTTGTAATTGTGCAATAAATAAATATTTTTATACCAAAACATAATATAATAATCTGTTAAAGTGTCTCTCATTTGAATATAAAAACCATTGCATAAAAATATGCATGTACTTTCTGAAATAAATTCCCAAAGAATCGATACATTTTCTACCTCCTGAGGCGAGCTAACCCCTTAAGGGGTTAGGCCACCTTGGACGGAGCAAAATTGCAGTCATTTTCGGCATTTTTTTAAGGAAGATAATAAAATAAACAGAAAATGTAATATGAAGCCTGTTATTATACAACTCTCGCCGGAAAAAAACCGTTTTTTTTTCTTACAAAATGGCGGCGGTAGAGCCGTGGTACGCAAGATCTTGTGGAGCGACGTTTTCCACGGTGTTCAATCTCACGGCTATACCGTTTGACTTAGAACAAAAAACCAAAAAGCTTTATTTTCTGCATGCCTAAAACTATGGAAGTACGTAGGGAAATCCAGAAACATTAATTTGTCTCGAAACGGTGACCATGGAGAGAAAAAGTGCATTTTTTTTTTTATAAAAGTGTCAATTGCACAGAAAATATTCAAGATATCGCAAAACCGCTACGTACTTCCATAGTTTTAGGCATGCAGAAAATAAAGCTTTTTGGTTTTTGTTCTAAGTCAAACGGTATAGCCGTGAGATTGAACACCGTGGAAAACGTCGCTCCACAAGATCTTGCGTATCACGGCTCTACCGCCGCCATTTTGTAAGAAAAAAAATACGGTTTTTTTCCGGCGAGAGTTGTATAATAACAGGCTTCATATTAAATTTTCTGTTTATTTTATTATCTTCCTAAAAAAAATGCCGAAAATGACTGCAATTTTGCTCCGTCCAAGGTGGCCTAACCCCTTAATGGTTCACAACTGGGACAGGATTTTCATCAAATTTCCAGTTATTGCTAATTCCCATTTGTTGGATTCCACGAAATGGCAATTCCCTTCGGGAAAATATTTCGAGATATTTATAAAAGAATCTTCGAAGGCACAATTGCAAAGCATCATCTCATTCGCGGATATAAACCGTGATTTACAAGGTGTAATTAATTCTCTGCTACGTCGGCACACGCGCTTGCTTGAGTGCCTCTTTGATCGTAATAAACCCGAAGGTTTATTTGTAATTAGAGTACTGATCATTCGAAAAGGCGTGCATCGACTTTTTAAGCGCATCGCTTTGCCGATGTATTAACCGTTATCCTTTTATTCGCTTCGTCATCCTCCCGCTGATAACAAGACCGGCGAAAACACTTAACGTCCTCCTGTGCGAGTAATAAAAGTTAATAAATCGCGGTAAATGGTACGTATCAGGCGGAGAACAAATGAAATGGCGGACTATTCTGCGCGCGCTCGTCGCTTGAACGAGAACGTTTAAGTTTCGCATTGCATTTTAGACTCGGGGTAGCGAAATACTGCTTCCAAAGCTATTCGACTCGCCGTACCCGTGTAATGAGTTTGTAAATATTAACCAGCGACTGGCATGTCATTTGGAATGTTGAACAACGTCATTCGTTCGCTGCAACCGTACAATGGAATGGCCACGATGAGTACCAGAATATTGTTTTACGATTGTTTCATAGTCTCTGCGTTGTGCTTCAGTTACGAGCTTCTAGAGTAAGTATCGAACTTCAATGGCGGCTTTTCATTATGAGCTATGACTTGGCATTCTCTCAAGCTCAGATTAATGGGCTTTCTTGTGTGAGATAGGACGCTTGCGGATGGTAACTGCATTTGCGGATAGGCGACGAAGAAATACCTAGGTTAGTCAAAATACTTGATTATGAATTTAACACTGACAAGGGGGACACAAAGGTCGACGGGAAACGGATTTTCCTGAACCTTGCAGTATTTGAAGATGTCGCCTCCGAAGTTAATTTGGCAAAGCAGTAGGGCGCGCTTCTCAAGATTTTCCGAGAAAATTGCATTTGAAAATCGAATTATTTTCGCAATTAGCTTTCTTCAAGTTTCAGTTTTTTTTTTTTTTTTTTTTACTTTCCCTTTTTTACTTACATGCTAGTATGACACGAGCCAGGGTGATATTCATCATAAAAGCATGGAAAACAATAATTTTTGCGGCACCTAGCACACACTATAAACGATTTTCAAATGCAATTTTCTCGGAAAATCTTGAGAAGCGCGCCCTACTGCTTTGCCAAATTAACTTCGGAGGCGACATCTTCAAATACTGCAAGGTTCAGGAAAATCCGTTTCCCGTCGACCTTAGTGTCCCCTTGTGAGAACTACCAAGCCCCGTCAAAATGACGGGTTTCGGATATATCGCTTTAAAATTATTAACACCACGCTGGTATAAATGTAAGAATGTATGATGACTTCCCCTACAGCACACTTTGTTGCAGGAAGATTGCAGAACCGTTGCTGCATATTGCAATGTTGCAGGTTGCATCGTAATTTTACTGCAATATTGCGCATACATTGCCGTGGAATACTTAACATTTTAATAAGATGGAATAATGGTTATAATTTTCTATTTGTTTCCTTTCAAACGCTTTAATTATTATCCGTCTAATGTAGGGGAAAGGTGGGATAGTTGATCAGCGGGGATACATGATCACATCAGGTTTTTAATTAATATATTGACAATTTGTGCCTGCTGTCACGCTATGGTGGTAATGTTTACATTATCGCAACACTTCACGTTGCAGTTTTCTTTTGGGAGCATAGAATAATGTTGTTAGAAGCTTCGATCTTATTTGCAGCCAAAAAGTAAATATATCGGTCTGCTTGTTCTTCCTCCTTTTCGAGTAAATGTTGCATTTTCAACGATTTGAAGTATACTAAGTAAAAACGGCATTTTCTGGTCTATTAATGCTATTTATTGATTGATCTAAATATTTAAAGTAAGTTCAATTTTTCATCTTTTTCAAATCGAGTGCATTGAGGGATACTTGATCAGTGTGTGAGGTGGGATACTTGAACAGCTGAAAATGCTTTAAAAAAGAACCATAGAACGGCAATGAAACAGAAAAATACGGCAAAGAAAGTGAGAAGGAAAATCTTTTCCTCGTCATCATCTTAATCAGATGATATCTAAGTGAAATGTCTTTTAAGAATGCATTTATGTTGTTTTATGTCATAGAGTTTAATTCTTCGGTTTCAGTTTTTCAGTAATTCCTTCAAGTTTGTTATAGTTTACTTTCTTTTTATGATATTCCCTTTATTTCATGTTATTGACGAAGATAATAAATACTTTTTAGAAAGTTTATGTGTTATTTACTCTTAAAGTTCACTGATCAAGTCTCCCTAACCGTTTGATCAAGTCTCCCCTTCAGTGGGGGATACTGGTGCATAACTGCACTGCCAGAAAATGTTGAAATTCTGTCATTAAAATTAGTTTTCAGCTCTCAAATTTGTCAAAGTATATTGAGAATACTGTAAGAATCACAACTTACATAATTAAATACAAACAAAGCAAACCATTATTATTATTTTAATGAAAAAGCAAAACTGTGATCAACTATCCCACCTTTCCCCTATACCTAAATATACCAAGACTTCTGACGGGCCATTAAAATAAGTTATAAAATGAGTTTTAGACTAACAAATATCTTTTTATTCGATTACACAAAGATTCGTCGTTATTTATCACAAAAATTTTGATCTTCACTTGTTATCGAAAAATGTATTCTTCTTTTTACACTGTAAAATGGTGCTATTGCATCATACTTTCTTCCGAAATGTAGAAACAAGTGATATTATTGCATGATAATATGAAATCGCAATTGAAATTTATATTTAGTATATCTTATCACTTCAATTACCTTATAAATAAATAATTTAATACATTAAAAATTCTAGTTTTTCATATATAATTTTGATAAAAAAAAAACTACATGTAAAATCACATTTTTCCAATACCCGTCAAATCGACGGGTGTGGTAGAACTAGGTAGTATGTATATCCAACGCTATTAGTTCTAGTATTAAGGCAGGATACCACCATTGACTGCGATTTTGGAGGCGTTTTTCATGAATTTTTTTTGCATACAAAGAATGCGCAGAAACAAAATCGGTTTCAGTCATTCATTAATGTAACTTTAATCTGTAATTACACATTTTTTGAAACTGAAAAAGTAAAAAATAATCTCTTGTAGGTGGCGCCAAAATACACTCCTTTGGAGAAACATCGTTAGACGGCGTGTCAAATTCCGCTCTGTACGTGGCTCTTAGAAAAGAAACCAAAGAATGTCCCTATTAACAACAATATTGTTCAATGCTGTACGTAGGGATTTTACAAAATTTCGATTTTTAAGAAAATGGCGGCCATTTTAACGAAAAGGTCAATTTTTAGGGTAAAAAAGTTTAAAAAAATTTATAAAATTGCGCGCCAAAAGAAAAATAACAACGCTACAGCAAAAGTCCTACGTACATCGTTAGATTACACCACGGGGAAGAATTGTGCAAAGTTTCAAGTCAATCGGATGAAAATTGTAGGAGTAATCTGACACGCTGATTTGGAAAACATCCTTTCGAGAAAAACGTGTTTAAAGATTTATATAGATTTATATATCTGCTCCAATCCGGTTTTTACACAAGAAAAAGGTTCCGGCCACCTTTCTAATGAATGAATTTCGATTCTATACACTTGAAAGAGTACTTTGAGAACAAAAAAAAAATTTCAATTTTTTTTAAGTGCAAAGGTGGTGTCCTGCCTTAATACGCGTCTCATTGCCCTTGAATCTCACGTTACCAAAATTCATCCTACTGTTAGCCTCCATAATAGGCAGAACTCTACAGACCATCCTATGCCACTAGGTAACGGAAATGAAATTCGCCCAAGTGTTCGAAATCTCCGCTTGCACGTTGAAATATTCTGCACAATACCAATACCCAAAACGAAAGTACATCCCCCAGTATTCCACCCGATCGGGAGTGATCCATTTAGCCTTCCTCGAGGCAGACGCTGAGCATAAAGTAGCCCTAATTCGTCGAACACGAGCGATTGCGAAAAATGGTGTGTTACAATCGTGATACGAAGGTCTTACTTGTCTCTGCTGGAGGGTGAAAGCTTCCGATGTTGAGGTACTTATATACGATCGCTCACCGAGGCATAGTTGTTCTCCAGCGCTCGGGGCAGCCGCTCGTTCCTTCCATTCGCCATTTCTCTTTCCACCGGCTCTACTCGATTCTCGGGCCTCCCCGCTGGGCTAGGTCAGGCTCGCACCTGCCTACCACGGGCACCTGCGCCTGCAAAAGTTCATAATACACTTTCCAGGATTCGCTGCTTACTGTTAGATTGCCTTATTGTTTATCGTTAGGACGCGCCACCAGGGGGTCCGTACAGAAACTCTCCTATCGCCAGCCGCGATACGTAATACGTACTAGACTCTATTGCCCTGGCCGTTTAAACGGCAAGGTCGTTTCGTGATTCTCCCTTCAGCATCGTAAATTGCGCAAAGCCCACGGGCTCGGGCTGCGAGAGCGACTGGGGAGAAATCTCAGCTTTTACGAGGATATCAACATCGCGGTTTCATCCAACTTGGCCGCGGCTTCGCTGCGACGTCGAAATTCGTGCTTCATTGTCGCAGAATGATAATCTTTATGTCACCGCGAGCTGCGATATTATATTCGGATTCCGCAAGGGTGCAGGATGACCGAGGAATTTTTATTCCCTTCGTGACCGTTACGCGAATTTAGTGTTCGCGGTGTAAATGTTATATTTAACAATGGATCCGAGTGAGTGAATTCACAGCGGAGCTTGTGCCTACGATTCGCACGCCGCAATTCACCGCGTACAATGACTCGAACCAATATCCCGCGTTGCGAAACTCCTCGATGAGATTCGACTCGCTACTCCGCCGTGTTTCCGCGCGAGGGATGCGATATCTCACAGGAGAAAGGGGAAAGTGGGCAGACAGAAAATCGTCCGACGACTCCCGATTCTCGCGCGAGCATCGTCAAACACGGGAAGCGCATCGCTCGTTAGCGCAATAGCGGCTTAAACTGTGGGAAATGAATCCGCGCGAGAGGAGGCCGCGGCTGTGTGTTACTCGCGGGTTTCATTGCCGACGTGTTCGGTAAATAATCGCAGTTATTCGCCGCAGTCGATACCGCACAGCCTGGCGCGCTGGCACGATTCTAATCGGCGTTTCGATGCCTCCTGATAAACTGTAGCGGTAGAAATAATTATATTAACGTACGCTGTCACGCGCTGACGCTGCCTCGGCGTTCCTCACCGGTGGCCATTGCATAATTACAGCCGATCGGCTGAGAAAGTGCTCGAGCGGGGTTTTTCTACCGAGGATGCGGCAATAGCAATTGCTGGCGCGATTCTAGCGATTCTTTCGTGGAGAAGAATGTTGAGACAGCGCAGGGAGTTTGTGCGATAGCGTGCGCCAGCTTAAACCACGTTTTGATGTGTGAAACTCATGAAACATTTAAGTGGTCGGGCAAATAGTGTGGGAGATATTTGATACACCGCTCACGCGGAGGAGCTTCGCGGGTCAACAAATAACTCGGCCATTTTTTATTTTATTTGTATAGTATTTATACAATATATGCACTAATACACGCTCTACACATAAGAAGTAAAGAAATCATTTTCAACCTCGGAGTATCTGCAAAAAAAGAATCGTCTACTTAGTTTCGTGCGTCTCAGGGTGGCGAAACCGCTAAAGGTCTGCGCACACATATCCGTTCCGTGTCAGTTCCGTGTCAGTGTGCCATTGGTAAGAATAAGAGGGGCGTAGAGGACCTCTTCTTCTTCTTACCACTGGCACACTGACGCGGAACTGAGACGGAACGGATATGTGTGCGCAGACCTTTAAGGGTATTTTTTTGCATTTTTTTTTATAAAAGTGTCAATTGTAAAGAACATATTCAAGATATCGCAAAACCGCTACGTACTTCCCTAGTTTTAGGCATGCAGAAAATTAATCTTTTTGGTTTTTTGTCCTAAGTCAAACGGTATAGCCGTTAGATTGAATACCGTGGAAAACGTCGCTCCACAAGATCTTGCGTATCACGGCTCTACCGCCGCCAGTTTGTAAGAAAAAAAATACGATTTTTTCCGGCGAGAGTTATATAATAACAGGCTTCATATTAAATTTTCTGTTTATTTTATTATCTTCCTAAAAAAAATGCCGAAAATGACTGCAATTTTGCTCCGTCCAAGGTGGCCTAACCCCTTAAGCTCGCGAGTGTTGTCCGACGGCGAGCTTGCAGCGTGTTGGGGACGTATCCAAGGGTTGAAACGATTCCAAAAATAATTATTTGAAACTGTTATAGGTATATGTATATATCGGTTTTTACTGAAACAATTATGAAGAACCGATATTCTGAATAAGTGTTGAACCGAAATTTCTGACTATACCGATTTCGGTATTAGATCAGTTCCATAACAGTTATATCGTCGTGTCACAATATTTCAGAGTCTATACGTAAAAATGCATTAAAGTGCAGACCAACTACCTACTTCTCTAGAAGCCAAACAGTTGAATGAATAGCGTTATTTCGCTTCCTTCTGTGTTTTTCTGGATTTATAGGGTAAAAGACCCAATTACTGTCAGGTTAAGGATTGATTCTGACAGTATCGCATAGTTTTTGTATTTATTGATCACAGGCATAAGTTTATCTATTTATTTATTATTATTTAATATGTTTAGTTGAAGAAAAAATTTGTATGACTCTTAAAATCTCTATTTTTATTAATAAATTTATTGATTTAAAAAATATATGACGGGAGCTAATACTGTCACCTGTGATATGTGTTCAATCGAATTACTGACATCCCAATTATTGTCAGTTTTAAATTCTAGTTCAGCAAGGAGTAAACGAGAATAAATATAGGAATTTTGTTATTTTAATAAAAGATGTCAAAGTACATTCTGTTATAAATATTAACAATAGTACTTACAAAACGTGTACGGTTACGTTGTCAAAAATTTCGAAATTGGACAAGGTTATGTCAATACGCGCACGCACGTGAAATGGTAGGAATGACAAGTGACAATAACAGCGTAACCAACTTAAAACTTTTTACCATCTTATCAAAATTAAAGAAGAAAAAATTAATTCCTGCTTTTCCTCGCATAAATTACAATTTTAAATGTATGTTAAAATTTTTTCGTGTATGAATTCACATGGTTTAAGGCTTATTTTAAGTAAAACAGCATAGGGCGACAGTAATTGGGTAGGTGACAGTAATTGGGTCTTTTACCCTAGGCTATAAAAGGAAAATTGATGTTACATTTAACCTCTTTTGTCAAACAGCGGCTGTACGGAATCGTATTTAAAATATACTTCTAAGTTTATTTTCCTTCAATGTTTGGAATAATAAGATAGTAGAATTATTGAGGGACAATGCAGCCGAAGTATTTGGCCATATTAACTCTTCCTCTCAAAGTTAACGAGAAGACCATGTCTCGCTGCAGAAAGGTGAGATGGTCGAGTTATGATTTTTTATTACTTTTGTTTATTTTTTATTTTTTATTATTATTTTATTATTGTTTTTGTTTATTTAGTTTATTTATTCACTTTTGTATTCATTTGCCTTGCTAATCGCCAGTAGGTAATTAATTTTTTCTTTGATGTGTTCTTTACTTGTTTAGCGTAAACAAATTAAATATCAATGAATCCGTAGTTGTATTCACTCATAAATAATTTTGCTTTATCCTTTGTTAATTTTCCACGAATAATTATGTGAGTGGTCTCTGCCAACGACGAAAACCATTTCTCCCGGCACCTCCGGAGAGGTGGTCAGATGTCATGACTTTAGTTTTCAACCCGATTTACAGTAAATATTGTCTTAAAGCAAATATCGACCAGTTTTTCTGAATCGGCATAAAATTCTGAACATATTAGGTTTGTTCTGATAAAATAAGTAATATCTATATTAGTTTTAATAGCCATTTTATATTAGGTCGACCGCGTATCCCGGGTTTACCCTATGTATCGGTTCCGAGAGTTTAGTGTATAACCGATATATAACCATTATAGAACTCATATTAATATTGGTTCCGTAGAACCAAAACCGATATAGGCTAGGACCGTTTTCACTTGAAACTGTTTTAAGATTAATTCGGTTCTTATAACTGTTTCGAGAACCGAAGCCGATATCATACTCGTTTTCAATACTTGGATGCATTTCTACATAAAGCCGATTTCCCGATACTTTCATTTTCAGCAAGGCAACAGCGTAAGTACCAGAAACAGAGACAGCGACGAGTTTACGAGTAGCAAATGGTCGCAAAGAAACACATTATGTTTAGTCAACTTGACTTTGTCACGTTAATGGAAATATGAAAGCTTTATGGCACAGAAGAACCTACTTCTAAGCCCTCCGTTCCATTTGGTTAGTTGATGAACTCAAGCTTCCAAGCGCCGTGACAGCAAGAATATCCATACGATTACCATAACACTTTCATCCACAGAGTAACTGGCAGAATCGATTTGTGTAAAGAAAATACATACATGCCGGCTGGTAAGTAAAAATTCTAATTGCAGTTCGCGGGCGCGTTGTTGCATCTGCAGCCAGAGGAAGAGACAGATCCCATTACACCGTGGAACGGTTTCTTTGCCGAGATTTTTGTTTCTTCCGCTGCTTCCATTCAGTTTCTTCAAACGTTGGTGTAAGTTACCCCGACGCATTAGTCTGCAATTCTGTAATACCATACGGAAGATTTATCTATCTAACATTTCTCCTGTTGCGCGCGCCGTCAGTGGTTGCTGATGCGCAAACGCAGATTTCGACGAGGCTATTCTCCTAAGAAAGTTAAAACTCCCCGAGGCGTTCCCCGAGGGTCCAATTATCTCTTCTGCATATTCGCTAATAACAGCCAGCCTGGTTAGCAGCGATCCATTCGAGTTTATTTGCCGGCCGAGTTTCTGCAGCTGCTTCTAGAGCCTGCCTTCATTTCTCGGTCCACTTCCGCTCGTTACTCGATGCATCGGACGCGGCACCGAAATTTCAAACATCAAATCTCTTCGCGTGTCTTATTCACAGGAATCAGATCTATCTATCGTGAATCTTTCAGATATTATGAGTCAATTACCTCTTCAATAAGTTTCTACGATTACTTTCAGATGCAAAGCTCTCATTATTCTAGGGCGTCCATTATGTCATCTCATCCAATTATTTTTTTACAGCGATTGCCTTTATCCTCGGAATTTTCGTATACATATTGTACGAAACTTCAGTGGAGGTTGTAAAGTTTAAGGGAGGGTGTCACCTTCGACGCATGAAAATCATAGGTTCATTTAGCAATTGTTTTCTTTTAAACAATGACCTCGACAGAAAATCTGATTACTGGCATTTATCATACATTTCTTGAAGATTGAAAAAAAAATTTGTTTAATCTGCGAAAGATGTATAACAAATGACATTAATCAGATTTTCCATTCAGTTATTTGAAAGAAAAGAATTGCTAAACAAAACCAAAATAAATTTATGTACATACCGTTAAGGAACTAGTTCTTGATAGGCACTAATTTTTTATCAGTTCATGAAATAAATCGTTCTTTTAAGTTTATGTCAATAAATAATTGTTTGAAATAATTACTAACATAAAAATTGATAATTCAAAAATATATGTGTTGTCCGTGAAAGCAGTTAGTATTGTTAGTTTTCGTGAAAATAAATGTGTAAGGTGGCCCACTTGACAGAAGGCCCTATTGAACGCCATCTCTTACTGTTCGAAGTAATAGATCACCATCGACGCCACAGTCGATTTCTTTGCTGGTTGCTGCGGTATTAAAGGTTATTTTCATACATTTTGCTTACAATAGTTTACTTTACAATGTAGAGCAAGAATTTTAGTATTATATGTATCATTTTGCTTTAAAAGTCACTGATCATTATTTAGTTCCAATTTTTTCTTGTGGAACTAATTTTTGATCACCTGAATAAAAAATAGGTTAGGACATTTTAAAATTATAAAAAAATTAAATTTAGATGGTATAATACTAAAAATAAGTTTATTTGGTACTTTCTTTTTAACTAGTATCCGATTATTTACATTGAATAGTTCCTTACCTAATAAGAAATTAGTTCCCATGTATTTTACATGATCAAAAACTAGTTCCTAGTCACCTTATTATTCCATACCTTATAAATAATTAAATTATACTTATTTTCAACTTTTTAAATTTTTTCCTTATATTTTAAACATTAATTCATCTTTTAGTATAAAAAAGTCTATGGTTTAAAATTGTATTAGGTTAAAAATAAATATTAAAGCGGGAAGCCCTCTAAACTGATCAAAAACTAGTTCCTTAACGGTACCAAGAATTCTGTGAGTTTCTACCTTTCTACGAGTTGGGACATCCATGTTTCCTCCTTGACTATTAACTCCTAAATACCGCAACAGTCGCCAGCCTTCATCGACAGCACGATTTCTGTCCATCGAAGGAGTCGCCAATTTCCACGAGCAAGAGTAACAGCCACGTTTAATTCGAGCCAACCAGAGAAGTCCAAGATTTTCGAGGGAATCCAATTATCTCTTCCGCGTGTTCGCTAATAATTGCCAGTCTAGCCTCGACTAGTGGTGATCCATCGAATTGATTTTCCTGCGGGTTTCTGCAGCTGCTCGAGACGCACCGTGTTCTCCATGGCCACGGTCCCGGGGCCTCTCTCTTTCCCTTCCGCCGCCCTTTTCTCGTCCCTTGCCCGTTCTTTCTCCCGGCGCGACGAAATCGCGACGAACTCCCGGGCACTCACGAGGGTCAATTAAAATACCGATGACCATCGTCCAGGCAGGATTTACGAGCGCGCTGATCCTTGGTCCTGATCGTTCATCCGACAGTCAGCTGGTGTCGAAGTCCACGGCCTGGCACCGTCGTTGCGTTTATCATTTGCATTGCAGCTATTCCCCGTGCGGATCTCGTGCGTCCCGAGGTAGCACCAGGTTACTCTTTCCTCCTCGTGGCTCGCACGTGAAGCACGTGCACTTAGGCTACGCGAGCTCCTTGAGTCCTCGAGAACAAGGTAGATACACCCCTCCGTTTGCGAATGTTGGATACGAGAACTGTGCTGCAAAGGTTCTCGATTAAGTCGGAAGGAATGGTAGTTGATGCGAGCTAATGGACAAACACAAACGATATTTGATCTTCAGCTCTGTATGTTCTTGGTACATGGGTAGACTGCGGATATTTATGCACGTAGAATATCCGTAAAATTTATTTATGCTGAAGCACCAGAATTTCCGTTGCAATAAATTACTAATATCGTTTCCCCATTTGTAACACGTAATTGTTGGCGTTTATCGGTTAACATCAACTTATGTGCCGAAAATGAACATTCTACAGCAGAGGATCTAACGGGTGCAGATTTAGATTTGCTTCGATAGCGTTGTGGTACATTAGTTGACACATTTTCATCGCTTAATATCCTGACGAGATTAAACATTCCGCACAAACCAGGATTCATTTTTATTACTGCATCTATTTCCACGCGAACTTGTTCACCGCAACTAACAGGTACAATCCTTAATTGGTCAATACAGTTCACGAATATTTTTACGAATTTGTGATACATTCCAATTTATTCGTCTGTGGCCGTTGTCTCTCAACTTGTGTCTGTTGGAAAGCAGTCTGAGCAGTTGCAATTGCAACGACATCATTTCCTTTAAAAGTTTCAAATACCTATTTGCAGAAATAAAATAAAGAGTGAAAATTAATAATTTTACTGTTTTCGAGTTTAAGAGAAAAACGGTCGAGCCTCTTTAATTTTATCGAAATTGTTTATTCTATCGCATGATATCAACAACGGTACAAAACGTTGTACGCATTGCGATTTATCACTAAGTAGTGTCACGTTACGGCTTGACAATTCATGTATGCTCGCAACCGAATACGATGAAATAGATATAAAAGAAATATGTAACATATGTGCATAAGCCTTTTGACAAAGCATATGCAATATATAAAATAATATTTGCATATCAATATATTACTACTTGTATATATATATATATATTTTAGGGGTTTATGGATTTATTGGGATCTGGTATATTTCTTATTTATTTGACCTTTTGCAGGTATATAAATAATTTAAATATAGGTAAATATATATATATATATATATAATAATAATAGATATATAATAATATATATATAATAATAGATATTTTAATTAATAGACTATAGCTCGGTGAGTTATAAATTTAATAAATAGACTATAGTATATAATCTACAGTATAGATTATAGGTTGAATTACATAATTCTTTTTGTGTATGACTTTACAACGTTTATTTATTCGTTATTTTAAGTAAAATAGCTTAAGGTGACAGTAAATGGTTAGGTGGCAGTAATTGGGTCCTTTACCCTATCACTATTTGATTGTGAATTTCGAATTTGTCTGACGAACATCTGATCTTCGATTAGATTCGACTTCATCTTCACCGGCTTACTTCATGAAAAAGCTTCCGCGCTAGAATCCAAATGTGACAAAAGCAATTGAGGCATTTGATGGAAAAAGGGCACATAGGCCTATGTGCCCTTTTTCCGTAAATCGGTTAAATCGACTCAGGTATATGTTATATATATATAATATATCAAGGACATTTCTTCTCCCACGTTTAAATTAGCTAAACGCTGTTTTGTTACGTAGCGTGAGCGACATGCAGCTACATAGTCGCTGACCGGTCGCGCTGCCGTGCTGTCTACTGTCTAGTCGTGCAATACGTTTGATTTTGTGTAAGCGAGGAACTATGGAAAGTGAGGCGTGTATCGAATCCGCAAGGAAAGAAGCGAATTTAGGAAAGATGAAAGTGATTTGTAAGACAGCTTGCTGCAAAAAATCGGAGAAATTAATACTTACTTAAAACATAACATTTTTTGTTTAGTTTTGCGCTTCATTTTGTATTTTTATTTAAGCGATGTATAAAAAATGGCCAACGAAGTATGTAAACAAAATTATATGTAAATAACTAAACAAAGAAGCAATTTTGTTACGAATTTACCCTATTTACGGAAAAAGGGCACATAAACCACTTGCATAAAACTATTAAATAAAGACACATATCATTTTCAAATCATGACTTCTGTTTACGAAACGTTTGAAGGATATGATACTACATCCTTAAAAAAAATTGGATTTAATTGCATTACTTTTCATTAAGTTATACTATAATGAAAGCTTTGAAACCGATTTACTCGAAATGGCATTTTGGCGTATGTGCCCTTTTTCCATCAAATGCCTCAATTCAAAGAACCTTCCTCGCAAATTCGAGAAATACAACACAAGCGTTTACCCTCGCGCGTTGCAACTCACCGAGCTACCATTAAAGACGCTCCATGGAAGTCAGCGAACGTGTATCTGGAATCAGTTGAACGAATTTCCTAAGAGTGAATTCCTATCGGCTTCCGTGGCCTAGCGTGCCCCCTCAACAGATGTTGAAGGCGCTAATCTAACTGCAAGTTTCCTCCGCAGAGGCCCCGAAGCGTTCGCCGCGGAGAAGCTTCCTTGGAAGTCGGAGCGATATCGAAAATTCGCAGAATCCGATAAAAGCGTTTGTTACGCTTGGCTGGTAGCGAGGCACCGATAGGTTCCGCCGCGGGCGCAATAAATAACCGAAGTCCTTAATGGATCTTGAGCGGGCAACAATGGCTTCGGCCGGTCTCCGGGCATGTTTACGGACACATCGAACTGTTGTACGCGGCCAGATGCATGCCACATATGCTCGCGATGCAGATCTGTGACACACACGCGTGATCCGAACATTTGTGCACCAGTGGGTAGGGCACAGATGCGAGCATGCGACGCGTACGCCCATAGAATGCAGCTTTCCGCAGACTCACGGATTTAGGAACGAAGTGTAACGGTCATTCTTCCCTTGTAACAGAATGCAGACAGATTTATCTGAAAACTCGTTTGATGGTTTTGCTGGCGAATGGTACTTGCAGAATAATTCACTGCTCGTCACTTTAGTGGCGGAAAGTTACACGAGAAGAACTTGTTTGATATGAGATACCTGTTATTTTCCTGTAGCACTCAAGGAGGTGCTACGAATAGGTTACTATCACTTTGGTTCCCTAGGTCTACTGTAAGTTTAGCTCTTAGTTAGGGTATGTGTCCCTATTACGGAGCCTGTCCCAATTATGGAGCATTTCTATTAAAATTATCAATGAAACAAAATCCATGCATAAACAAACGTAAACAATTTTTTTTTAATTAAATTCAAATATTCACGAACAAGATTCAAAGTAAAAAACGACAATTTTAATATGTCATAATATTGTAAGTATTCATAAAAGAATGCGTAACACGCTTTCGGTGAATTAATAGCATTTCTTGTCCAAAACCTTAAGAAATGTTGTACCGAACTATTTCATATAAATCAATTATAAACACTGTTTTCACCGTATAAAATGCATATTATATCTTAAGAAGGTTTAATGTAATTAAAAACAATAAATTCAGCACCTACAAACTTGTTTGTTTTTATTTTTAAGTTAAATTCCGTAATACCGCTAGATTTTCAATCTTGTCCGTAATACGGAGCCTCGAAGCCGGAAGCGTGGTTTCGTCATAACCTTATTTTTGTTCCAAACTGTCAAAAGCGAAGTGCGTGTGTGGATCTGGAAACATGAATCAAAATACATAGCTCTAGGTAACCATATTTCACAAAAGTTACGTTAGGAGCGACATTCAAAGGTACCGAAATGTGGATAGGCTCCATAATGGGGGGCACCGTAATGCGGACGGCGCAGTTTTCAGGGCTCCGTAATAGGGACAAAAACATCTGTTTTTGTTTAATTAAATACATTACAAAGATTGATTTTTTTTTACTTAAAAAGAAGTCCTTCATAAAGAAGAATTGTTCACCAACAGATATTAATTTTCAGAATATGAAATTCATGTAGCAGTATTGTTTAATTAATATATGATTGCGCAAACTGGCTTAAACCCTCCGTAATTGGGACACATACCCTAGTTAAAGCTAACTGTTGTGTAGTACTTTCTCAAGAGGCGTTTTTCATAAAAACTTGGTTTGTTTTCATATACTTAAGTAGGTAATGGTAAAAATATCAAGTAAATGGGAAGTGAAAAATAGAAACAAAACCTTTCGAGCTTGAACCTTATTTTTTGAGTGCTATAAACATTTAAAAAACTGAGGAATGATTGATGTAAATTTTCACCAGTTTATTTTAGCTGATAATAATCTAACAGTGCGGTTCTATGTACCTAAGTACCTATTACATTTATTATAAAGTTTAAATCGATATTTATAAGTAAATTGATCATGTTTCCTAAATCGTACCTTTTACAGTATATCACAAAAAGATTAATAACAAATTAATTAGTTCTGAATAAGAGCTTAAATATCTAATAGTAGGGCGCCTGAAAGATCAAGTTACAATATTCAATATTAACTTGCGTTCAAATTTGTATCAAATAGGAAATGTAACGTTTTTTCTTGGTTTGCGTCCGCATCATTTTCGAGGGTAGAATGCGCAAAATTACTAAGTACACAGGAGTTATACTCGCGTTCGATTCACGTGAGGTGAAGAAGCACACGTTGGAAGGTCGTTCCTGGTAAACGATGAAAAATGCAGTCTTCCCATCCTTGGTAGACGAACCACAGGGATATCGCATTCATTACCCCTTATCTTTCCTCTTTGCCAGCTACTAGGGGTACATACCTTCTCCCGTTCTCCCTGCAGCATGTTCCACTTGGACGAAGATTTTCGTGCCTCTACTCGGTACAAGGTTGCCGTACGCGCGTATCGCCGCTGCGATAATTTTGACAAGCCTTACACGCTTTTGGTATTAATATTCAGAAAGTAAGTCGAGCGTGTTCCGATTACCCGAGGCATCGGGGGGCGATACGGAACGGGAGTCGGGTTTGGACCCTGGAGTAGAAACATTGTATCGGTTATCCATGATTATTTATGCATGTTTCTACGAAGCGTTTGTTCTTGGTAATTCTTTGAATAGAAATTAGTGCTAAGGCTGGATGAAAATAGTTTTATCCCATAGAAATTCTTGAATGACATTATGAAAGTTGAATGATCTTGACTAGAAAGTTCTGTTTCGTAATAATTAATAGTTTTTACGATTAATAAAAAGGTGTGCTCTTTTAAATTTCAGTGGATTAAAGATTCATAAGATTCAGAGTTGAATACAAATGGAATTCGAAGCTTTGCAACATCGGTGCACACGAATGTATTCGATGCTTTCGCATTCCCATGTCTTTTTGAAAAACGATTTCGTCATTTTGTCGTTAGAGACCTTAAAGCAAATTGATATTGCATAATTACTAAAATTATTTTACCAGAGCGAAATGGTCTTCTTTCAATCTTATCCGTGAGAATTGAATAATAGTAATCGCTTTCTTGCAAATAATATTATATTCATCCGATTTAATGCGCTACACGGTGATTCCTGCAAGTATGTATCTCAGACGCAGGCTGACGTCGAGTCTTAAATTCAAGGTAGTATACAGGTTCGGATCGAAGAATTTGCCTCTTAATCGGGTTTCCTTTAAATTTTTGTTTCTGCCGCACCGCAAATTAAGCTTCGGAGATTCTCATGGGGAGATACTATTGACGTCACGAAATTATGTTCGCTACCGGTTCGATTGGAGCCGCCTGTAGGAGAATCAAGGAGGCAGATGCAAGGCGGCCGAGGGTGAGATAAGCAAGCCTATCTGCATGCAGCACGCGGTGTATGGAGTTACGAGCGAGCTGCAGCCGATATGAATGTACGCTGTCTAATAAGGACAGCAGTCGGATTGCACGAGTGCTTTTGCCACGATACCGCCAACTTGCATTAGCAATTTTTCGATTCACTCGCCCCTGGGGCGATTCTTTCTTAATCGGTACAGGAACCACTCTGCTCGAGTGAATCGTTTGTTATGGGCACCAGGTATTTTTCGCTTAAATAGATTGCCGTCTACTTGCTTTGAACTTATTTCCTTGCAGATGGTCAGTATTTCTGGTACCTACTATCCAGGGAGGAAGAATTTGTCACAACTGGTTGGAATAATTTATTGTCAAATGAAAAATTTAGGTTCGGATCGTGGTTGAGTAATCTAAAATCTAAATCGGTTAATTTCTTTGCCTCCTACATGGCAAACGTACACTACCTATACAATTATAGGATCTTAAGTACTTCAAGCTCTATTTCCATTAAAGAGAAAATTATTTCTTAAAACTGTTTATTAAAACTATCCAGAAAAATATACATAGGTACTATTATAATAGGTACGCCAGTCAGCGTTTTACATAATAAGGAGAACTGAACGTTAATTCACATGATTCTAAAATGTCAGAAAATAACTCTAATTGGACCTGCTACACGGAGTAGAAATGTCAGCTAATTAAAGCACATTAAATTCTTTTTCTCGAAGTCCCGCATTAAAAACAGATCCAATTAACGATATTAATTTCCAACAGCTTCACATGCTTCTGTGCAGCCCACCGCATTAATAATGCATCCGTAATCTTTTCGACTTAATGTAACACACTGGACCCTTCAGTAGCTCTCACGCACTCGCCTGTTCTCTTGTAGAAAAAGGAAGAGTGTCGGGTGGAGTGAGTCGCAGATGCAGGTAATAAACGAGTTGCCCTTACAAAACCCAAGTGTAAACGCGTGGTCGGTCGCACTTGTCCCAGTGGAACACGATGAAATCGAAACGAAGAAGTTGCGCGAACGCCGCGCCGATTGTACTCGTTGCTTTGCACCTCTTCTTCGGTAGCCCCTGGGAGTAAAGCTATTTCTCACTGGAACCCGTGAAACGAACCGCGAGTGGCGGTGAAATCGGTGAACATTCTTCTTCATTTTCTTCAATTTCGCAAAGAATTCTAGGTGGTCGCTAAATCAATGCTTCTTCTGTAGTTCTCATCTGATTCTGAAGATAATTCATATTTGAAGAGTAAGGGGAAAACTGGGAATGTCGATTTTTCGTGACTTGTAGAATATTTATAGAATATTTTGTTGCTGGCAACTGGAACTACAGAATTGTCGAATCACAAAGGGTTATACAGTTCCAATACAGTTCCAGTTAAAGATTTGGTATAGGGTGACCTGTCCAGTGAGTGAACACCCCCCAGTGAGTGAACGTTGTTGATATAATACGAAAAATTAATGTCTATGGCGCTCAATTCACGTTGAAACTGACACTGCCATCTAGACTGGAGACCCACAAATATCTCGCAATAGCGTTTTTCTGTCGAATTATAACCTATACAGTATTAATTCCGTTTATACAGCAGTTGTCCTCGTGGCGTCCTACAAGTTCAAGGTAAGTCTTGTTACGTGATATCTACAATTTGTATTTTGAGGTGCATTTAATGGTCCTATGATAAATTTGTTGTTATAATTACATTGTTATATGTTCCTTTAACGAAAAATACTGTATGAAATAACAGATTTCTAAGAATTTCTCGAGTTTGTTAGGTGTTTATGCACTGGATGGGAGATACCAGTGAATACTAATGGATGAACGGCCGTTCATTCTTTGGTGAGGTCGTTGTAGATGCTTTACCAATGAATTAACAACTTACCCAGTCTTTTCTCTCTCTTTACACTTTTGTAATATACATGTAATCACCTTATGTGTCAGCTTAATATTAATTGGCAAAGTAAACAATATAAGCTATCAATCATCTACCAAAATTTCACTGTACTTGTTTTAGATGTCTGGCAAAAGAAAGAGTACTAATACGGAAGACTGTTGTCAGCAAAAACGGTTTAAGTATTCTGAAGAAAGTCTATTGAACGCAGTCACAGAAATAAAGGAGGGAAAGATATCGCTTAGTGAAGCATCACGTGTACATAATATCCCCAAAGGGACTTTGCATAATAAAGTTAAAAATAAAGAAAAAGAAAGGTCTGAAAAAATGAAAAAATAGAAGAAAAGAAAAAGGAAGAACAGAAAATCAAGGAAGAGAAAGAAAAAGAAAGGTCTGAAAAAATGAAAAAATAGAAGAAAAGAAAAAGGAAGAACAGAAAATCAAGGAAGAGAAAGAAAAAGATAAGTCTGAAAAAATGAAAAAATGAAAAAAAGAGAAAGGAACAACAGAAAATCAAGGAAGAGAAAGAAAAAGAAAAGTCTGAAAGGATGAGAAAAAGAGAAGATAAGAAGAATGAAGAAAATAAAATCAAGGAAGAGAAAGAAAAAGGAAAGTCTGAAAGGATGAGAAAAAGAGAAGATAAGAAAAATGAAGAAGGCATTTCTCTGAATAATCGAGGGCAGTAAATAAAAACATTCTTCAAAAATATTATCGTGTTGATTCACTGGGAAACCTAACCTCTGTTATTATCCCGTTCACTCACTGGGGTACCTCTGTTCACTCATTAGAAATTTAGGTTCACTCACTGGTCATTGGCTCATTTTTTATTTAAACCTCTGCCAGACTTTTAATGAAAGTTATAACTATCAAACATTGCTAGAATTGTGTTCCGGGATGTCTGACTTTAATAATAAAACAGCTCGCTTACAGCAATAACATTCAAGGGATTAAATAATGACTTTTGAATATTAATTTTAAGAGACATGCAGCTTAAGTATTCACTCACTGGACAGGTCACCCTAGTTAAAAACAGGAAATGACCACTCCGCACTGGGACAAAACACGGAATGACTCCACGCTTTGCCTGAATATTATATAAGAAAATGAAATTCATCGAACCTTGTTTCTTTACTGGTGGACTAAAGTACCAAAACTGTTTTGTGACATTCCCCGTTTGTCCTCTTATCCTTCATTTGTGCTCAGCATCGAGGATAGAATTCATTATTGGAATTATTACAAGCGAGCAATGATAATGATAATCATGGAATAATCATGGTCGGTTGCGAATGATTATTAGTCTGATTTTGGACTACTTAGGAGATTAAAGTACGAAGTATTCAGAATTTAACTGCAAATAGTTTTCGCAAGAGGAGCTCGTTCTTTAGATCATATATTTCTCGCCAAAATCTTTCAAGCACGGTGCTAATGAAGATTCTAATTAGTTGTTGGATAGAATACAGTATCAAGGATTCGAGGAGAATCGTTACACTTTTTTAATTGGCCGTTCAGTTGCTCCTTGTTCGACATTAATGCGGCCGATAGCGTAACATATGTTTGCAAGCGAAGCAACGCAGCCGCAATTGCTCGGTACACTTAGCGTGTAATAAACGATGACACGTTAAATTAGAAGTTACTGCAGTATTGTTCGCCACGCGAAAGTATGCGACGCACGCGAAACTGTTGCTCGTGCACCATTAACCTGCGTGAGAAGAAACGCGGAATACGTAAGAGAAGAGGTGCAATTCACTTCCGTGAAAGAGACGACAAATTTGTATATATCGACGGTGTTAACTGAATATTTACACCTGATGTTGTATCTCACTAATTTGAATATTAACATTAATCGACGCGACTGGTTCTTCCATTTGATATCACATATCCATTCTTCCAATTTCCAACCGAAAGATTTATTGACGCCACGCAAATGTTTCAAAATTCATACGGTACCTATCATTGAAAAATTTTGAAACCCCTGATTTTGTACTTTTCTGCAATGGGTAATAATGCGTGTTGAATATGGTAGACAACGGATATCTATAAACTCATTTTACTTTGATCGGCCGAAAAATTAAGCTATTCTTAAAGATTTTTCTCAGTAAACATAACATATAATGAAATAAATCTTCTTGGTATTTATATACATATTTATTTTGTAAACTTCATATAGAAAATGAAAATGTTGGGTTTATTGCTCCAGGTTTATTGCACCAATTTGGCGCGCCCCCAAAAAGAACCTACCCTGGACCGGTCACAGCGACGCCATTTTGTTCGAAGGAAACGAACAAAAATATATTTCATCTACTTCAATAGTTGTATAATATTTGCTTAGTTATAGATTTTTAATTCTCTTTATCATTTCCTCAAAAAAAAAATCTTAAAGCTAGCTGCTATTTTTCGAATCCAAAGTGGTGCCACAAAGACTCCTACCCACAGGACATGTAGATAACTATCCTAGTTAAGTACATCATGGAACAAGCTTCGTCATTTCATAAACTTCTGCCACGACAAATTCTTGAAACAAAGAAGCCTGAAAGCTCCCAGCCAGTTCTCCGTTCGCGTGGACAAGTATCGCGGTTTCGCAGCGATAGCGAAATTCCTCGCGTACAAATGCGCGTCGCGTGGGAGTAAATGAAGCGATTCACCGCGGTAAGAAGCCGGGAAATGAGTTGTAGATGCTGCTAATGAACGGGCGGCTATAAAACAGAAGCGCAAACGCGGCTCGGTCTCCAAACCTGATCTCGTCTCGGCTGAACGCTATCAGATACAAGCGAGAAACTTGCGTAAGGCACGCGTGGATTGCATTCATTGCGCCGCCCGCGAAGTTTACACGATTTGCCAGAAAGCTCTCCGCAAAGGCAGCCGATAGATCGCTCCTAGAGATTCAGGCGTAGCACAGTTTTACGTGACAAATCGGTCGGTTTACAATAGATAGCCAGAAAGATAGATTTAGTGCCCGGCGAAGTAAACGGCGGAGCGGAGCTGTGTTACTCCGCGAGTTCTCTTCGGTGTGTTGATTCATTGTGACAGGAAAGTTCGCTTAATAATACCACGTGAAGACCTCCTCAACCAATTCACGACGTTTGAAATTGTTTTCGCGCGTTTTACAGCGATTTGTCCTCTGGTTAGAACGCTGCAATATATTCTTTGTGATATACAGTTGTGACAAATTCTTTTTGACGATACAAAAAAAATTCCTTTATTATTATACATCTTTATATATTTTATATATTTCTTATCCTGCATGTTGTAGCTCATATAGGGTGACTGTACCTAATATCGCCACTCGCTATATCTCGCAAAGTAAGCTCTAAAATTTATCGGTTATGCACTGAATTAGTACCTAAACATATGTAGGAAGACATACTGTAATTGCAGCATCATGTAATCAACAATTACAGAAAGGGAAGGATTTTAGAGAATCTTAATAGTGTAAAAATTTATTGGACTATCACAATTTTATTTGACATTCGGAGAAGGTAACTCTAATAAATCTGTGAATGCAAGAGTATCTACTAGAAATACCTAATTAATGATGTACTTAAGAAATGAAATCGATTCAAATATTTTTCGTAATGAAAATAGCGTTTTTCTTTTAGCAGTATGCGTGTTCTCAATACCGCCTACCGGAGAACAATGGTTTCGATGTAATGCTTGTTACAGGTGAGGTCACGAAATGTGCGGAGCAACCGAAATAAAATTTATTTGTCCAATATGTACATCGGAACTTAAAAAATAAAATATTTTAAAAATCTATATTTTCAAATTTCTATATTATTCTAATAAAAATGAAATCAAAGATGGATAAAAAGACATTTATAGAGCAAGAAATAATAAAAGCACATGTGAAAATGACTTTAAAAACTCATATATACAGGAATTAATCAATATTTCTTGAGTAGGCGATATTAGGTACACTTTTTTCAGGACCCGATTGTTGCATGTCTTACGTTTTTCGAGTCCCAATTAACAATTTGTAGGTTTCAACGATTCTAACATATGCTACACGAAAGATGAATAATTTCTCTTTACTTTAAAACGAACTGCATGGAAAAATATCAATTATTATTCAATCGACAGCGATTTAACTTTTGCCTGGCGATATTAGGTACAGTCACCCTAGCTATGCATCCAAGCATGTATAACACCACAGCAAACTCACCAGAAGTATATTCTAAAATATTCTACTTTACGTCGAGTTGGATAGCCAAAGTTCATATCCTCATCGCACGGGCATGGCCCAAGGCCTTCCTTCCTCGCTGCAATTCGAGCGCCATGTAGGCGAACTTTTTCCCTAAGCCCCGCATTCTCGAATCACTTTCACGGTTTCCACTGCTTCTACACGTTAATAGCAGCTCGTTACATGGGCCGTGGCTCGCGAAGCGGCGTGGCAAATCCGCTGATCAAACGTCTAAATAAACCGCGATGTATCGTAGGATGTAATAACCAGCGGGGGGATTAATTTTCCCCGGCGGAGGATCATTTGCGCGGACGGAGTTGACGTTGAATGGCCAGCGAACACTTTAAAGAAGACGCTTTCTTGCTACGTTGCTCGCATGCTTCCGTAAAGGCCCGGGGATTTTTTAATTATACCTGGCAGAGCGTATTACGCGGTCAGATGCCTCCGCGATACGGTTCGTTCTCGTGAAGCGTTTCTGCATCGCCGCCACCGAGCCGTAACATGATTTCCAGTAAATTACATGTCAAGTCGTTCGACGCTAGCGCGCGGATAACGTGACGCCGCCTGGATACCGTCGATCCGCTTATTTAACCTCGGTTTATCGTTTATTTGCCGTGCACCAAGCGGTTGAATGAGCTTGCACCGGCGGCGAAAAGTGCGAAGACTATCGAGGCTGGGGAATTCGTTGTAATTGCGAGTAGCAAGCTTGAGGACTCGAATAGTTTCAATGTAATTATGTGCCGTGATTGGTTTGGAAGGAATTATTGCGCGAGTGCGTAGACAAATGTTTGTTCAACGAAAGCTGTATGATACGGAGTTATCTTGCGGCGGTGGGAGCTTCTTTGCAAATGGAGGAGCTGCCCAGATATAATACCCATTGAGAATTTAAAGCCACATGATTTAATACGATTTTTCGAATTTATGACGATTACTATGTAAATTGTTACCAACAAGTTGAGATTTCAATGTGTCTACGGTAAATGTTGAGTCCATAAATTTTTCTGACGCACTCATGGGGTGGCTGAATAATTCACGCGGTGATATTTGCTTGCATGGGCGTTGTTACCATCGGAAAGACGCCAAGGGTGGAGTTTTCATCTGCCAATTGAATTCTATTGGCTGTGGCAAGCTCCCTGCCAACCTCCCTACCGACACAGAGGTGGTAGTGCTTTTGGGATTTTCTGAGCCTGCTTCGGTCTTGCCGTATACCTGCTTGCGCACTGCCCTAACCGGTTACTGGCGAGCTAGGGTTTTGCGAATGCTAGGGTCGGTTCTACGTGCGATGGGTGCCAGAAATCAAGGGCAGCTTGTGACGGAATCGTGTAACGCTTTAAGTCAACTTTTAACAGACTTTAATGGGATATAAACTCGTAGAATCCCATGAAAATGTTACGAATACATAGATCCAAGAAAATACAAGTGTTTCAAAATCTAGACAAAAATAATTTATGCACTGAGCACATTAGAGGAAGTGCAGCATATTTGGAATACTGTTGGTAATTTGGAATACCGAAGTATCTAATAAACTACTAACGCTATTTAATTTGTAACACCGTAGATTATAGGGGCTAATGACCTCTTAACTAATGACATTTGTGGATGAACCGCAATTTTTAACGAGGAAGAAAACGTCAATCTGCAAACCTTTTTCAGCGCGTATTCAATCGTTCCAATCATGGTTAAAATATGTCAAAACTTTAGTGTTAAACACTTAATCGACTCATTTGCATGTTCCTTCTATGGTTCCGTGGCAGTTTTGCGATAATTTCGAGAATACAAAGTGTGACATGAAATTTTCGGTTTCGATGCCATGTGGTTAATTCGGAATACCGAAGGTGAAGGTAATTTGGAATATTCCAAAGCCTACCGATGCTTTTGTTTCACGCGTAATGGATACCACCGCGTCAGTTTCATCTGTCACCTGTATAACCTTTTAGGAGCATTTGTGTAAATAATGTCTTATAGACATCTACATCTTCAAGATTGGTAGAAACGTGTGAACCAAGAGCGAGTGCAGTATGTAACCGTTGTTAGTATTTTTATAAATATTCTGGTATACATATCTCCTCAAAATATCTATATTTTAGGAATGTCGACGGTAAACAGATACAAAAAAAGGAAGCAGTGGAGTTCGGAGGATATGTCCGCAGCGGTTACTGCTGTCCGTGAAAAAAAAATTTAAATAAAATTGTTCCTTAATTGTAATTTCTTAGCCTCATTACGTCATAAAATAAACTAATTTTATTATCGGCATGTTTTTTTTAAGTTTATAAAGTGAAGGTAAATTGGAATACCGGTATTCCAAATTACCTGCACCTTAACGAAATCGATACTTCTTGTCATTTTTCATTCAAATCAAAATTTCAGTTACTTTTTGTTTTTTATTTTTACTGACACTCAGAAATATGAAAGTTTATTAGTTTCCCTATGATATTATGTAGTTTAATTTGATCCCATCCTCTGTCGTAATTTTTTATTCGTCTTAAACAAACTGGTATTCCAAATATACTGCACTTCCTCTATAAATTTAAACGATTATTATTGCCACCCGAACTAATATCAAAATAAAATTTACACTAAATTCCAGGTCCTGCTTTCCCAAGAGATATGAAAAGCTTCTCTAATTATTCCCAACGTGCGTTTTCTCTCAGCACATTTTTCGACTAGCGGACTCCCAGGAAAAAAGGCCGTCCCCGCGATAGCGTTTGAAAGTTTCGTGAAAGGGTGTCCAATCGATTTGGAACCAAAGACGACGACCACAGGAGCTTGTCACCTGCCAGGTTTACAACCTGTAAGCCGAACTGGGTCACGTCGGAGGAAATAGAGAAGGGAAGATCGTTCTGAGGATAGAAGGAGAGGAGGAACCGTTGGCTTCACCGCGATTCACCAGATTCGCCGGCCTTCTGTGGTCGATTGACGCGGCACGACATTTCAACGATACGACGTGCGGTTACCCTTTCTTAAGAGCTCACCCGGTATTTGATTACAGGCCGCGGATATCGTGCACCCTGTTACGTGATAGGCCAAGAAGAGCGCAAGAGATACTTGGAATACCAAGTGGTTAAGCTCGGTATTAAATGTTGACGGCGGTTCGTCTTCCTCCCCTTCCCGTGCGTTGCGATTAGATCCCATCAATTATTTTGGCAACACCATCGTTAATGAAATATTTAACGACATAAGCAGTTGAAGACCCAGTTCATAACATTTGTTCGATAAAATACACTTAATCCTGTTTTTACACGAATTTGATTTAACACGGTCTGGAAAGTAAATAAATTCTCTTTTCGCACGATTTGCTTCGATCTAATACGGTCCGATAAAGGATCCAGCCGGGTAAGAGAGAAATTTAATTTCAGATCTCTATCCCCTCTCGTTAGGGTGATATGGGGATAACAACCCTAAACTTTACCATTTTTTTGTCTCAACAACTACTTAAGATATTTGATATTTTTTATTTAATAATTGATCTGCAATTTCGAAAAAAATATATGTAGTGGAGTTAAAAAGTACCCACTGCGTGCATTTTGAAACAATCGAATATCTTAATTAGTTGATGAGAAAAAAAATGGCAAAGATTAGGGTTGTTACCCCGATATAACCCTAACGAGAGGGGATAGAAATCTGAAATTTCTCTCAGTGTTTTCTCAGGCAAAGAGCGTTATTTGGTATACATAAATATTATAATTAGTGCCGAGGTTTTTCCTGTATTTAGAAGGACGATTTCGAAATCGAAAAGTTCAACGATTTGATTGTATACAATGCTCCATTTCTTCACATGCACGGTATCTTTTTTTGCGCAGATCTTTCGGGAACGTGTCTACCGTGTAGAAACAGAATTAAGTGTACCTATTTAGCTTCGTTAAAGATTTATTTCTCCACTTGTTCTAAAGCGGGCGTTGCTTTTTTATTTACTAACGGAACCATATAGTGGCCAGGTTTTATTACTCCCTGCGGCGATCCTAGGCACATCGGAGACGTACACGAATGTGGCACGAACTCTGTTGTCTCTCATATTTCGTTTTCCTCGCTGAAGATGGTTTTTCTCGGGTAGAAGAGCTCGTTAGCTCCTAATTAGCTGTGGCTAATCTCTGGCAGGACGACTCTTTAGCGACCGCCTGTATTCGCGACGAAGAAGAGGAGACGTGGTCCGGGGTACGTTCGTTAGCCCGTACATAACGATCGGCCGGGATTATAACGACTCTGCAAGAAATCCCGCATGCGCAAGAACACGGGCAGCCTAAATTTGGCCGCGCGCTGGCCCCGTGCTCCAGCACAGTACTTCTGATCTGCTGTAATAAGTACCTTGTACGTCACGGAGTACTCGTAATTTTGCCACTTGTTAGCTTTTTCGCGCTGGTTCCCGCGCCCCCTGGCCGATATTATACTCGGGGCCAGATATATTGGCCGGTGAGTTTCGTGAGGGGTATTCTCCCACCACACCGTTTGCCTGCCTCGGTGCTCCTTTCCTCAACGTTTTCTTACTCGCTCTCGTTCCATCTCGCTCTCGCCTTCGCAGAACAAGAGTGAGCCAGAAGTGGTGGGGATAGTGGCAAGCTTCTGGCGTGTAGGTCAAACCGAGCTGTCAGCGTAGAAATACACACATCAGAATAGGTGTGCGTTAGCTCCGAAGAAATTCATTGGATTTATTGGTCAGAACATTGATTCCTTCTCGATAGCTTCATCTCGTATTGGCCTACGAATAGCTTCGTCACGCGCACAACTATTACGCTAAGAATAAATAACAGCCAAACGGCTAGATTCAGGCGGGGCCGAGCAGCGTTCCCGTTACCCCATCATACCCTGCGACGACCACGCAACTCCAACTGACAAATCCACGATCGTCAGATGGTGGTGGTTGATTTCTCCTCGATCGTTGCTCGCGAAAACGAATTCACCGGCCAATATATCTGGCCCCGAGTATAGTAATCAATAAAGCGGGATGCGCGCCAACACGCACCTCTGATCACGCTGTTTGCCTCCGAGCAGGATGTGAATAATAAAATCGAATGACACCTGATGATCGTGCAAGGCGGCCGATTACGCGGCCCGATTATTTGTATTCGCAAGAAATGCCGCTTGTCACTCGCATGCAATTTTCGACGCGTCAGCAATAAGAAGCAATTACGACGAGCGCACGAAATTACGGACCTGCTGAAGGTCTAGTCATTAATCATCAGATACCGGAATCGATTTCCCCTGGGAATTACGGATTCCTCCGATAACGCGACGCTACTATTCGCTGTACGATTTACATAAAATGAAGAGAAAGAAATTTGTGGGAAGATACCGAGGGGCTTCTAGATTCAACATAAGCTACGGAAGATATCCTAATATCCTTTTACCCTCCACATCATTTACCCCCTCCGCGTAACATCTCGTACCTACATTCTTCCAATTAACGCTACAAGTAACGTGTACAAACAGAAGGGACAGGAAATCAGTAATTTCTAATCGGTAGCTTTTTCGAGATAGGATGCATTCGTTCCATGTCATTACGAATCTACATCTTTGAGATGATGGCGCCACTTGTCCAATCGACGCAGCAATTTGACGAACCAAGCCACGGAGTTATGGTTCGATTAGTGGCGGTGGACGCTGCACGAGGATGGCATAAACGGTAGCATTCTTTGCTCTTCCATTGGGCGCGTCTTCTCTTCAGGAAGAGCCACGCCCACGCGAAAGTTTCTCCTGGGTAGATAAGGAGCTGCTGGCCAGCTTTACGCGCCGGTGCAGTGCGTAATTTCCCCTGATACCATTCCAAGCTCTCCTCCTGCTGTCCCCGGACGAGCGATCTGGGACAGCGGGCTCGCGGAAGACCGCGGAAGAGAAACACACCATGGGACACGAACGGATAAGACCACGGCTATTGTGTCTCTGCCCACGTGGATGCTAATATTGAATACAAATACGCGCAATAAACCAGGCTGCCCTAGCCTGGCCCCTATCTCTCCGCTGCATTGTTTCCACCCCACCTAACCGCGTCTTCGCGGAAATTTTTTCCCCCAAAGACGCACGATTTTCATGGAGCATCTCTTAACAGAGGTCCAGCGATCTGTGACGATTCGGTTAGTCGGGAGTCGGATCAAAAGCAGGGTTGCTATGCGTAAGGTCGATTGAAGCTTACTCTCATTTCGAGAAGAATGGGCAAGGTTGGAGATTGCAGAACTTTGCAGCTACTGTATTTATTTATTTATTAAGTGTGAGGTGTGCGTGAATCAAAGGGTAATACCACTGTAGACCCCGAAAAGGCAGCATGATTTTGAGAATTTTTTATGCGAGTATAGTAAATGGAATACAAAATCTGTTTGATGGCCTTTATTGTACATACCTTGAAGTATGATCACAATTTTTTTTAATTTTTTTAATACAAAATGGCAGCGTCACAGCTCAACAAAACGTTTCAACAATTTTTCACGTCACTTTTTACCTCAAAATGAAACGTTTTGTTCAATCACGCATAATTTTTAGGAGAAACAGTATTTTTTCATTTCCTCGTGTACTTCCCGAGATAGTCTTATATAGAACTTAAAAAATTTTGGTTTCTTGTTCTAGGTAAAAAACTGAAGGAGAAATCTTTACGGCCGCGGAACACTATTTTTCAGAAGAAGCTTCTTTTGTTGCACTGTGCCGTCGCTATTTTGTATTAAACAAAATTAGAAAAAATATTGTGATCATACTTCGAGGTATATACAATAAAGACCTGCAAACAAATTTTGTATTCAATTCACTATACTCGCATAAAAAATTCTCAAAATCACGCTTCTTTTCCGGGCCCTAGAGTGGCCTTACACGAGCATACGCATATTTGCGCGAAATAGATTTAGCAATACAATTTTGAAGAGCCGAAACAGAGCTATGAAAGAAATATACAGAATTAGGTACGTTATTAGCAGAGTTGAAGATTGGTCTCCTAATTTAAGGAAGATTCCCGGGCTGAAGCCCCATCAGTTTTGTCTGATTATATTTCCAGCCACTTTTCCTTAGACATCACTGTGTAAATTACTTTGTCATGTACCATTTGAATTACACAATTTCTCGGCCCGCCATTGTCCGCGCGGCTCGTTCCATTTTAAATTTCCTGAAGCTTTCAAATCCTCCTTGGAGTGTCGTCTACGCAATAAACTAAGCCGCATAGAACAAGCCTGTCTTCTATCTCCGCAGCATTGTTCCCATCAGGGAATATGTTTTCTTGTCCGTTGTTGCTTAGGTTTCAGTCGGCTCCGTCCGATATCGAGTCTTACAACTCCAGCTGTACCCGAAGCCAGATGTTATCGAGCGCTGCATTATCATTGTCTGCGGCATCGTTTCGTTTAAACACAGTTATCACTTCTCCCTAACACAATTTTTCTTCTCGATAGCCGCACGGAAGTTTTGTTACAAACATCCGATGCAGGAAATTAGAACGTGGTGAGGCGGCTTAAAAAATATAAAGGTGAAGAAAATAGAAGAAGAAATGACAATGAAATAATAGTAAAAAAATGTCTGTCAATGCAATTTGAAGAAGAATAAAATCACAAGTTGCGGACGCGTTTATCATAATCTCTACGACCTCGTACAAATTCCTATTTGGTTTGGAAGATAGATGTTTCGGACATTGGCGAGATGAGGTATCCATTCGCAAGCTGAGTAAGATGTATTTACGCAGAAGGGCGAAGACAATTCACGTTAGTCTGGATTATTAGATTAACTCTTCAGTTAACAATTAACTCTTATTATGGGTGAAGTCAACAACTGAGTAAACAAATGAAAGATATATGCAGGGCTCAGAAGTTACTCAGTGTAAGTCCAACTTTCCCTGAAAATGAGTTGCGTAGTTCAAAGCCGTCTTTATTGTTAAAACTTTCAGTTGATAAATCAATTAAGTCACTACTTTCATACCTAAACAATAAATGGCGACATTGGCCACGGAATTACTGGGCAAAATTATTTAGAGGACAAACAGTGTAAATCTCGGTTTCAATGCTAATGCTGTTACACTGATTGGCTTCTGAGCCCTTCATAAAAAACTTGGAAAAATATCCATTGATATGTACTGCAGTGGACCACAAAAATATTCGAACACATATTCGGTTCAAACAACTTGAGTTGTTTTGAGAAGCTAAAAGGATAAGTTTACAACACAGGTGACGTGTTCCGTCGTTTTTAAAAATATGCAATTGGTCGGAATAGCGAAGAAATTAGTGAAGGACACTTTTTCAACTTTTTTATCCGAGCCTGTAATGAAAATTTAAAAATCCCGTTTGTAGCTTTAAGTAAGTTGTATACATGCTGAAAGTTTCATCGAAATCGGTTAACGTAGCTATGAGCTACAAACAGTTAAGGTAAAAGTACCAATAACTGGACACGTCCTAATACCTGGACACCAATGACATTTATATTTTTACTAAGCTTCATAGAATGTTTACAACAATATTGTTGGGAATATATGCTATTTTGCAACTTGATCTCTTATATAAAAAATTAAGAAAGCCCCTAGATGCAAAGTTGAATATATAAAACAGTCTTTAAATATCGGAGGTGGGTGCACTTGAATTCTGCGTAGATTTCTTAAGTAATTCTTAAGACAAATACAGTTAGTTGTTAAGGTGATAATAATCGTTACATAACGTTTTTCTGAGAAGAAAACGTATGTACAGAATCTCAAGAAGTTTCTTGTGACATACAAAACAAAACATTGATCGGTTAATGTTGATTTTAATTAAAAATATACGTGTTTATGTACCGGTACATAATAATCTTGTCCTTTACACGCTGTCCCAATAACTGACCAGCCGTCCAGGTGGTAGGCCTGACAGCATTTTGAACGCTTAAGGGATGTCCCAATACCTGACCGCATTGTCCAACCGGTAAGGTGTCTGGGTTTTCTCAAATTTTTGTATATCAAAAGTGTAAGTACAAGTATATTGTACATAAATTAACAGTTTTTTTATTTCCAAGTCCTATTTTTAGTCAATTTCATGCTACACTTTCAACATAACCTAAAATTGTATTTGCTTTCTCCGCGCGCAAACCATTCACACAAACAGTAGTGGCGCTCTCTGCGCCGTGCTTTGCGCCATCTTCCCCATTGACCAGGTATTGGGACACCAAAAATGGGACGCTGGGACAAATCAGAATTCTATTGTCCATGTACTGGTACACATAGCTACTTGTGTTTTTACTCAATTTAATTAAAATTACGCACTGAAAACAAGTTTTTAGTAGCTCATTTGATAGAAAGAAGTAACATTTATCTGAATATTGACACTTTTGTTAAAAAGAACGTTTATTTTTACTCCATTTTTAAGCTATACTACTTTGATATCCTTAAGTGTCCAGTTATTGGTACTTTTACCTTAAAAGTGATGGAACTGTAACACACATAAAGATTTTTACATGTTTCGATGCCTGTCGCTTGTTTCTGCATGTCCAATAATGGTGTCTAAAGGACTTACGTAACGGAAAAGAATAGAGACATCGTCATTATCGCGCCGTCTAAAAGAATCGTCCCAGGAACAATCTGAAAAGTATTCCCCGGAGGTGTGATCACCAATAGCTTATCGCTGTCGTTGCCATTGAAACGGTCTTCACGCGGGAAGAGCGGCCGCAAGAATTCTTGTCCCCGGCCCACAATGGCCTACGCAGTGTCTCGTAACTATTTCCTTCGTTTCACAGCGCGTCCAGGGCTGGTACTCTCCGCGGGAAGGCATTTCGATGCCATTATCCGTCGATTTATCCCGGGTTACAAATCGCTTCGAGCGCTGACACCGTCATTACGATAGAATTTTCACGGAGAAATGAATGAAACGGCGTGACGTGTCCTACGGGCCATTGTTGGACCCACGATTCCCGGAAGACGAAGGAGGCAAACGGTCTGCGAGGAGACTCCAGTGAGAATCGGCTGGCTAAGATGTTTCATTCGGGAAGCCCGTCTCTGTCGTTTTGATACAAACGTTAAATATGTCTAACACATCTTGGCTGGTTAGTTGGTGGTCCCGTGCTCATTGTCAGCTGGCCGACGGTAGACGTTACTTTATACTTGATTGAGCATGTCCAATGAGTTCGGAGCTAACGCGATCATCTTTGAGACGTAGGCATAAGCAAAGTAGAAAGTTTGAAGGGTAGATACTTTTGCGGGTGCGACGAATATTTTTGTGGGGACGTGTTAAGATCAGGGACTCCTACCGGTACGTAAAATACCGGTATTATACCGGTATTTTTCGGTTGTATCTTCATCTGAGACTCAATACCGGTATAACGCTCATACCGGTATTTCGCTATACCGAAACCGATATCATACCGAAATAGATAAATACCGAAAACAAAAGGTTACCGGTAACCGAAATAAATACCGGTATTTTTTCGGTATTCTTTTCAGTAACATGGTAGGTTTCGGTGTTCACCGAGAAGAATACCGAAAAAATACCGGTATTTATTTCGGTTACCGGTAATTCCGAAAACCGATTGTTTTCGGTATTTATCTTTTTCGGTATGATATCGGTTTCGGTATAGCTGTATTGGCGAAATACCGGTATGAGCATTATACCGGTATTAAGTCCCTGGTTAAGATAAGTTGCATGTGGATTGAATTTTTTCTGTCGCATTTGCGAAAGCATACAATGAAAGTCGGATATGTTTAAGGATTTACGATCTTGTCGGGAATAATCAACTTGCCAAGGTTCCATCGTTTGCATAGGGAGTAGACACCTAATAAACCAAAATATTTTAAGTTAGAGGAACAAGTTTTAGACACTTTGTATTTTACATGTTCGACATCTCGAGAGTGTCTCCCTTTCAATAATTAATTCGAGTTTATACAAGTCTGAATATTAATTCCTCGATTTTTACATTATTTATTGTTAGATGAATGTGAAACATTCTACACAGCGCAGTGATCGTGCGCGGATTAAAGAAATGTCGTAAAGAAGAACGTGTAAGGCGAGGTCTTGAAATTCTCGCCCCCGTCAGCGCAATTATACATTATATCACTTAACCGTAGCACGTCGACGCACATCGATTGCCATGATCTAAGCACGTACAAAGGGTGCACCCTCGAAAATTGATTTCCTGCCTCGTGGCACACTCGAGGCACGATTTCGACGATGATGCACGTTGCTCTCCCCTTATAAAAACCGGTTGAAAGGAGGTAACGATCGAGAAATAATAAGACACCATTGATTGGAACGAAAGAAGTTGCCGCGCTTAGCGCCGGGCCCAAACCCGGCTACGTGATTCCTTCTCTTCCTGTTTCTCGAATGGGAGGAGGAACGATCGATTTCAATTACCTGATTATGTACCGAAAACACAACCCTGGAACGCCGTGGAATAGACTTTACTCGTGAACGAAGATTAACTCATGCTTCGGGCATTTTGGTAATGCGATGATAACGGAAGGGGCGAGTCGACGGTAAACGAATTAATTATAGCTTCATGGATCGTATGTGGCGTCGCTGTATGGTGTTCTTTTATATTTCTTCATTTATTTTTATTCGTCTGCAATCTTCCCCTTTACGTAAAGTAAAGAGTAAGTTGCACTGTTTTTTTTATACAGAAACAGGTTTTATTGACGAAGAGAAGCACCCTTAGCTGTCTTCTCGTCGATTGCTAGAGTTTAAGTAATGCCGAGTAGAAGATGGTACATTCTTAAAATAAAATAATTAGACTTTCTGTAATCTTTAGTTTAGAGAATGAGCTAAATATTTCTTTCTACTATTGAAGACTCAATGATTTTTCTTTCACTAACATTTTTCATTCACATTTTTCTTACTACCTACTATACTTTTCGCGCCAGTTAAACAGTTTCTTCTAGCCAAAGTAGCAACAAGCAAAGCAACTTAAAAGCTTGTAAAGTCTGACCGTTGGGAATTCCTAAAGTGTCTTTCATGCGGCGGCCACTGGTAGGGCTGTAAGGTGAACGGTGTCTGTTTCGTGCCGACTACAATTAATTCCACGTCTATAGTGATAGGTGACTGACAGGTTCACCGCAACCACGCTACTTCTGATTCCGCGCGGCTGCGCACCGTCACGCGCGAACTTAAATTAGCGCTGACGCGCGTATCGAATCGTCCTTTCTCAGAAACTTAACGAAACTTCAGAAGCCCATGCACGTGCTTTCAGGCTTCCTTAATGGCCAGTTAATGGCGTTAGTTTACAAGTCTTTACACCGTTGACGCGTAAGAACTACTTGGCTAATAGATCTGAGTAATTTAGCCACAGGGATTGAAACCTTTTCCTAAGGCATTGGATTGAAAGATCGTCATTTTTACCGTTTATGTATCGTTTAGTGGAATATTATGAATCATGTTCCATGGTCACTAAGTACTTAGCTACGAACAGCATCCTAGTTCTTAACCAATCATAGTTTAGGTTGTAAATCCCAGTCATTTACTTGACGAACACTTCTTAACTCGGTGGGAGGCGCTACTGCGTAAAATTTACCACAGAGGCACAAGTTGCGAATATATATTTTTTCTCGCGCAATCCTGTGCCGTTCGAGGTACCTTTCGGCGGGGGAATAACCGACCATGCGCAATAAAAGACCAAAACCTTTCACTAACACTATGTAAACTGATTCTAAGTATGTATGTACTTCAGAAAAATTCTGAGTATTGTTTTGAAAAAGTTGTTACGAATTGTTTCCTTCGCCTCCGTTGATAAGTTCATAGTATCTACTTTTGATATCGATCTCAATCTGATATTGTTACTAAAGAAAAAAAACTAATTTTTGTTACTCGATTTTATAACCAAGTAAAAACTAAGAAGACTGTTTGAGTTTTTGTTACAATTTTTTAAAGAACTTTAATAAAGATTTTGAGATATTTCTTAAATTTTGTTTGCTTCTTAAAACACTGTACTTTAATATAAAAATAGCAAAGTTAAAAAGAATATTCTGAAACCGTGGTTTTCAATTTTGGGTATTTTTGACACGGTAGCGACAACGTGTGTTGCATATTGGTGTGCGCGTCCCGCCGAGATAAACTCATTGGCAAGTTGCTTTTAGAAAAATATGAGTCTTCTATCATCGAGTATTAATAATCATTTCTCTTTCCCTTCAATCTTTTTCTCTTCTTTGTGCAATAAAGAAGATTAATCATAATAATTTACACATGCACCTACATTTTAACCAAACCTCAAAATTTCCAAATTCGATCAGGCTATCCCCAAAACTGGGTGACCAAAACATCCCTTAACCACTTCATCCACGTTCACAATCCCCTCTATAACTCGTTGAAGAGTCGCGTTTCCACCAGCGATGGCTCTCCGCGCGAGCACGTCGGAGCCAGCTCGCAGCAGCATTCCCAAGCAAAAGGTTAACGGCTCAATTAGTTAATTAAATATCGATGTATTACACGCGAAGCTGCGCATTAACGTCCGGTAATGAGTATCTGTATCGAACTATCGAGCGGCGCTGTCCTTTCTAATTGTGCCGTTTAATGGCGTAGAAATCTGATCGAGATGACGCCGGGCGATCATGGGACCGATATTACGCGCGGATCAGAGGGTTGCAACTCGGAACACTATGATCGACCGCTCGGTATGCGGTGGGCAAAAAATGCCCGACTGCCTTGGCTGCGCTGTACAACGCTGCGGAGCGGGGAAGGAAAAACGAAAAAACAGAGGAATATGTATTACGAATGGAGGTTGCGCGACGCGAATACCGATGTGTCTCAGCGGCGAAAACCGATCGGGGCTAATTAACGTGCCGCGCCGCGGAAACCTCTCAAGCGGCCGCGGCTAGAAAATTATTTGTCACGTTCCGCGGCTGGGGTGGATTATGCAAAACGCCCCGCAATTGGCGCCAGGCGAACTGAAACGAGTTTTTTTTAGGATTGATTCCGGTCCGATTAGAGCGAGCGGCCGGGACTTTCTCACACCTTTTAATTCGCGAACCGCTTAATCGGGCCGCGCGCCGCGCGCTGCTTTTGGGAAGCTTTAAATTAACGCAGGAACGCCCATTAATACGTAATTGGCGTATACGGCGCGAAACTCTGCGGAGCAATACTTTATCGCGGCCGATGCTATTTATTATGCCTACTTATGCGCGGCGGCGTGGAGAAATATGTGGATAAGGCTGACTTTTCACTGGTTTTTTAGGGGAACAGCTGGGATAATCTCTGGATAATGTGGAGCTAAAGTGGAGACGAAAGGTAGACTGTGGTTTTGAAATGGTAGGGTAACTCGGGGTAATATGCCACAGTTAATTTTGAAACGCGATATCTCGCAGGTGTAAGTAGATACAGGGGAAAAGATAAAACCATATGAAAGTGTAACTAATTCTGTGTATTGACTAATAAGCAGAGATATGTAACTTTTATAGTTCAATGAGAAACGTGCAAATACAAAAGTCCTCGAAAGCGGCGTATTACCCAAGCGGTGGGTAAATATGCCACAAGGTCTGAGGCAGAGTTGGGCATCATTCGACTAAAAAGTGATTGAAATAACGTTTCGACTAAAGCTACTTCAACTTTTTCCTTAGTCGACTAAAACTTACCTGAGTTAGCTTTAGTCGAGGCGCCAGAGCTGAAGCTGGTTAGTCAAGAGCCTTTAGTCGTGGGTTGTGACTATCGTTGATCAGCTGTCATTCTATTCTTAGTCTAGAAGGCGACTAACCGGCGAAAGCCTTTGCGGCCTGACCCGCGCGCGGTCGCCTACCGGTCAGATTCTACAGAATCTGAATTTCTTTATTTTTCATCGTATCAATATGAAAGTGACGCCAATGGATTCTTGGCGTTCTCCCGATTAATTGGACAGAAAATAATTTAAATCGGACTATTTTTAACGTAACGGGCTTTGAATTCTGCAAACAAATTTCTCGCGTAATCTCCTTAATTATGGTCCGAATTATATCATTTTTGGGCCCATTTTCATTGGGAAGACATAATAATTGTAGGCGAAAGCATCAGAAAGAATATGTATGTACAATCTTTCGATTGTTGAGAAGCCTTTGGGCTCGGATTATCGGGAAAGACCTACCCACCCCACCGTTTTGCTTTCTCGCTTGCGAGCGAGGACCTTCGGGCCCCAGTAGACCGCCCGTTGACAGCCGAGAGCAATAAAACCGACGGGCCACATAAAATCTTCCTGGTTTTGATAAGTGTTAATAAAAGTATTACCAATCGATTTCTCATGTCTTCCCGATGAAAAGGGGCCAAAAAATGATATAATTCGGACCATAATTAAGGAGATTACGTGAGAAATTTGTTTGCAGAATTCAAAGCCCGTTTCGTTAAAAATAGTCCGATTTAAATTATTTTCTGTCCAATTAATCGGGAGAACACCAAGAATCCATTGGCGTCACTTTCATATTGATACGATGAAAAATAAAGAAATTCAGATTCTGTAGAATCTGACTGGTAGGCGACCGCGCGCGGGTCAGGCCGCCCAAGGCTTTCGCCGGTTAGTCGTTTCCTCGACTAAAAATTCAATGAAAGCTGAAACCACGTTAGTCACAATCCAAGAGCTAAAGATCCTTGAATAACCGGCTTCAGCTCTGGCGTCATGACTAAAGCTAAGCTAAATCATCTTTAGTCACCCTTTGACTAACGAGTAACCGTAAGGACCTCTTAACTAGATGTTATCTAGATATTAGCTTTGCCCAACTGTGGTCTGAGGTAATATGCCACAAGCTATCAAGTGCGAACTAATCACTCAAATTCTTGAGAGTCAACAATATTTTAAACTAACAGATATTTGAACTCAATGAAACGTAAAATATATTTGAACAAATAGGTATTTCTTACAAAGTAAACAGTCTCCAATCTCTACGCAGTCTTCATGGACCGACTTTTTGCAACAAGTAGTTTTTACCCCAGTCACGTTTAGGTCCTTTTTCATCGTAATAATATAGTTCACATATTGCACAGTAGTTGTCATTTTCTGCGTCAGTGGAATCGTCATAACAAATATCTACATTCTCAAAATTTGTTCTATTTTGTAGTACGAGCCTCCTTCACCATTCGAGTGGCTTCCTTTAAACTTTCGCCTGACCAAGCAGCACGGTTTGAAGCTCGTACATACTTCTTAGGCATGGTTCTAATACGAAAAAACAGCTCGATGGCATTAAATAGAAAGAGTTATAAAGATACATGTGGCATATTACTCCACACGGCCATAAACAGAAGAATTGAAAATCTCTCTACAAAGTACGTAGTTTTAACGGATGTGTGAGAGGTTATAAAATTCGTTTGTTAGTATACTTTATCATGACCCATTGATTTTTGGTAGAACTGTTCACATAAATGTATAATCTGCATTCTAGTTGCAGTGTGAAATTAGATCAAGACGATACTTTTATAGCTTACCAGGATTTACTGAAAATAAAAGAAGGTAAAAGCCAAAATCTATGGTCGCCTTAGCAGTTACACTAAACTGAACGGAATTAGTGCAAATGTAACGCCATCGGTGCATTATTTAAAAAATTACCTTACTTTAATTTATTCTTCGTTTGAGGAGGTAATTACGACGCTCGGTCCTTGGAATAGTAGACTCATGGAATATTAGATATATTCGAGTTCTTTGGACATTTGCGAGGCGAGTTAGAGCACCGAATGCGAAACGGTGTATTATAATTTTATTCCAAGTAGTTTAAAATTCATCTTGGTCCTCCCCTCGCGAAGCAGAGGTAAAAATGCAGCCAGCTGGTTGAGTCTCACACGCGAGTAGGACATTGCGAAAGCTTAGCTGGAACCGTTCAGGGGTTAGGCTGCAAATAATGGAACCAGTTTTAGAGGCATCTGATCGGCAATGGTACTTTGTTGCCAGATTTTATCTGCCTTTTTCCATCTGACTATTCTTGCTCTCCATATATGCCGATGGCTGGAGCGTCGGGGGCACCATTAATTAGGAATTGCTTAGCATGCCTGTAAGCTGCCTGAAAAAGGCGTGCAATTAACCGTGTTCGTCTTCTTGCATACCTCCGCTTGGCCACGAGTAGGCGTATTTTCTGCCAGTTGAAATGGCTTAAGAATGCGATTCCATTATCATTATCGTCTATCCTAATTAAAGGTCTTTGATTTTAATTAGTTCATTTCGTTTGAACCGGCCCACGCCGATGCAACTCAAAACCGGCGGTTACAGCGAGCGTAGCAGGTCCTCCGATATGTTCCTCGACCTCGTGTCGCCGGGTAGCCTCGCCGGGCGTGGAGCTTTATGGCAATTAAAGTCGAGTATGCCTTTCAGTCGACGAGGAATGTCAATTGGTGTCGTATACGAGATTCACCGATAAGAGTAACACAGGGCGCCGATCATTGGTAGTTCCCAGCATATGTAGATCCTTGTCCTGGATCATCCCGGATCGTATGGCGGGGATCACGGGCATGCCGATCGTGAGACGATCGCGGGGGCCGATGAATTAAAGATCACCGATCGGCCGTCCTCGGTAGAAGCCGATGAATTTGTCCCAAGACTGCCGAGGACATTGAGAACATAATCGCTACTCTATTCTTTGGATCCTCGTGTATGAGAGCCTGCGCGCGGAATTGCAAACCGTTCCCCGCTTAAATAAGACACAAACGGTGCGAGCCTCTGCAAATGAAACACAAACGAGTCGCCTTTACTTCGCTGGAACAATCCGAACCTCGGGAATCCTGAGATACTTCTAATGTAAATCCGTTCACTTCGCCAGCTTGCGATTCATTCGCTGGGCGGGACAGCTAGGTGCTGAGAAGTTTTGAAATTCACAAGTTCTTAGGAACGGAGATGTGTTTGAAATCATGACGACATTTTTCTTCTGTGAACTCTTCGTTGGAGGGAATTAAACTTTCTGCTAATCGTACTAACTTGATGTTGTATATTTTGAGATTCGGCAATTTTCAATTGTTTCTCAAAAGAATTGAGCAATTGGTATTGTATCAAGATATCAGTGAAGGTAATATCTGATCTTTCTACGAGTCAGTAGAATGAACAGACAACTCCTCATGATCAGACAAGCAGTGACTCCATTAGTAGAAAAATCCTGTATTGGGCAAACATCGTTACAAGAAAAGATTTGTGATAACATTCACATATCTTGTCTCTCAAATTTTCAACACGACACAACGATTTACATTGATATGACAATAATAAAAAATCTAGAAGTACGTGTGATCAATGAATCTCTCAAGTGCTCCTAAGGTCAGAATTCAATTTTTAATGAAATAAATAATTATCTTAGACTCTAATTTTACGAAAATCATCTCCTAGTCCCCCCAAGCCTTCCGAAAAACGTTTCTTTCGTTAAAAGAGGAACTACAATATGCGGTCTCCCCAATTTTATCCGTGCGTTCGTTTCAGAACGTGTTAGTTACGAAAAATTCGCATGGAATTTAATGTCGGGTGGCGTGCGTAAGGGCTCGGATTCGATACGCAACGATCGTAACGATCGTGCCGCGGCACAGATAGGACGGGGCAACAACTGAAATTGTAATTTCAAATGGAAGCTGCTCCATAGACATGAAACGGACACGCCACCGTTCTCCGGGGTCTAATGGCGCGAAATCTCAGCGTAGCTGCATCCGTGTGCCTCGCCTGTGTGGGTGCGTGAAACGGTATACTTGTGCATTATGCACGCAGCGTGTGTATATCTGTTCCTGGTAAGGTATATCTGCAGAGAGAAGCCGCCTCGAGTCCTATTTGCGACGCCGGATGTAGTTGTAGCTTTCGAAGTGTAGCATTTTCTACTATTCTGCCCTCGTTTCTCCTCTATTCTTCCGCGGCTGTTAGATCCGAGCTGTTAGATGCACTTTAAGGCTTCAGATCTGCCATTAGTGACCGTAGAAGTATTTTTGAAATTGTTAGCTGATTAACAGGAAGGTAGGAATTGAGTCCTCTGCATCGGGGAGCAACATTACTGAACTTGTAATGAAATAGGATTTTATGCGTTACATATTTATTTGGTGTTATTTGATATATTGGATAGAAATCTATGCTCGAAGTTTTGGGAATAAGAATCTTCCAACTAGGAGGAGGAAGGTTTAGATTTATATTCATCTCGATTCCTTTAGAATCCATCTATCCTTCAGCCTTCAACCACTTCTTTTAAAGTGCTAGCAAATAAATCTGAGTTGGGAACTCAGGAATTTTGCATGCTACAAATGTGCACGTCCACAAACACGGTTTTATGTTGAAAAAAAATCAGACATACTTACGAAATCAATCCACTAAGACGGTTTCATTACTCTGAGAGATTGATGTATTGAAATATAACAAGTTCTATTATAGTTGACACTAGAATGGGCATGATTAATTATGGGCGAGCTACGTCCGTGAAAACTGGTTGCTGCCAGTTAGCGCGGCGAAATGCGCGCCACTTTCTTTTCCGATACAGAGGCAACAACGTTGAAATAATACGGAGCTGATTTACATAGATTTTCAATGGACGATATCTCAATATTGCCACCCTCGTTTCTATGCATCCGCGAGTCCCGCGGCATGGGAGCAACAATGGAATCCGCGTCGGAGATTAAGTAATCGACGGCTAAAAATCGCGTAATTACCATATAATCCATCGTATTTCTCCGGTAGCCGTGTAGATTATGCGCATAATGGCTAATCTACCTAATCCGCGGCGAATCACGCATTCATTACAGCCAACCACGTGCTTCTGCATGCACGGCACAGAGTTTATTTGTTAACCAGCCGCGTCAGCTTCGAGAGCCATGCCTTCTAATCCTTTATTTACTAAATAGCTATTATATCTGGCATCCTTACTACCTATGCATACACATATCAAACGTTAATCACAGAGACCCCTGATGGTAAAATTTGAACAAAGATAAAATATAATTTTTCAATCTTTTATTTATGTATTTATTTCTCTCGCACTGGTGTGAATCTTACTCACTTCTCGAGTTCGCCAACTGAAAGAAAAATAGTTGCCACTCGAAAAATGGTAGATATACCTGTATACTAAAACGATATAAGAAGCTTAAGGTCACATGGACGTTCCAAGGAACGCTGCTCCAGGTAGCAATAGTGCCCCTCGCAGCGCGCGTAGCGCCAGAGCGAATTTCTACATATAAATAATTGGACTATCAGATATCGCGTGGGTCTCGAGCGAAACAATGTCCCCGCATTGTTCGCCACGCTTTTCCAGATCGTAAATTGCGTGGCCGGAGTAGCAGCGAGACAATAGTATCAGCCTTGAAGATGAAGCAATCCGCGGGGAAAAATGCCGGTAATTACCATATAATCCATCGTATTTCGCCGATAACCGTTGCATACCGGGCTACGCGCATAATGGCTAATCTGCCTAATCTAACAGCGAGTGCCCCCTCGCATCCATTACTGCCGCGACCACGCGCCCCTTCTGCTCTCTGCAGAGCGGCCGCACGAAGGCGGACTAGCCTCTAAACTGGTGCCGTCTTAAGGGGCCCCTCTTTTATTCGCGGCCCCGAGAATTCGATCTACGGAGATCTTCGGCCGCGATATTCCCTTACCGACACATCCTGGACGCCGTGGCGAACGGGATATCGCGATCCCGAAGCGAATCTCGTCCTGAGTGACACGGCGATCGCTTGTTACCGATACACGCGTGTGTAAGACGACGTGTTCGCGTGATTTAATAATTGCCTTATAAGGCCGGGCCCCGTAATTGATCGATACGACTCGGCGCTATTCCAGTCCTCGATCCCTTCTACCCTCCCAGCCGACCCATCGCCGCGATCACTCCTGCTTTTTTGCCTTCTTTGACCGTCGTACGGATCGGATGGTTAACCGCTAGATCATCTTCCAGCCAATAACCCGAGATTCCGAAAGGGGCTGCCCGTTCTTCAGGCGACGCGATTCGGAACGCTAAGGATAATGGCAGCGTGCTTGGGGTTCGCTGGGAATTCGAATTGCGTGACTGGTTGGATTTTCTTGGGGGTTGTTGAGTGCGGATTATGGATACGTAGAAGTATTGTATCATGAACCGTATCATCAGCGAATGCCAGAAATACCCTGAAGGAAGAAGAAGTTGCAATATTCAGGGTAACCTTATATCGACATACTTACATCCGTATCTTATCAAGAAAACATAATCAAGTATTGTAAAAACATCAGGCTCCTCAAAGACATATAAGAAACGTGAGGGGAAAAGATCTTATTAAACTGATGTGTATCTTATTAAACCTATAAGAAAAAAAAAAGAGTATTGTATCAGGTCATTTCGAAAGTCTTTGCGTATTTCGTAGGACGCAGTTGCGAAGGTTTATGCGTTTGAAGTATCCGGATAGTATTTATAATTTCATACTAAGGTAAAATATCCTACCTGCATTGCAAGTGCTAGGTTGAGACTATCTAACGTAGTATAGATACTATATAAAACAGTTAGGACAAATTTTGACTGTTTCTACAGCCCTACAATAGAATATTCTAACTTTGCTTAAAAGGTGAAATACATTTGGAGATCTAAATATTTAAAAATATTCGGAATATGAAAAATTGGTATATGGGGCATTTTACCTAAGGAGAGCAGTATATGTATGCATTAATATTTACACCTGCATGTAAGTGAGTGACAAATTCTTTGCTTTGGGTTTTTATATTTGATTAGCAAAATACCCGTGCTTACAGTATAAATTAGACAATCCGTTCTCATTAAAATTAACATTTAATTTTAAAAGTAAGTGAAGCGCCCTCTGCACGTGGATTTTTGAACTATTCTATAGCTTACAGCAGTCCCATTAAAATAAAGATTCTTCTGGTAAATGCTTCATCGAAATCGGTTCTGTAGTTTTTGAGTTTCGCGCTTCCAAACATACATACAAACATGTCACGAACATTTTTATATATGTAATGGTATCGATACATAGATTCCCTGTTTTTACAGAATCATCAGACTCCCAAAAATCAAATTTTCCTTGCCAGTAAAAAAATAAAATGGAAACGAAAGCACACCATACAAAGCTTCGTTTTCAGTAAAATAAATTTTGGACTATCTCCCCATTCGATTGAAGCCTACAACCCAGTCGTCCAATCCTCCCCGACCAACAAACCACTACCCCGCAGGATAGGGTAAATCCGGGACACGCGGTCGACCTAATATAAAATGGCTATTAAAACTGATATAGATATTACTTATTTTATCAGAACAAACCTAATATGTTCAGAATTTTATGCCGATTAAGAAAAACTGGTCGATATTTGCTTTAAGACAATATTTACTGTAAATCGGGTTGAAAACTGAAGTCATGACATCTGACCACCTCTCCCGAGGTGCCGGGAGAAATGGTTTTCGTCGTTGGCAGAGACCACTCACATAATTATTCATGGAAAATTAACAAAGGATAAAGCAAAATTATTTATGAGTGAATACAACTACGGATTCATTGATATTTAATTTGTTTACGCTAAACAAGTAAAGAACACATCAAAGAAAAAGTGAATTACCTACTGGCGATTAGCAAGGCAAATGAATACAAAAGTGAATAAATAAACTAAACAAACAAAAATATTATTAAAATAATACTAAAAATAAAAAAATAAACAAAAATAATAAAAAAATCATAACTCGACCATCTCACCTTTCTGCAGCGAGACATGGTCTTCTCTTTAGCTTTGAGAGGAAGAGTTAGTATGGCCAAATACTTTGGCTGCATTGTCCCTCAATGTCTCTAAGTCTCTACTATCTTATTATTCCAAACATTAAAGGAAAATAAACTTAGAAGTATATTTTAAATACGATTCTGTACAACCGCTGTTTGACAAAAGAGGTTAAATGTAACATCAGTTTACCTTTTATAGCCTATAAATCCAGAAAACCACAGAAGGAATCAAAATAACGCTATTCATTCAACTATTTGGCTTCCAGAGAAGTAATTGGTCTGCACTTTAATGCATTTTTACGTATAGACTCTGAAATATAGCGACACGACCAACTCTCCGGCCCGACCGCGTCTCCCGGATTTACCCTATTGACTTTCCCAGCAAGAAATTAATTGACGTAACAGATGTTGCTGACAGAAATACCGAATAAAAGGACCTGTTGTCTTAACCGGACTTTACTTCGCGTGCCTCCAATGGTCCCGTTCGGTGATGGCTGAAATTCACCGCATTCCGCGTGCGAAGCGTTGCGTTCCTCGATAAATATCGACGCTGGTGTGCCTTCCCACATCGTGTTCTCGTGCCCCAGCGGGCAATATACGTAACTTTCGGCTTCCCGGTAGATTCCCGACTAAATTTGAGAGAGGCAGCGCAGGGAAGGCCGTGGATCACGTAAGAGGTGGCGGTGTACCGCGGCACGGTGGTGCATCGAACGCAATAAATAGGAGGAAGAAACAACCATTGCCAACTCCGCCCATGGTCGACTGTCTACCGAAGAAGCTGAGAGTCGTGTTGTGAGTTATGGCTCCTCCAGGTGAATTATAACATGTATAACGCATACCGACGGTGTACGGCTGGACTCGTCGAACCCACACGTACACCGAACCGAAGGGGTTAAGGCGCGGTTGTAACTTCTGGACTTTGCAACAGTTTCGTAGACGTTAGGAAGCTTCCTCTGACCCGTGCTGGCTATTTATTTCGCTTGATCTCAACGTTAGTATTACTTGGTGGAAATTGGAGGATCCCTGTAGCGCGCTCTATGAGGAAATTGAATTTGTTGCAGGCTGGGCCGAGCACTTCTACCAACTTCGCGCTAGATGATCTACACCAGCCAAGGGTAAGAGTCTTTATGAGTTATTCTTCACTTTTTACGATAGACAAGTCTACTGGGGTTAAATTGGAAAGAATTGCAAGGCTGTGTTGGAGGTTGTCATGTGGTACCTACTTCATGATGGAATCTTACTGTCACTACACTTTCTGTAGTTTTCAGAAAGTTCAGTGTTTTTATAGTATTCAAGGGTCTTTTGGGAAGTATATGTAGGTAGTTTAAAATATAGAAGTCGTTTGCGTCTCCTAGTGTGTTTATTATTATTATTATTATTAATCGTCTTTATTCTTTAAAAAAGAAGAAACCCGAGTATTTACAGCTGGCATAGACAATAAGATTATAATTTATAAGAATTCAGTGGTATAGTTAGTTTGATTAAATTATGATATCAAAGTTAGGTTGCTTTGGGGCTTCCAATCAAATGAAAAGTGCAAGATACTTTTGTTTTAATTTATTTCGACAGTTTAATGAGTCCTGGTTTTATACTCTCTTGTATTACCATAGCAGTAGTGTCATAGGCACTCTTCTTGTTGTCTCGAACATTCCAGCATTCATACGATGTTTAATACTGCAAGTTATAGCGGTATTATGTGAAAGTAAATAGATGTTTCTTGGAATATTGTAGTTTGGAAGGAACTGGGTCTGTAACGGAGATCCAGCATTACAAAGTGCAAGCACTTACAGTTCATCCATCAAGCCCACACGGCCTCGTATATATTATTCAAAAGCCTACAATCTGATCAATATGCAGAAGATACTCGTAGGCACTAGAAAAGAATTGTATTCAAATATTGAACGGTGTATCGAACGGTTCTTTAATTTTTCGGTTATTCCTGACCTATGAAGAAATGCTAACCAGGCGTTTCGATGAGGTCGTATCCTGATTAATGCGTCTGCTGCGTATTTTATCTTTCAACGCGTTCCCTCGTGTAATACATTCTCATCGTCGGAACAAAATTTCCCAACATGCTGTCTGCAGGGTGATTTTCATAAAGTAACCGATGAGATTATCTCCAAACGATGGAATAATGTATGAGGAATTAATTACACGAAGAGTATTCAATTTGTACGACGACATCGTGTAACAGCAGAAACGAATGTGTTTTAAATAAAAATTTAGGAACTTTCGATAACAATTTGGTGTGTTTAAATTCAAGAAATTTGAAAAGTATTAGATACAAATAAGAACTTTATTTATACCGGAGGAAATCGAAATTGTTTATTAGAAAACGTTCCTTGAGATATCTTAACGCTTCCAAGAAAGCTGTGAAATTCTACCATGTCCGAAACTTCTGTATCGAATATCACTTGTTAGCGCCACATTAGTAAAATCTCCTACTTTAACCCTTTCGCTGCGTTTTTCAACTATAGTCCACGCATTAAAAATGTATTCTCTTCTACTGCGATACTCAGCAATGTTCTCCGACAAAAATGGAAAACTGAAAATTAAAAACTTTTTTTATTCATGTAAAATTGACGCTTTTGAAGAATCGTCCGAAAATTTAAATACGCAGCGAAGGGGTTAAGCCGCCCTAGTAGCATAAAATATTGAATACACATTCATCCAACATTAAAAAGAGATTCAATCTCTTTTTGATATTTAAATATACACACAATATTTATTCTAAATTAAAAAGCAAATATTAATATTTAAAAAAAATATTAATCTCATATTTTTGTGCTACTAGGGACGTAAACGTACAATATCAGTTATCCAATAGCGCATTATCATCCATTACACATTCAAGCAATTCCTTCCTTGTAATTTGCAAGTTTCTACCTTAAAACTATCGTAAGTATACATGCCAACAGTCGCAGCAGCGAGATAAAAATATGATCATCAGACGCGAAGTTAGAGTCAGGCAAAGTGAACGTAAAACATTCCTTCACCTTTGCGCTCCTCCTTTTCCCGTCTAATCGCCCGCTGAATAGAATGAAATTCACCGAACGTGGAAACTTAAACGGAATATTAAGATAAGCCGCAATATTGAATGCGAGAATGGGTCTGTCACGGGCGTTTACGTCGATGCATGATGTGGAAATATATTCCGTCCATGTAAGTCGTTAAAATCGCGCGTGATCGGCCGCACTCCTGGCCGAAGGGAGAAACACAAAGGAAGATGCGACCGGTCGCAAAACAGAGGAGCGGGAGGAAAAAAAGAGGCGAGGGACAACGGGGCAAACACGGAGACAGTGGACAGAACGCATCAAAAGAAAGACTAGAATCCGAAAGAACCATCATGGGTAGGAGGGGGGGGGGGGAGGGGGGGAGGGGCTTTCTTTCCTGGTACATAAATAATTCAAAGACGACGAAAGTAGTCGAGTTCATTCGTCGGTCTCTAAGCGCGACGGCGCGGCGCATTAGGGATTCAAGAAACGAGACTTTGTTTCTCCTTCGGTAATTACAAACGCAAGAATTCGTAGATTGAAGTTCAGTCGCTGGAAGAACGTAGGAAGTTTATAGATCGAGTCGCTAATGATCCAACTTAGAGGTGGATGCGACTGAAATAACTAAATTAAAAAAAAAAACGTAGGAAGTGTCAATGATCGACGATTGACAATAAGTCTTCCCGAACCGAGTCACTTCTGTGACTCGGTACGGCCATCCGTATTCACTGGATGAAGTAGATGTGGCTTGCAAGTCAGACACAATGCAGCGCTGTTCCAACGTTCCATTGATTTTAGCGTATCGTCACTAACTAATGAAACGAAACGTAAGTGGCAATAATTAAAAGACACATGATCCTATACATTATTCAGCTTCAACGTGGTCAGAAGAGAACCTCGAAACGATCTCCCACAAAAAATGGACTTGTACATTTAATATCGGTGATTGAATCAAAACGATATCAATATTAATACACCATTATTACTGTTAATCCCTAAATGTTACTCCACCCATCCTGAAACCACCACCCCTTACATCCCCTCCTACCACTAAAGCCACTGCACGCACGAATAATCCACGATGAAATACCGACGAAACACAAAATCCAGAAACCGTGTAAACACAACCGAGACAGCAGTCGCGCGTCACAAAAACTGCCTGCCGCCAAGGAACCCCCCGCGAGAGCACGAACTAGGCAGCGAAAGAAGAAGGAAGTCAGGTGGCCGCGGAGAGGAGCGAGCAACGTGATTTCCTGAATTCCATCGGAAGACGGGCGGCTACCTCCGCGGTGTACCACGGGTCACTCTCGGTATCGCGATTTTTGCGATGTCCCGAGCCGCGGTTTACAAGGCAAGTGTAGGAGGCGGGGTCCCGCGGCGAGGGAAGGAAAAGCTGGCCGGAGAAGAAACGCGGCGAGGCAAGAAGTGCCGAGTGGAATAAAGGGTGAGCATCGGGGCGGGGAATGGGGGGGGGGGTGCAAGGAGCCAGAAAGACGGGAGGAGAGAGAGAGAGAGAGAGAGAGAGGGTACGCATTGTAAATTGAATCTGAAGGCTGGCCAGATGGGCGCTGTCATGGTGGCACGAGCGCCACTATTTCATCCGTCCTGACACTTCTCGAGTGGCCTGGCCAAACGAAGGAAAATGATTGCGCGGCCAGGGGACTCGTCTTCCGGCTTAGAAATCTAGCTGCGATCACACCCCTAACCCATTATCCTCGCCCACGTGCTCGTTTCCGCGTAATATCTTCGGACCCTGACAGGACAAATGCGTCCAGCTGAGCACCGCGGGAGGATGCTGACCGGCGTTAAGCCCCGCGAGCTCCTCAGCTCCTCGTGAAACCGGGGATTTCGCGTATCGTCCATCTTGGCGAAATACACCGCGGCCGCGCCGGGATCCGCGGCGTCGTACCGTTTCTAATGGACTTTTGCGCTCCTGCGATGCGCTAGCGTCACGTTTAATTCGCTTAAGCGGCTTGGCAAAAAACGCGGAGGGATTAATAGTGCCCCGGTGGTGCCACCGCGACGTGGGCAGGTATGAACGAGGCCGGCCTTGGAGATTGAAGCTTTGAGTTACCGTTTGGGAGGGCACGCGAGGGAATCTGAATTTATTGGTGATGGCTGGGCGCGGTGTCATCAGCTGTTTTGATCTTGCTGGGGAAGCTTGCTTGTTAAACGGAGAAAGATTGAGTGGGCTAGGTGAGGTTCCATCTGAGAAGTTTCATATACTTGTAGAATTATCACTCTTCGTTTCTTTTCAATGCTTTGACGAAGTCTGTAACATAAGTGCCAGGTACCAAGTGTAGGGTAGAGACACCAAAGGGGTGGCAAAATAAAGCGAAGTGGGATTTTTCTATGTGCCATTTTCTTGTAATTGAAAAGGATGCCTATATTATATTCTTCCTTTTTGTAATGGTAACTTAAATCAAATGTTTCCTTCTCATAATTAAGTAACTATTATTTGCTACTTAGCCCCATTGGTACTTCCACTGTAGAACTATACTTTGAAAATAAGGGAACTATGATAACTCCACGGAGCACACTTCAGTCGAGTGTCAAGATAGTAGCATCCCACTATCAATTTGCACAGACGACAAACACTTCGATTACAGCAACGGCTGATTATACAGAAGAAAAGCGGTAGAATTAATTGAATCACGATGTATACATAATTGCGCATTGTTGCGATACCGGGCTTTTTCAACGGAACACGTCCGCGTAATTTCAAGCGAGAATGCGCGCAAGAAAAAGGCCTGGCTGAATTACGCGAACCTGGTAATACAACGTAACGGCCGCGCGTGGTTCTTACGTATTGCAAAACAAGAAAGTCTGTTCAACTCGGATCAGGCAATTTGTAAAACGCCAAGGACACGTCTCGGAGGGCTCGTAAATATTTTAACACGCGACGAAGGATTATTTACGCGCTGCCCGACACCTTCTAATCGTTCCCGCAACACCAGCGTGTCGCCTTCTTCACAACCACCCGCAATAACCGGCATTAGTCATCCTTAAGTGGTCGCCGCTCATCGATCTCGCCATGCAAAACAGTCGATCGCCTTTTAATCTCACGGGGATAAACTGGACTGATCATTATCGGTGGGAAATAAACTTTTACCCGTAAATCAGGGAAATCATTGGAAGACCCTCGGCTTAATGATTCGGCTGATGACCGAAGCGCGGGATGTACACACGAGTGCCTGTCACGTTCGCGGTTCTTCACCCAGTACCCAGTCTCTACTGGGAACCTGCATGTATGTTGCTATCAGAGCTCCCTACATTACGAATTTAGCGAGCTGTTCTCACAACGAACCACAAAGCTATTGACAGAAGCATATTTCTCGAGTTGAACACTTCGTTTCTACAATGTATAAAAGTGTAATTATCACGACCGCCTTCACACAACTTGGCTTAAAAAACAGTCTTTCCCAAGCCACCGCCCGTCGAGACAATTCCCCATGAACCAAGTCATAAGTATACGCTCGTTTTTTCCTCCAGCCTTCAAATGTCTTCATTAATTTAACGCAGAGCGTAGAATCATCGGTGGCAAACCAGTCCAGCATCGTCCTCCACCGAAGAACTGCCTGTAATGAACAGAATACGGTGCAGCGCAAGAAAGCTTGAAGATTCTACCGTCCGCATCTACGAGCACCGGGCGAGGAGTATCCGAAGGAAAAGTGACGGCGGAGTATCCCGGTCGGCGGACGTGGAACGGGGGCAAAATTCAATTTCACCCAGGACGTTATGTTACAGCTAAGAAGGAAGGCCTCTGGTTAAAAGAAAACTGGTCGCCGTAATATTTTCACCAGTCGCCGGGAGCTGCCACCTTATCGGCGGAATGAATGCCGCCCTAATGAAAACCGGCCCCCGTACTAAAGCGAGCTGATGCTTTAATTAAGCACACTTAAGATCGCGAAGATTCCAGGTTGTTCTGGTTCTGGAGAGCAGGTCTTGTCCTCTTCTCCTCCGTCTCGCGGCGTGTCTGTCTTCCTACGGCGTCTCCCTCGGACCGACCGCGTCCCTGGCCACGTCCTCGTCCTGCCAGCGGGTCCTCCGCTCCGAGCAATTACTCAGGAACTTGGTTCTTGCATTCCCCGGATCCCGTGGCACCCCGTTCTTATTGCAGCTTGATAAAGTGGCCGTGGCATTAACTTCTCTTCCGAGTCGCGCTATCGGGGCACCGCAAATAACGTACGAGCCGATCGTATTTTCCCGCCTGTGACAGAGAGATCGAATCGGGAACCGCCGCCGATGATCGATGATCCAGCCCCCGGATAGCGACGTGGAATAATCACAGGAAAGTGGAACCAACGATAGGCGCGCGCGGCCGTGAACCGTGTCCACGATCAAATGCAAAGTGCGTGTGGACGTTTTAGAAATTCGTGCCGGTGTGGGTTTCTCGTTTATGTTTCGGTTGATTTTGTTGTTCCCCTCGGGTGATCGCTGTTTGGTGATTTCTGAGTAATGTGTTCGGTGATAAGTGGGGCACTAGTGGATTGTGGTGTTTAATGTTCCTAAGTGAAGGATTTGTCAGAGGTAGAAGCATATCCATTGATTTGTTGTCGACATAAAATAGAGGGGAAAGGAAGCTTGAATTATGAAGACGATGGTGCTTCGAGTTTCCTGTGATTCAATTTTGCAATCTGGGTTTTCGAACTGTTTTTAAAGTCCTACAGAGGAGTTAGTTTCCACTTTGATACTTAGCGCGTTAAACGGTCTTGGACTAATTTTTCTAAATTTTGTAATTTAGGTAACTGCAAAGTAATATTTTAGACAGAATATCGATGGGTTGGAGATATCTATTATTGTTAATTCTTGAAGACATAATTCAAATTTTAGAGTCTTCCTAGCTGAAATTGAAATAAATTTTCAATCTTAAAATTATCGAAGAAACGAAGTTTCTGTAAAACTCGATTTTAGTTCATATACACGTAACATGAGATGACGAGACGAATTGCCAATGACGTTGACGCAGGGTGGAGTGGATTAACGTTGAGAACCGTAGCAACAGGTTGCATTAAATTGCAAATGAGTAATATTTCGCTAGGCGCGGGAATAGCCTATCAGCAGTTTAATATCGAAGGTACCAAGTGTGATGGACGATCGAGACGTGCACCGATGATATTGCTAGATCAGGACGAAAGTTAAACCTGCGGAGCAGTTTCCTGCTGAGATAGCGCGAAAGAAAAGCCGTTCCTTATTTTAGAGAAAAGAAAGATCGAGGAAGAAATGGTATGTCGCTGTCGATGATCGATGGCGCGTCGGCTAATTCATAATGCAAAATTATTGCGGCGACGGTTATAAGACGACTTCCATCTGAAACTGCACAGATGCTTTTTACCGTCACTCCCATTGCTATTGAATCAGAATTCTGATGGTGGTAGGATGATGGACAGCCTTGGCCAGTGTGGATGACACCTACAACATCTCGCAAGCTCACGTTTTGAAGATTTTATCGTGGACTGATTGTAAAAAGCATAGGTAGCATTACCGAAGGTTGCTATGCAGGGAGACCAGAGTAAAGTGAGTCTTGGGGTAAAATGAGTTTTCTTAATTTATTATTTAAAAATAGAATACATATATTTACAAATTTTGATAACGTAATAAATGTATGTAATATAACAATTCAGATATCGAAAAATGTAAATTCATTTAAAAACTTAAGAATTAATTTTTAGGGACTTCCGTTTGGTTTTCTTTTCAAATTAACTTATTGGATAAATGAGTCATAAATATATTATTTTAACTCAAAATTTTTCTGCGTGTTTAAAACAAGCTTATAAACATACATGTACATGCGTTTGAGAAAACATTAACCCCAACATTATTAAATAATTAATTTTTCACTGAGTACATATTCGGGGTAAAGTGACCGGGTTAAATTCAGCTGCGAAGAAAAGATGTATGATTGATGTGCGCAATATCCTAACCTGTCAGTTGGCTACGAAACCACGCGGACAGAACTAACCTAAAAAAAAATGAAAAATCTGCCACAATTTTTGACAATCACGGTGCAAAAAAGCTAGAAGCTGACATGCTACACACGTCATTCTAGCGCAAGTTAATAATTACTTATATCCTTAATTAAAGTTATTTTATTTCAGTTCACTTTACCCCGTATACGGTTTTGGTTTTTTCTTTTCAAGTTGAATTTTAATATATTCTAAGTTAATCTGAAGCGTTGATATCCATAATTTGGCAATAATAATGTTTAAATTATATTATTAATTTAATCGTATACATTTTTATTGAATAGAATAAATCTTTTTCTACTTTTAACTTTTTTAGTCCCACTTTACCCTGGTCTCCCCTAGCACGGTCTACTAAAAAAATATCCTTTCGAAATATCGATAAACGATGGATACTTATAAATACTAACACACTATAGATATCTGTAAATATACCAATAATTGAGAGAAACGCGAAGAAAATTTATACATTACGAGCTGTCGAATTAACAGTTTCCTTTGTTCCAATTTTCTAATCAATTTTCTCATCTATAAGGAATACAGAATGAATAAATTTAATAAGAAACTCTGTTGGGATGCAAGGCCTCCTTCCCTCGATTGATGCTAACGTTGACTGGGCAAAGTAGCCGGATTTTAAAAATGGCTCGATCGTTAAAAAGAGAGAGGCAGCGTGTTGCTCCTAAGCTTCTCGTGGCCGTGGTCTCATTTACACTTAAAGGAGCCTGCAGGAGAGCAAAAGGAGTATCCTGCATATTTGAAGGTCGCTTTAAAGGACGAACAATGGCGCTGCCGCCATATGATGACACCGTATTATGCGAGACTCCTTTTTCTTGTCCGTTTCCAGGGGCGCCGGTATTACGGATGCATGAACTTGTTTTACTGGAGACAGCTAGCAGATACTTCCCCAGCCATCTTTCCCAGACCAATGCTTTCAGGAGCATCGCTTCGTACAAAGAATGAACGAATTTCGCTGGGCACTAAATAGAATCCATGCCTCCTTTAAATATTTACAATGCAAAGTCAGCCTTTTGGACGCGAGGCGTTACTCAAATACAATTACCACTCTCGACTAGGCGACTTTAAAGTGTTGCCAACGTGAAATAACTTCCAAATTCGTTTATATCTCCATTGCACTATATTATACATGCAAAGGGGGATAACTTTTATTCATCTCCTCGCATACATTTCAGTTTACAATTATCCACGGAATGATATGTAATACGTATCTCAAAATTCTTTCATTTTAGCATTCCGTCTCATCTCTGATATCTATTTTGTTTTGAAAACTCTCGCATTCCACGAATCTTCTAGACACGATCCCTAAATTATTCTCAGCAGTTTCTATTCACCTAATAGAATGCCAAAACTCCCACTTTTGGTAAGAGAATAAAGAAAGAAGTAGATTCGACTTTGTTGAAGGTCCTTAAATTATGTTGCTGCAATATTTATTGCATTATCTCACCCTCTCTCCGTCCATGCTCCTGCCTCTACCTATGCCACCTTCTCTCTCCCGATTCCCGGTCGTTTTCGTCTCTTTATCAAGCCCCTGCCAGCGTAATGAACGCGCTACTGGGCCACCCGCGCACAGAGCAACGCGAGGGCGCCGCGGCAGCTATTCCGCACACCGGAGAACTGCACCTCGGCTTAAAAAAAAAGGGCGCGCTGAAGGGAGGCGGACTTCTCGAAGGAAGGAATAATCTGCGTGGTCCCATTGTCTCCGGCGTGCCTTACCGTACGACCATTTTTGTGCGACGCGAGTCGAGAGCACCAAAAAGGACCATATCGCCGGCGTATCCTATTGTTTAGGGAGTATATCGAGCGATATGATTTAAGGTCCTCGGCGAAGGGAGAGTGGAGACGCTACCTCGGCCCTTACGAAGTTTCTTGGCGAACAGTGGTTCTCAAGGTACTCCAAGGTGGAATCGTTTATCAAGAATGTGGATAACTTGGGGAACTTTCGGGCGAACTTAGTTCAATTTAATTGATTGCAGAGTCATGACATTTTAAGGGGTTGTCTCACTGTGCCGTCCTGATAAGGTACCGCTGTTTGGAACTTTTTTTTGTCACAAGAAGAATGTGTTTACTAAATCGAAGTTTTTTCTATTTATTAATATGTGTTTTGAGAATACAAAAAAAAATTTCACATTTTTTTAATGCTTGCTTGCCCCAAAATAAGAGGGTGTAATATGCGCTGTGAAAAAAAGACGCCTCGACTGCGTGGTCGATTGTGGAGGAACCATGTACCTGGGACGGTGGTATCAGGGAGGTTTGTGACTGTCGCTATGGCCCGAACTAGAATCACACATTTTCGTTGCTTTTTCTCATCTTTTGCGTCGCAGAATGATTAAACAATTTAGCTAATTTCGATAGTTCAACTTTGGACGTCCGCCATTTTGTTAATTCTTCATCAATCTAATTAATCTTAATCCCTAGCATAGCGACAGTCATACTGATTACAAATCTTTTTTTTTTTTTTTTTGTGTTTCAGAAACACGGTTCCTCCAAAATCGACCACGCAGTCGAGTCGTCTTTTATTTTACAGCGCAACATTACGCGCACTTATTTTGGCGCAAGCAAGCATGATAAAAGTAGGGGAAAAAATAATTATCAGGGCGTCGCAGTGTGAGGGTGATACGAATGAGAGAAGATGGAGACTCGAGCAACCCCATATTTCCATTGTCCATGTTCAATATAACGTTTCTGTGATTAATTACACTCCATCTTCGCGAAAAGAATCATCTGAGGTCAGAATTGCTACACCTGAAGGTACTTTTCGGTAGCGTCTTCCAGGAACGACATCCCGAAGCTGCAAGAACGCGCGACAAAGTGTCTCTCGCGAATGCGCGCCTGATCGATTTCGACCATCGATCCCGCGGATCACGTAGCCGCGGACTGCGACGAAATATTCGGTTGAACGTTTCGTTAAGATTCCTGCCGTACTTTCGACGAAGCGGTTTTTACGAGAGCTACGTGGAATCCCGCGGCAGATATCGCGGCCAGTATCGTTCGGATAGGTCGTCTTTTATGGTAAGACTACCGACGCTCGATATTAGTCGATCGTATCGATAAAGTGCTGGCCGCGGCGCGGGGAACGGGGACGGAGTAATGCGAGTCATCTAACTCGGTGTGTCCCCGCGCATAGGCGCGCGAGCTGCCTGGGATGCACGCGCACGCGCGCCGCGTGGTGGCGAGACAGCAAAACGAACAATTTTCGACTATATACGGGGCCTGATTTGTGCCTTCTCGGAATCCGTCTCGAAGATAAATCCGGCGCGTACGGGTTCGATGAGCGCGGGCGCTCGCCTTCGATTTCACGAACGTTGCAGGCAAAACGGCCGTAAAACGGGCCTGCGGTTTCAGAAGAAGCGTTTAGGATGCCATTCCAGGGTACGTTGGAGTCCCGCGGACCGGATTCGAGCGCGAGTAAATCAGAAAAGAAATCGCCGTGGAAACGCATCGAGATCCCCCGTCCTCTCCTCCTCCTCCTCCTCCTCCTCCCGCCCCCCCCCCCCGCGTCCCCCTTTCTGTGGACCTGGTGACGCTGGTTATTCCACGCTGGCGGACGTTATACCAGGGGGTAACGGTCACGTAAAAACTTGCCTGAAGTGAGAAAAAATCCACCGTCATCTAATGATGCCTGGTAGCTCCGTCATACACTGTAACGAACTGCCCCCCGAGAGCGGGCAAAAAGTCGGCTTCCTCCTAACGCGAATTTAAATCGCTATGCCGCGCGATTGTCCGATGGATCTGTGGTTAACTGGTAAAACGCGGCGTTGCAATAAATCGCCCGGCTCTATGAACGATAATTCGTCGGTATGCGTACGCACGTCGAACGGTATAGGTGGAGATTCTAAGTGAGGGTAACGATTGGGAAGATAGGAACTATTCTGCGATCTGATGAAATTACTTTTATTTATATCGAGGATATCCTGAACGCTGAGAAATGCAGATTAGCTTGCGCTCTGCATATATGTATTCTGAGCAGAGTTGGGCAAAATGTAATCTAATTACAAATTGCGAATTACGATTAAACTGTAATTGTGTAATTGATTACACATTATTTTCTGTAATCGTTCATGTAGGAAGTTGACCATTCGGTTTTGTCAACTATCTAAATGAACGATTACAGAAAATAATGTGTAATCAATTACACAATTACAGTTTAATCGTAATTTGCAATTTGTAATTAGATTACATTTTGCCCAACTCTGATTCTGAGGAGTCCGACGGGAACTGAAATTGCACGAGATACATACCTCTGCAGGACTTACTGTAGCGTATGGAGTCCGAGTGACATGGTACGATGTACGAGTGTGCTACGATTGTTTTACATTTCTGAAACGCTCTGGCAGGGTTTACAGCCAGCTGAATTATAAATTATAAATTCGATATCCTTAGACACTTGTGTTACCGTGAACAAAATCTACTAGTAACTACAATAATACACCAGGAATTTCACGCAATAAACTCCTTACCAGGTAGACCCACCCTCCGGGTGTAAACTCGACATAGGAACTCGTTAAGCGAACGACGGAACACATATCGAATTCAATTAACTCCAAGGTACTAAACTGATCGAGCACTCAGTTAATGATCCCAAGAATAAGATCATGGATGCTCCTCTTTCTGTCGTCTATTCTCATTCTATCCATCCATAATATTCTCCATTTACGAGCGACTGAGTCAGCTGGAATGGTGGACGGAGAGCATTGTGAGCGGAGCTTAAGCCCGTAGAATAGCACCAGGACACCGGACACGCGACTCGCATACGAATCCTCGGGCAACGTGAGAGTCCAGGCGTCCCTGTCCCTTTGCCTCCTGGATTCCTTCTAATTGGGCGCATACGCCGCGGTTGCTCCCTCGTCGAATAGAAGACGGCCTGCTGCATCCCGACGCTTCTTGCGGCACGACCGCTACAGTTCTGCGCTGGACGCATCCGCATCCAGCACGCTCCACGTCCACGCTCCGCTCCGCTCCCACGTTTTTTTTAATCAATCACATTGTCTATTGTGCGTTGCAGCTGTTCCACAGGCCGGGCTGATTTGAATTTAATGGGCTGACGTGCATGCGCCGGGACACGGAATCATTAATTACGCCGCCCCGAGATTTCCCCGTCGCGCTGGCAAAAATCCGACGTCCGAGCTTTTAAATTAAGCCGCGTCAACCATCGTCGTGTGGAGCATCGATCTGTCGATCGTGGCGGAGCGTGGTCAGCTTCTGGGCAACCCGTTTCCGTTCTAGGGAGACCCCAGAAACAGTGCTTTAACGGAATACGGGGTGAAAAATTGAAGCAAGGAGCGGTTACGTCTGAGATGTGAATTGGGGCTATAAATGTGAATTCGTGCGATACTTGTTGCCTTTTTCAGATCATCAATTTGTGTTCTACTGTGAGTAGGAGTTCTTAAGTTAATTATTCGTGAGAAGAAAGACTAAAAAATTAACTTAAAACTACCAAGTAAATTCTTCCTCTCATAGGATTCCAAATTCCAAGACTGAGCTACCAACACGTGACGTTACTCGATTCTGGAATTAAAAAATCCACTTACAAGTTCTGAACCCAACGTTCAAGTGATGTATACGGAAGGAACACGTCGTTATGATAATTTCGCTCGTGTTGACGCGCGAAAATGAATTAGCGCCAGTCGGCCGAGCGAATCCAGAAGGAACCACGCGGTGAACCACGGCTGAGACGAAATCGAGAAGAACGGTGTAATGGGATTTTTTTTGCCGATACGCAGCGAGCAACTATGGAAAGCAACTTAGCGATTACCAGCAGGCACCGGTATATGGTATCTCGCTGGAATCTCGCGTGTCGTATCTGGCACGTGGATGCTCCTCAGACGATCGTCTTCTCGCATGACCATTTCAGGAAATTACCTTGTTCCGCACGTTTTCATTTTTTACGCTTTATATCCTGGAATCCCGGCCTGCGGATAACACTCCGCGTCCCCCCAGCGCGATCACAAAAAACGGAGCATTCCTCGTGTTCATCTTCAACGAGGATAACAGTCGTGGCATCGACGAATTCCGTGGATCCCCTACCGCAACAGACACTGACACCGTCAAATAAATGTCCCATTATGGTTAAAATGTAGTGTCAGTATTCTTTATCCTAGTTTCAAGTAAGTCTAGGTAGTTAAGAAAAGATATTTTGAATTACGTAATGAAGCTTCACTGCCCCATTTCCTACAGACGAAGTTTCTGAGAAACTCAAGAGAGAATAATCACTCTCCAAAATCATCCACGAAGGAAGGACGCTTCCGCGGCGTGCAGAGAGTCCGAGTCACGTGAGCGACGATGCCGCAATTAAATACCCTTCACTGGAATTATTCATGCAGTCGTCGAACGATTTAGTATCGCTCGTTACAAGAGCAAATTTACTTACAGCTCGCACTACCGCGCGTCCGCTTTGATTAAAACTCCTGTTCGTCAATTTTTCCCCCGGATACCGTTCGAGCGATCTCATCGCTCGGCCGATAACCGACGATCCATTTTCAACTTTCTACCATGGGAAACTGTCAGCCTGAAATATTCAACGTCGTAAAGCCTCGGCTAGCCGGACGTTATAGAGGCATTTAACAAGCATGGTAAATAGATCAATGTCGATCGGGCGGACATATTAATACCGGGGCAAGATCGCCGTCTGCCCGGCCGTGATATTTTTATCGAACCGGCTAAAACGGGCTCGCCGATCGGTAATTTATTATTTGGCCGCTTTGTTGGCGGCGCTCGTCGCGGCCGGGGCAACCCTTGAATCAATGAAACGTTACGCCGCCGGTGTGTTGCGTATCAAAGAATGAAAAAGATGTATCGCGTGCTACGCGAATGGCCCCAGACCGGTATAACCGGACCGCGCGTATTTATACAGAGGGTTTCAGCGGGCCTTCGCCGTGTTATGGCTATAGGACAATTGGAGGATGATCGAAACGCAGCCCTGGGGTGTTTCTGCGCAGGAACGCCTGACAAGATGGCGACCGAGCACAGCCGTAGCCCTCTGCTCCTTCGACCATCCTCTCTCGTATGCCCCCGAAGGTAGCGCGGAACGTGTAATCTCGTTAAACTATGAGGCCGGATTGATTCCTGGCATTGGTCGCTCGTAAATTCACCCGTGGCCTGCTCTTATCGCGTCACAATAGCGTCTTCTCCTGGCCGAGGGAAAATTGTCTGCCAGCACACTTCCTGCTATGGTTTATACCGGTCGATCTCTCGGGAGGCGACCCAACGAGGGCCTAGTTGCTGTTTACGTAGCGTCCCAGGGATTTAGAATCGAACTTAGCCATTCTTCTGGATTGCGGTGCGCTCGCGTTGAAGTGGAGGCTCGATTGTTTGGGACGGTTGGCTTGATTTGCGCGGAGGAGGGTCTCGTGACGATGATGCGGGACGGTTTTAAGAATGTTACTTTGATAATTTGACGCGAAGGGCTTTTTTCAAGATTAGCTCTTTGATGATTCTGTGATGAAGCATGGTGTTTAGAAGCAGGGCAAGAGGAGCTGGCAGTGTTCAATGATTACTTTAACTAATTTATACCACGAAGGGAATCATTAGTTATATGAATATTTTTGTGTGCCTTAATAATCCTCATATATCAAACTTTCATGAAGATTCAAATACACCATCTTCTCCTCCCACCCAAAACTGAATCACAGAACGGGAATAAGAATGTTTAAAATCCCTCATCATTTTATTAATTCCAATTCCATTTACTTCGAACTCAACCGTCGCACCAGCAAACCTCTTTGCAATAAATGATCAGCCCCGACAAGACACAAAAATAAGTACAGCCTCCTTTCCAGTAATTTAACGCTAACCAATAAAATTAACCCGATTATTACTCGCCATGACAGTTCTTAATACCATAATGCACCAGACACGCGGAAGCAGTCAGTCTAACAAAAGTTATTGCGTCCTTCTTCATCGCCCCGGCTCTAGCGTCCCCGCGCATGTGCGCGCAAAAAGCGCGCGACTTACGGAGACGCTGTTATGCCTCCGTTGTGGCCAGGCATTGGTTAATCCGAGCAGCCGCGATCCGAGTTCACGGCTGGATCGTCGTTAATCAGCCCGCGTTTTTTCTCGTCCTCGAATTTATTCGCGGATCTAGCCGCCGCTCGTGTTGCGTGGCGAGGATTCGCAGCCCAGCAATCGGCGCAGCAGCGCTGACATCGTGGCCGATAATTATGACAAACTCCGTCCCGCTTGTCAGCACGAGATACTGTCTGTCAGCTATGCCGACCCTCCACGGTTAAACGGATTACGGTTTGCTAAGGCTCGGCTGGTCCACGACCTTTGCTTCTCGTTGCGATTCGGCCGCGCCGCCTCTACCGTCGCTGATTCTGAAATATGGCCGTCGTCCGCGTCTCTTTCTTCCCTTCCGCTATTCCTCCGGACGGCTGAGACTTTAAACGCTGCGAATGCGCGACCTCGCCGTGACTAGAATGCGAATAATACCATTAGGAGGGTGGAGTTGACGGTGTCCTTTAACTAATCGAACATCTGACCTGCTTCGGAGTTGGTACTCCGGAGGCGATGTTGGGTGAAAGAAGTGAGTGCAGTTAGGGCAATGCTACGGTAGGGCTGCTATTGGAAGGGCTGAGGTGAAGCCTGTTCTCATTGAGTTTAGGAGAAAGGAGTTTTATTCATTTAGAGGAGTAAGAGTAGACTTGAGGAGGATGAGAGAAACTTTGAAATTGAGTTTGAAGAAATCCAAATTTTAAACTCGATAGTTAAGTGGTCGATTAAAAAACGAAGATGAGGATTAATAATGGATGCAGCTCATCTTATCCGCTTAAGAGACGATACCCAATGGATTATGGATGCTTGGATGTGGCGTTAATGCCAAGGTCAATCCACGCTGGGGACTGTCGACAAGCATTAAAGTTTCATTGCATTCTTATTGCTAGCTAATTGACGCTTCCTTCGGAATGTGAATGATCTCTAGATGGCAATCTGGTCGTTTATGAGCGACACGTATCTCTTCATGTGTTACCACCAGAATTAATACTTGCATTATCGCAGGAATGAAGGTTTTGTGCCAATTCACGGCTTAAAAAGTTTCAAACGTCTCTTTAACGGTGTTTCTTCATGCGCCAGCTTCGGGAAGGGTGATAACAGACCACGGCACCACTATGCTGCATACAGATGGTAGGTGCTTCTTGAGAACATTGAACTTTAATTTAGAATGGAAACATTTTGCCTTGAAAGCTTTGAACACATGGATGTGGTAACCTCCGTGTAAATTCTACACCAAATCTCAGATATCCGTATTGGAGGAAGGATTTTTGTAACTGAAGGATAAGGGGAATGTCACAAAATAGCTTTATCGAGAAAATTAAGTTTTAATACTTTAGTACACCAGTAAAGAAACGAGGTTCGGTGAATTTATCTGCATTCTTCATAACATGAAGCTTATACCTTAATCAGGCATCAGGAAAATAAATGAGTAAGAAAATTGCAATTGTTTTATATTATTTCAGTTTGAACAGGTCAGCATACTCAAACAAAGTAACAAATTTCCACTTCTATTATTATCAAACCAAGGAAAGCCACTCATTTTATTATTTGTCAGATATTTTGTTTCTCACTTACTTGTTATGCATGAGACAACGTCTCATAAAATTGTTGAGCCGTAGGCCGTGGGCACATAAAGAGCGGTAATTAAGCGATGGAGCGGTAAGCATCAACATTAGCATCTGGAGCGGTAAATATTAAAATATCAAAGAGAATTGGAAGCAGAGCGGTAAAGCGGCACAAAATAAATTAAATGTATAGATTTGTATAAAATTAAGCTATACAGCAATTGAGCGACATCGCAGCAGTACTGAACGGCGGAGTGGCGACAATGTGACGCTTAACAGCTTACCAATCTTTATGTGGCCATGGCTTTAGGATCGCTAAATTTTTTTAAGACCGTGACATTACTAAAAAGTCATTTAGTCACTTCGTAAAAATTGACATTCCTCGTTTTCCGCTTACCCTTCAACTTCTTTTCATACGTGAAACTATTATCCATAAGTCACAGATCTATAAATTATCTAATCCCTTCCAACAGAAATACACTATCACTAACAACCTTCTTCTTCCATCAGAACACAAACCACAATTCCTCGTTCTCATTTTCTGATTACCCTGACCCATCAACCACCAACCACATTTTATTCCACTCTGATATCAAAGATCCACCCAGTGATCGCCCGTCGAGTAGTTTCATCGAACAGCTCGCCGATGACGGATAAATACAATAAGGAAATAAGGTTTCGCTCGAAACAGCGAAGTTAAGCAGGATGGGGCACGGCTATATAAAGGAGCGCGCGTCGCGCTTTGGACAAATCTCTAACAAATCCAGCCGCGAAGATGCAAAACGAGGTCGTACAGGTGTTCCAGAGCCAGTTAGGACAGGTATTCTGTTATGCGCTTACGCGCAGTGGCCCGTCCTGCTCCATATCGAACATAAATCCCTGAGGCCTGACGTTCTCTTTGAAAGGGCGCCTTAAAATTTATCGCCCGATAAAGAAGACCGTGCTATTCCAGCATGGAGCGTCGTTCCACGCGCGTATTTCACGCAGCTACATAAAATCCGCAGCATATAGGTGCGCGCGAGTTTGCGAGCGACCACGATGGATTCCGTGGCTGTGGATAAGCGAGCAGCCTCTTTACGACCTGTAGAAACTGTCACTTTCCATCTTGAAATGGAAGGGTGCAAGGAACGCCCGATGAATCATTCATTCGCCCGTCGATTTCAATTCAGATCTGGACCAGTCGCGACGATTTCTGTTGAAGTTATAATAATACTTGGGAACTTGTACTTAATATTATGGTAGTTTGAATAATGTAGGGGGCGTTCCCTTAACGCCGGACGGCACTTAATACCGGACATTAGCTATATTTGTGATATTTGAAACGCTACCGAGGCATTATTCCGCGTAAACCGTAGAGGGGATAGAAAAAAAACAACAATTAGGTTTCGACACTTTCCAGTCGCGTGTGCGCAGCTGAAGAGACTGATTTAATATTAATCCCTTCTTCTTACTTGAGAGAAACCTTAAGCGTCCGGCACTAGAGGAACTCCCTCTATCACGAACCAAGAAGTATTGGAATTCTCAATGTTTTGCCAGAAAATTCGCAAAGAACTCTCACTGATACCTAGCGTAAATACGTGTGTCGTTGAAGCATGAAGCTGCACTACTCGTCCAGCAACCGATTGAAGAGTCCTCTGCTCCCGCTGAAGGGGCCAAGTGAAAGGGAGACTCGAAGGATGCGCGGAAGTGTGCAATAAAGGATTACGTACACCCTTATGAGAACGAAAATCTAGGTGCCACGTATATTCTATTTTATTGGCCCAGCATGTCCAAAAGGTCCGGTCCGGCGCATGAATAATGCCGAGGAGCAAGGCAGAGGGACGCCAGCTCGCTGGAAGCAAGGAGCTGGCATTGTGATGCTGAGAAGGTTCAGCAACCTCGAATTTATCAACTGTTCTCGTCACCGGCGATATTAATAGGGACAATGTAACCGTATTCGCCGGTCTTTACGACCGATCACGATATATTAGCCCGTTCTATCTCGGCCTGGCGGCGTATCATGCCGTACCTATTACAAGCCAGAGATTCGAGGCCCGACAACCGGCCGAAGACAAATACACGGGGCAAACGAATAAACCATTGCACGAGCGAGCGTGGCCAGGTGCATCGGCAGGTAAATGTACGTGATGTAATTGGGCGAGCGGACGGATGAAAATCCTGATCATCGGTACGGAACCAGCCAATGGCATGGGCTAGTAAACGGTAATAGGTGAGATAGGGAGCCTTAATGATAGCTTCCTTAATAAGGCGACCTCATAGAGGAGAAACGATCTTCGTGGCCCGCTAGCAGCGGCCTGCGCCAGCCTCTCGAGAGACCCTCGAGATAATTATTATGAAATGCTACCTACTACGGGCTACAATCAAACGAACGTGCTTCTGCTTATACACCTGGTTATTTATTTGTCTCTCTGTTTAACCGGCGCAGCCGGAACGGGAATTCGATTCAATTCAACAGGAAGTGGACGGCGATATTTAATATAGGGCCCGTTGCATGCTAATGCTTTGTCCAATCGATTTACGACAGCGCTGGCCGCTGTGGATGGCTATTCAGCGTTTCGAGAAAAATCCAGTCTATTGCGGAGTATTTTTTAGAGACGAGTGTTGGCACAGTTTCAGGATGTCGCAGCCTTTCTTTTGTGAAGTCGGAATAGTATTTCTGATCTTATTAGGGGATCATAGAATTTCTTGCACTGTACTTTGGAGTCACAGAATTATCAGCACAGACTGATCTTTTTGTTTCGCTTAAATGGAGATTTTTCTTTTGCTTCTTAATTCAGACACACCGTTAAGGAACTAGTTCTTGATCAGGCACTAATTTTTGATCAGTTCATGAAATAAATCGTTCTTTTGAGTTTATGTCAATAAATAATTGTTTGAAATAATTACTAACATAAAAATTGATAATTCAAAAATATATGTGTTGTCTGTGAAAGCAGTTAGTATTGTTAGTTTTAGATGATTAAAAACTAGTTCCTAGTCACCTTATTATTCCATACCTTATAAGTATTTAAATTATATATTTATTTTCAACTTTTTAAAATTTTTCCTTGAAGTTTAAACATTAATTCAACTTTTAGTATAAAAAAAGTCTATGGTTTAATGTTTTATTAGGTTAAAAATAAATATTAAAGCGGGAAACCTTCTAAACTGATCAGAAACTAGTTCCTTAACGGTAGTGTTCCATCAGTGGTTCAAGTCCTCTTCTATCGAATAGAACTAAAAGTAATTGGGTATTCTAGCTTCTAAAACAAGAACGGCTATACTCAAATGGTTCCAAAATTTTCTATTACAGTGGATCAGTGGCGGGATTGTTCTAAACATTTTGCAGGATTAAACTCTTAAAACTGGAACGTCCACTCGAGAGTTCGTTTTCGAACACCATCGCGATGGCCTGCTTAATCGTTATCCCCTCTGTAATTTATGTTTCCACCTCGAAGCGAGTAATTGTTAGGCGGCCGTGGTGGACGTCTTTCCGCACGATGTCCGTTCCGTAGTTAAGCTTAATCATCTAAGAAGGAAGCCAGCGAGGGTTTATTAGCCGCGTTACGGACATCGCCATGGCATTGGTCATAAAGAAACAACGGCGTGCCGCTATAGCGTCCACCAATAATGATAATGATTTCCGATTCCTCGGTTTACGAGCGAGCACGGTTAATATATTCAATGAGCGGAAACCGCCATTGGGAATACCGCCGCGTTTCCGCACGGTTTCTTCTCGGTTTCCGGAAGATGGTAATTATATTTTGCGGGGCCATTACGAGGGTATTTATTGTGCCAGGTTATTTATTGTTCCCCGCTGGCAGACAACGCAACGGGCATTTTACTGCTATTGGATCGCAATGAGTTTTACTACCTATTTGTTCTGCTAATCAACTTTCCACGCTTCGAGCTAGCACTTGATAACTGACAAAGACTTGTGACGTGGGTAATCGTTATCGGTGCACAAGTACAGTATTGATGGATTTCAGAGAGCTCAGGCCGACTTGAACACATTCTGCAGCCATCAGCTTCGATGCGTGACTCATATTGCACTTTCTCGAGTAACGTGTCATATTTGCTGAAGCAGAGTGACCAGATTAAAGACGAGAATTCTAAATGGTGGAGAAGAAGAGAAAAATAGAGGTTTCTAAGCGCCTGAGCATTTTTTAAGTCGGCTGAAACTGTTTGTAGGAAGACCTAAAGTTGAAATATTCTGCAATTTCATCCCCATGTTCGCCTACACCCGCTTTAGGTACCTAACAAAACTGTACAGTTGCAAAAACTTCAGCACCAAGTTCACCAACGAATTCGCTCCCAGCAAACAGTGCGAACGCGCCGGCAATTCGCAGATCACCCAGCGGATCACCGTTCAGAATTTCAATCTCCCCCGCTAGCGGTTCGATTCGTTCGAAAGGGGAATCGTTTGGAGGAGGCACGCAGCCGATGCGTTCCATTATCATAGGCAGCATTACTCGTATAAAAGCGCCGAGGCTCGCGAGCGTCTGGATGCCGCGAGCCCCTGGCGCCAGCGGCACGTGTGAATTCCGCAGGAAGCAGTTGGGCTGATAAGCTGTCGCTTTATCGGAATCACGGCGGAGCGTACGCAAGAGGTAAATTGCCGCCGACTGGCTGGCAGCGCGCGACCTTTTCAAAGCAGACCCACACAGGGCCTCCGCATAAAGGAATAAAGATCGCCGGGCTATGAATAGGGGAGCATATCGTGGCCACTTTATGAACCCCTTTCTTTGCCGTTCCATAAACGCCTTTCGCAATGTCCCGGAGCGACAGCCTCCGCGACAAAATGACACTGTTAACGATATATTCAGGCGGCTCGGCGCGGACGCGAAGCGTGCACGGCGACAGACGAACGGCGTGCTTCGAAATTTATCGCGACGGACGGGCCCCGGCGTCGTTACCCAGGAGTAGCTCGTTCGTCCTTTACGATCCATCCGGTTGGAAATATGAAAATCAGACGGGGGCTCGTTATTAGCGAGCTGCTGGAGCGGCTCGCATGAACGCGAGGGAATCTGGAAGCCCGGAGCCGACGGAGAGGAAAAACGAAGGCGACCGAGCAGCAGGAATCCCCGCGGCACGATCGGAAACGATAAAATCGACGTTTTACGGGCGGCGACCTCCTTCCTCGACGCGAAATCGAAATCCCCTTAATGCGGCCAGCTACTGGACGCCGGCCGGATTCCCTGGGGGAAGTGGCTCGATAGATAAGCCCTTATCGGGCTTTCATTCGGCGGCTTTCAGAAATAAACGAAAGTGGCTGGCGACCTCGATGCCGGCAGCGGAACTTCCATTGTTCAGCGTGGAAGTTCCGTGGCCTGTTTCGTGGCTCTGTAAAAATTGAGGGATCATGTGGGAAGAGGCCTCTTTTTAGAATATGCAAAATTAATATGAAGGAGATGTCTCCAGTTAAGATTAGATGACCAGCTTTCTATTAACATTTCTTAGTCGCTAGGTATATTACTGATGAGGATTGTCTGGCGACTCTGTCCAAAACGCCTTGCTTGTCGCCACACTTTCGTAGATAGCAGAGATATTATTCATCCTGTTACTATAAAGACTATATATATTCATACTGGCCTCACTAAACAGCTAACCTATTGATCCCGTTGAAGGAAAAATATTCCGTTTTCCTTTTATCGTTGAAAATGGTCTGAATGTTTACAGTTTTATATAAAAATGTTTTCTTTTTTTCAACGGTTAAAATACAGAAAACAAATAAATACAGGTTTCAGGTACTATTACCCGGCGAAAAGAAGACTCCTAGCAGGCGGGCTCGGGCTGTGCAGTCCGTCGCTGTGACGATTGGTCGAGTCATCTGTTTGGGCACACTTTTAAAGACGGGGCACACGTATTTTGGTTATTGGCCGAAGTTGCCACATACATTGTCGCACCACGCGACGAAGAGAGCGAACGAAACACATCGAGACCGAGTGGGATAGAGCGATCTGACCAAGCGTAGCCTACGCTATTGTTTTGACGGTCGTCGGTCAGATCGCTCTATCCCACTCGGTCTCGATGTGTTTCGTTCGCTCTCTTCGTCGCTCGGTGCGACAATGTATGTGGCAACTTCGGCCAATAACCAAAATACGTGTGCCCCGTCTTTAAAAGTGTGCCCAAATAGGTGACTCGACCAATCGTCACAGCGACGGACTGCACAGCCCGAGCCCGCCTGCTAGGAGTCTTCTTTTCGCCGGGTAATAGTACGTCCATCCTTCTTTAATGAATAAAGCTACCCTAAACATGTACTACTTAATCTGATGCAAACAGCGAATTGCGTGTGCAAACTGCGAAACAGCAAAGATCGGGAATGTATCATATGAGGCATTGAGAGCAAAAACGGACTAACCCACATTGAACAAAAATAATTCTTCCTATTTTATGCTTCGTACAGCCTATTGGAATACATTATTGTTACTAACTAAATTTCGCAAAAAAATGTGAGTTGGTCAACTCTGAATGCCTCATATAGGATACCTCGGGCGCTAAGGGGTTTATGGATACCTACAACACACCGCTAGCATTTTCCAAAGATCATTTCAAACATATATTATATTCAAGTTTATTTGATTCCTGCAGAGTACATATTCAGCCTTGTACTCCAATCTCGCTTATCGTTAGACCACTTACGTCTTCCCACCCGGATCAAGAGATCATCTTCCACATTACACTACTGAAAACTGAGCGCGTGTACCTCGCAGCAGTCTCCCAAATAATGATTCCAAAGCTCGCCATTTGGTAGACACGCGAGTCCACCCCGGAAGTTACTCTAGAACCTAAACTTTTAATTCCCGAAACTCTAAGAACCGCACACGTTGCCTCAGTGGATCCACCGTCGCGACGCAGCGACGCTAGAAACGCGGGCAGGAATAAGCCCAGTGCGGCTGTAAGCGGGGGCAAGCAGAAGACGCGAAATACCGCGAGCGACCGCTTATCTGCCACGTCGATCGTCGTTATCCGCGCAAAAGGGAAGCCCCGCGATCAGAAACGTACGAGGCAGCGTCCGTGGGCACTGTGCACGGGCTATCGTGGCTCGAGCCGGCCACGAGAACTATGGCCGGAGCGGTACCCATTCCGCGGCTGGCCGGAAGAGGAAAAAACGCCCCTGTATCCTCCGTTGCATTATGCTGGTACACACGTGCAAACGGCCGCGGTTGCACGCGCGCTACGTACGTGTGGGTTCGCGCGTACGGGAGCGCGCCTCCGTTCGTGCTAAATGAGGGCGAAGCTAATTAGATGATCCCGCGGCTCGATCCCTTTTCTGTCGCACAATGCGATATAATAATTCGTTCCTCTTTAATTGGCACGGCCCGATCGGTATTCCGGGTTCGAAATCGTAAAGAAAACCCGCGGGGACCGGCTGGGGATTTACATGCGGGCGCAGCGAGCCGGCCGAGCCACGATTTTATTGTTTCGCGGGTAACATCGTTTAGTAATGCGAAACGAGGAGGCTAGCTGCGCTCGCCACGCGGCTGCAGCCCCTTCTGGAACGCTGGCGAGGTGTTCTTGGCGACGATGAGTGACCTGATGTGGCAAGCGAAGCGGTTCTGTGAGTCAAGAAAAGAGGTGGGATGATTTTGTAGGAATGTAATCTGTTAGGTAGAGTGTTTAGAGTGTTAGAGCAGCGTTCTTCAACCCTCCCTAGTAGCATTTTTGGTTGGCCAACGGTTACCAACAGTTGGGAATTAGTTGTGATATAGTTAGTGTTTGTGCCTACAAATTCCCAACACAGGGCCTACGGCAAAAAAGTTACGACAGTTTGCCAACGAATATTCAATGTTGGGCCTACAATTGTTATTGTTGGTTAATTAACAAAAAGTTACGACAGTTTGCCAACGAATATCCAATGTTGGGCCTACAATTACTATGGTTGGTTAATTAACAAAAAATTTACAACGATGATTAAATGTCGTCTTACAAACGTCAGAAAATTTGCTACATCAAAAAACCTGTTGTGATTTTTCTTTTCTTATTTATAAATACGTAATGAGGACGTCTGTCTTAAGACAAATGTGAAATTTTAAGGAATGAGTCTAAAGGTCGGATGATGATATTTTGTAGAATATTTCGCGTCACTGCACAGTTTTCATAAATAATTAATACTAGTTATGTAACTAGAAATTATAAGTGTTTACAAGGAAGTGTGTTGGTCAGCTGCGAACAGCGGTTGCTTTGTAAGCGGAAAGCTTGGGTTCGATTCTCCTCACCGCGAATTTTTTTTTTTTCCTAAACCAGACCTGAAGAAGACGTATTTACGACGTCTTTTTAAGTTCTTTAAGACGCCTTCTGGACGTTTTTAAGACGTCTTTTGGAAAGAAGCCTTCAGTTGGGCCTATGGAAAGAAACCTTCGGTTGGGCCTTCGTGTTAAGTGACGTTGGGCCTACGTTGGTTACAATCGTTGGCCCATTTAAAAATAGTGCGATACTTCAACAGTTGGCCAACGGATAACACGTCATTGGCCCAACAAACTCCCAACAAATAAATGCTACTAGGGTTCTTACACCTGCGGCCCGGGGAAAATAGGAGAAATATTTCGCGGACCGACCGACGGCTGAAACAGGAATAAAAACCAAAGTAGATAGTATTTTATTTATTAAATATGATGTTATAAAATTGCAATTTCATTTAATTTTTTTTATTTAATGTAGCGGCTACATAATTCGGGCCACCGGTTGGAGAACACAGAGTTAGAGTGTTTTCATTTAGATTAGACAGTGGAGAAGTATTTGATTTGTAGGTATCTAGTGACTTGAAGATCTCATCGTGACTCTGTTACCTTGAAATTTATGTAAACCCTTCTCGGAAAGGATATCAAGAAATATTCGAAAAGGTATTCGCTAATATTGCGTCTAATTTCATCAGTGGTCCAGAACCACGCTGATACTACCACTCCCACCTATCACGATTAGAGCTCTTACTTTTTGACCCGTCGGGTACCCGTCTACCCGAAACAACTTCAAGCCATTGAATGTGGTATTGTTCGATCATTTTTGGCTAACATCAGACTATACCACAGACAATCACAGACAATACTACATTCAATTGCTTGAAGTTATCCCGGGTAATGTCCGGGTACCCGGGTACCCGACGGGTCAAAAAGTAAGAGCTCACTCACGATTAATTCTAACATCTGTTGCTCCCCAGAAATCCCTTCAATTTCTAAACCACAGTCTTTCAAGTCCACTGAAACCTAGTAAACTCCAGAACCGCAAACATAAACACAGATAACGAATCAGTAATCCCTCCCTGTGAGCTCTGCCGACCAACGGCGGCCATGTTGCCTTAACTTCGCAGCCGCCCTAGCAAGCACATTCCCGAGTCTCCTATAATCGACCCCATCCAGACCGAAGTAATCCCCGTCACTTGCAATCGCAAACCAAATAGCTAATTACAATAACAAAACAACGGGCGATGCCGTTTCAACGGCCTCGTTCCCTGGAAACGAGGGGCTCGCGTTTCGTGCCGACGCTCGGCAAAATGGCCTCCTCTAAATCTTCGCGCAAGCTAATTAAATGGATCGATATATTAGAGGAGAAGTGGCCGAGCGCGTGCGCGCGAAAAACCCCGCACGCAGCTCCGCCGAGGGAAAGAAATCCCGAAATGGCCGCCCTGTTATCTTAACTGCACCGAGACCACGCCGATGCGAAACAGGCCGAGTTTACTTAAGTGGCGATTTGGGCGATTCCGCGGGAATAAATCGGTCGGCTCGCGTTCTTATAATTGTACCCCCGATAGTCTTAACGCGCGGAGGAACCGGTACGCAACGAGCACCGAACGCCCCCGATGCCTTCGCTGGTTAGCTAGACGGTCGTCCGGATTTATTGAGACCGTTACACGGGAATAATATCCCGCGGAAAAGTCTCTAAGCGGCAACAGGATGAGCGATAATGATAACGGCCGGCTTATTATATCAGACGAAAGCTGCCACGTAAACTGGTCCCGATGGAACGTGGTATTACGGTCTGGAAATTTGCAACATCCTACGGGATGAATATTTATCGCTAAATTGTAGGTACACTTGTTTGGGGGGCTATTCCAGGCTGGGAGGATATCTCTTGAGATCGAGGAAGCGAGGAGAGAGGGCCGAGTGGAGAACCTGAAGCTAGTTTTAAGGGGTTATACCTTGTCGAGCGGCTGAAAAGAGGCGAATCTTTGCGAATTGTTTTTGAAAGAGCGGAAGCACATATTTTTACAAAACTTTTTGCACTTAAAAGAGCACTTGGAGCACAAAGAACATTTGGTAATTTTTTCGTGGAAAAATATTTACATTTATAATAATGTAACAACCGACACCGAAGATGGCTCTTTAAAAATTTGGTTTTGCGGTGAGCACTGGTATTCGGAATCAGATTATCTAAAATCAAAAAACAAAAAAGATTTCGTTAGTATATTAATGTATCCTCTGATTAACGGATGGAATTTCCGAAATATTAATTTAAAACAAAACGCGGCTATTTAAAGTTGAAGTCCTGATTTTTTTCGCGTGATTTTTGTACGAAAAAATCAGGATTTCAACTTTAAATAGCTGCCATTTTATTTTAAATTAATATTTCGGAAATTCCCTCCGTTAATCAGAGGATACATTAATATATTAACGAAATGTTTTTTGTTCTTTGATTGTAGAATTTGGTTCCGAATGGCAGTGCTCACCGCAAACCCAAATTTTTAAAAAGGCTTCTTGGATGTCGGTGGTTACTTTATTATAAACGTAAATATTCTTCTACTCTAGTGTGGTCTATTAATTATACATACGAAATACATGTACACTAAAAACATTCCTATTAAGAATATCGCTCTTGTTGCAAAAGAGTGCACCTAAAAACCTATCAATTAAAAGACGGGCGATCAAAAATGGCCCCACGAAGCATCCGCTCGTGTCGATTAACATTCCCACCGCCCTGAATGTTCAGAACGGAGCCACCACCAGCTCGATACATGTTCAATGAATAATTACGGGCATTAGCGGATGTCCAGATAATCCGAAGTTCGCGGCCGGAAAAAAATTGAAACGCAAGTGCGAGAAGCACCGCGCATCAGACAGATCGCAAGAGCGATAACCAGTGATAGCGCAGTTCCCATCCACTAAAGAAAGAAAACGGGACATATCGGATCCCGAAGCGTGTAATTAAATTAAACTACATCCGAAGCGTCGGGCGTATCTGCCTATCAGCTGGCAACATCGTCGCGGTAACGCGGACCTTCCACGGAACACCAGCAACGTTAATCCGACGTGGCAGGTAACAAATAGACCATCGAAATCTGAAATTGCACGCAACTCGCCAGATATTACTTTCGTTCTGACCCTCTGCGCAACAAGAATGTACACACCGAACGTATGTACGTTTTTCTGCGGCGGAAAAACGACGAACCAAGCATTCGGACCGATCCACACGCGACGAGGAACATAGAGAACGAGAAAGAGATAGAGAGAGAGAGAGAGAGTGAGAGAGAGAGAGAGAGAGAGTGAGAGAGAGAGAGAGAGAGAGAGAGAGAGAGAGAGAGTGAGAGAGAGAGAGAGAGAGAGAGTGAGAGAGAGAGTGTGTGAGAGAGAGAGTGAGAGAGAGTGTGTGAGAGAGAGAGAGAGAGAGAGAGAGAGAGAGAGAGATTTTCGTGTTCGCAGGTGCCGTTTTGCCGCACGCACAGCTTTCAGGAAAGGGATTCCTCGATGGTATATCTGAGTAAATCGCGCGATGCTCCCGGTTTAATAGGAGCCGATAGTCGTAATGCCTGGCGGTACTGGCACAGGGTACCAGACAGGTACCGCCAGGGCACGCGGCCCATTAAGTACGCGCTCATGTACTCGCACGTGCACTCGAACCGGGGCCACTTAAGTCGCTAAGTGCGCAAAAGTGCAAACGCGAGCCGCGTGCTGAGCAGTGACGAAGCACCCCGGCCGCGGCGGAGACCGGCCGGCCGTTTAATTTCACGATTTTTCCGCACCGAAACGCAATACGGAGGACGATTATCGTTAGCCTGGCCTGGCTACGTATCAATCGTCAAACAAACGCGTTCGTTCGCTATCTCGGAAAAAGAGGGTCGTGGAAGATGTCTTGTTAGGGGCATCGACACTAATGTCCGCGCTCGATTTCCTTCATCTTGGATAGTATTATCAAGCACTAACATCTGAGAGATAGTGGTTCCTTATTTGTGGCCAAGCTTAACCGGTAGCGCCTCACTTTGTGACGTAAATGGTCACGCGGAGTCTCACAGGCTCCTCTTTGATAATTCGACATTGTCAAGCCTAAATTTATTTTTAACGTATACTGGAGTGCCTTTATTACACATTTGGAAAGGTACTTTTCCATGCTCTGTGCAAAACCAGTGAAAGTTGTCTTCGTGACACGACATATTGTAAAACAAGGCCGAATGAAAGGAAGGAAAATATGGGAAAAATAATTCTGCAGGAGTCTTCCAGACTTCATGTCACCGGTTAAGGGTTATGGGGTGAAATGGCTTCTTATTTCAAATGTGAATGTTCCTCGCGGATGGAGGTTAGCTTAAGGAGGGAGACCTACATAAAACGGTCAAAACAACATGCTTCTTTGAGAATTTTTTTCTAGAAAAATCGATGAACTTTTATTATTAAACATTAGTCTATTGGAAAGAGTACATCTTACTGATATTTCAGTATTTTTTGTGGTACAAAGTATGAAAATGTTTGTGAGCCATAGGCGATGCCCGAGACGTCCTTTTCTTAGGCGCTTTGCGGTGATAACCGTAGCTCGGTGCGGGATCATCCAAATTTGAAAATTCGATTTTTTTTAGATAATATATGAAATTATCTAGGCGCTATCGGGCCCGATTTTGGAAAAATGATTTTGAGACAAAATGGCGACTGTGCAAAGTTGAGGCATCGATATTTGATAAAAAACCGCTCGTTTTTTAAGTGTAAAAAAATCTAGGCAAAACAGAGGAAAAGCTCCCGATAGCGCTTAGATTTTCAACCCTAAAATAAGCCTGCAAAGCCTCGAGTAAATCGGTTCATTAATTTTTGAGTTATGTGTGTCACCGACTTTGAAAACATGACTTTGAAGAAAACGCGTTTAAAGTTTTGGGTCTGAGCGCTACACTGAAGAACACCTACCTACTTACGCGCGTATAACTTTGTCAATTTTAGTCGGATTAGCTTGACACTTTCAGGGAATATTTTCAAGATACTTCAAAAAAATATAAAAATCGAAAAATCGATTTTTCGAAAATTTCTAGGTTGGCTTCCCCCTTAAAAGAAAGCCAATTATAAATGGAAGAAATTGTTAGTAATTTTGCAAACGATGCAGGGTAAAAACTGAGTAAAGTCCCTCGTGGGCATGTATCTTAAACCTCCAAGCTGTATCTAGTTACTTAACTATGAGTTTCCCGTTTGGATCAGCAGTTCTTCCCCTCGAGGCCGACTTCTGCCATTTTTAATCCGACAGTCCGCAATTTCTAACGACCATTCCTTTTAGGCAATATTCTTCCGATGAATGGAACAGGAGGCATCGTGTTGGGGGGCGTGTGTGCCTCCGAGGTTACGGGTCGCCGGAGTGACTTGGAGATCGGCCTGTATCGCGTGTTTGCCATTTCCACCCGTCCCGTGGCTCGCCACTGACGTGCAATTATCGTACATTTGCAGAAAGATTTCCAGTAGTCGTAATATAATTACGCCCGCATACCAGATATAAGCGATTCGCGTGCACCCATTAACACCGCGGAGGCATCGCGAGGAGGCGCGGTCGGCCATTACCACGGTGATTTAAAGCTAACTCCCGTAGAAAAAGCCGGCATCTCGTGTCAAGTCACGGTTACTTGCGTTCATATGTATTTTTCCCCGCACTGAGAGGGGGTGGGTTAGGGGAGGGGAGGAGGTCGGCGAGGTGTTTCGTTGAGTAGTCAGAAATGTTTCAGGTTGATGTATGTTTAGAGCTTTTTACTTTGCGTAATATCGGCCCGTTGAAGTCTCCCGGCGATTCCTTGGGTGAAATGCCTGCCTGGAATACCAGGATGCAACAGAAAAAATTGCTAAGTCTTATACCTAGTAGCGGTTGAAGCCACCTTATCGCACTGAATTCGAAATATTGAGAGTTCCGTGGGTATGCTGAATTTTTGGATGCGAACGAGGATCCATTGAAACTAGATATGATGTTGGGAAATGGTAAATTAAACGTGCTCCATGTTGCTCGTATCTATTGTCGCGGTTATTGAAATCATACTTTCGACACTTCAGTTCCTTAAGGGGGAACACCACTGTGACGGCCGGAAATGTAAGCCATTTTTAAGAATTTTTTTTTCAGGAATAATTTACAGTTTTCATAGAAAATTTTTATTATGTATCTTTAGTACGCTGTCTTAAGAGACTATACAAAAATAAATAAATAGAAGAACATCCATAAATTTTACTATATTAATTGATCTTCTAGACCCACCCACGCGAGCTGGTCGAATGTGTAACTATGGAACAGCAGGTCCGAAATTAAATTTTTTTTTTTTTTATAAACTATATGAGAGTAGTTTCCGTTGTGCGTGCGGATACTTTGATTAAAAACCAATTTTTTTAAATACGCTCGAAAAACTGTCCATCTTATTCGCGGATTTTCGAAAATTTTCTTCTAAAGCGCACCATTTTTACATAAATAATTTGATTAAGAAATCGGTACGCACAACGGAAACTACACTCATATAGTTTATAAAAAAAAAATTAAATTTGCTTTCGGATCTGCTGTTCCATAGTTACACATTCGACCAGCTCGCGTGGGTGGGTCTAGAAGATTAATTAATATATTAAAATTTATGGATGTTCTTCTATTTATTTATTTTTGTATAGTCTCTTAAGACAGCGTACTAAAGGTAGGTAATAAAAATTTTCTATGAAAACTGTAAATTATCCCCGAAAAAAAATTCTTAAAAATGGCTTACTTTTCCGGCCGTCACAGTGGTGTTCCCCCTTAAGTGCATTAGTGTTCATCATTCTATCTTGCCACGTTTTCTAATTCTATCACTTAGTTAGTATCTGTCTTTCTGTTTATGTATCGATGTCATGTGTATAATACCTCGTAACTTCGTTAACATGCCAATGCGTGACACTTCTCAGTGATTGCACAGGACGGGCCCGTGTTTTCGTTTTAACGAGAACGTGGGAATTAAATGGCTTGAAGAAGACTCGAAATGTTGCCCTTCAAATTATAGCAGGAGATACGAGGCTGTACTGAAAGGGTTCCGAGATACTTAAGAACGTTTATGGCAAGCTTAATCTTGCCGACATACGTGCGTTACATATCCCGCTCCAAATTAACACACGATAATATCTCTTCGAGTCCATCTCGTAAAAATGTACACGTACGCCGGCCCCGAAGTCGCCGACGATTGATATATCGCTGAAAGGCAACATCATCATTAGCATTCGGCTCGATAATATTTCTTATGATCGCCATTACTACCTGACCGGTCGAAATGAGTTATTATGGGGCTGAAGGGCCGCTGCGAGATACATAAAATTACGGCAATTACTAGTAGTCGTGCAGCTCCAAAATCCAGCGATTGCGAGTGGCTGGAAACAGTCTTTGGAAATTTACATAGGTAATTAGTTAATGGAAGTTGATATTTCTCCTGCGCAGAAAATAAAAGTCCGTCTTATTGCATATTCAGCGAGTCGCATTAATATTCGAGCGCCATATCATTTTTACTTCGTGCCATTGCAATTTTACCTATCACAAAAGTCCGCCGGCGCCCCACGATATTTATCCCCAACTCGGAAATTCAAAAAATTATGAAACTTTGGGGTTATGTAAAGAATGTATCGGTATGTATTACGCAATTTTTTTTCTACTGCCCAAATTCACTCTAAAGGAAATTGACTCCCAGAAAATCTAGCTATTTTCCGATTGTCTTATAACTCGCACACTGTAAGAGATAGAAAAAAAGTTTTTAGACAAAAGTTACTTGTTTTAATTAAGACTAGGGGTAAACAGTGTAGTTGTTGGCCACCTAAGTCAGAGGTTCACATAAGCGTTGAATTATAAGTCTTATTTTGCTATCTTTAAGAACACAATTAGTGTTAATAGCTTTAAACGACTCTAATAGTCTAGAAATAGAATTTGTTTAAAGAAAGAGTAGATGGTTCCACAAAAATTTTACACAAAATACGTTTTCTATGAAAAAACATAGTTATTGGCCAGACGAATGCAATGATTGGCCGATCGTATGGCAGTTATTGGCCACTATTTCATAACCTATATGTGACATATATCCTACCTAATTCTTAATGCTCTAAGACCTAATTATGAAATAATGTAAATGTAAAAAAATGAATTGATTCTTTTCGCCATGGTTTAAAATCAAAAATTCCTAAATTATATTCATAAAATGAAACTAAATGTAATATGAGAGTATTACATTATTAAAATATGTAAACTATAATACCTTTTCTATTTAAATGTTTCTATATTAGTTAGTATTGTAGTATTGCACCTCCTTTTACATCGTATTAATAGCATTTTCTTTTAAAATATAACCTTTTGCAATCACAACCCCGAAACGGTCAAAGCATGGCGAATGATGGCCAACAACTGTTTCACTGTTTCTATGACTGTCAGCTACCCATTGGCCTCGTGGCCAATGACTGTCCTAAACCATTATTTACATTACAGTTCTTGGCCACCTATAATTTTTGCAATAATGTATAATTTTAATGAATAAATAATCCTTTTTTATAAAGTTTAAACCTTTATTTGTCTATATAACGAATATGAAAGTTCTATATATATCATAAGTGCATTAAATTATCTAAGAATTGCCTGATGTAACCGTATGGCTATTCAATTGAATCACTGTAGTTTTCAAGCATCGATTTCAAGTTGTCTATTTTTTAGACGTAGTATAACAATCATTAGCGAAATAGTGATTGCATTCGACGCATGAAAGAAGAAGGTATCTGAATATGTTCATTATAAAAGGCATAATGTACACTGTTTCTTAATATTCATGCTTTTTTAAAAAAAGGCCAATCACTGCCAGGTGGCCAACAACTACACTGTTTACCCCTATCATTTGGTAACTTAGACTTCGCGAGTTATATCACATTATTGGAAACTAGTCGATTTTTCAGGGGTCAATTTCACCCCTTTAGAATGAATTTGGGCAGCAAACAAATTGCGTAATACATATCTATATATCTTCTCCATATCCCCAAAGTTTGATAATTTTTTGAATTTCCGAGTTAGGGATCTTCCCTTGTAAGTCGTTTATTTCAGAACCACCTTTACACCAGATACCACAACTGCTATTCTTCTAAAATTGAATATCGCAAATGAACTGTTTCATCACTTTTTGCAGTCCCACCAAAAATCTGTATTTTCACCGCGGCAAGGAACGTGTTAAATCACAACCCACCCTTCCGCTGTAACACGGAACATGTTAATACCCCAAGCCAAAAGGGCCTCCCGATGCTAACTCGCTGTTTGACAAGAAAAAAGCGGTCCTCCTCTCAGCCCGCAGCCAGCAGCAGCCTGCGCCCCGGCAAAGATTCTCGATGGACCGGTACAGCCAACAAAAGTCCTCCCAGCAAAAACATAATTACTCGTGTGAAACAGCTCGAGCGTAGGGCACAATGCAGCCATCAAGCCAAACAGAGGTTCTCGGCAACCTGAGATGTCGTTCCCCGTCCACGTAAACGTGGCCCAGGTAGACGGCACGGCGAAGGGGCAGAGGGGTTGCAGCAGGGGAGCTCCGCACGAAGAGGGACGCACGCACGTATTTTACCTGCCATCTTTGCGCCGCTCAATCCTTCGGCAAACACGCGTGCCATTTGGAACACGCGCAGCCGCGAGAAGACGGCGGGTCTGAGCGGGCATGCGAGCTGGCAGGTAGGCAGATTTAAAGTTCTTCTCGGCGGACGAGAAGCTCGCGTGTCACGTCGTACTTGCGGAACATCAACGGGAAGGCAAGTCAACTGGTACATACATACATACATACCGGTACCAGGGGGAAGGAACCCGAGAGCCCGGCCGCCAGCGGCAGGCCGCGAGACGAAACAGGCTAAGGAGGAGATACTGGTAATTAGGAGGTAATTAATTGCATAATTAATGGGACGTTGCACGCACCGCGACACTTGGGGATCGCGCACCATGCGCCCAGGTATCCAGTGTCGATTCCACTGGGTAAAGCTTCAGGCGGATACGTCGTCGAGCGACGATCACTTGCAGGCTGTGTTTGCGCGAGTGTTTGGTGTGCACGTCGGTCGGTGAAAAAGGAACGGAAAAGTTACGGAGGCTGAGGGATCGTTTACCGCAGTCGTGTCTCAAGTCTCTGATTTCAGAATGGACGGTATACGCTGCAACGTTTGAGACTTTGGAGATGGAAAGGATGCTTCTGGAGTGGTTGTTAACATGGGCTGAAGGATTTTAATGTATTGTGGAGCATCAACTAGAAGAGTTTCGCGTGTATGGAACGGTGGAACGTAATTCTGCGTGAGTCAACTCTAATAGGGTGAAGTTTGACGGTATTCGTAAGAAATTGTGTAGGTATAGAGTTGATGCAGGATTTTCGGGGGTTGTAATTTGATGGAACGGTTGAAAAGTGTTATAGAAGAGAGTAGGGTAGACCGGGGGCGGTAGTAACACTTTGACTTTGGAATACGATTACGCAAAAACTATTACAGTTACAACAAAAGTTTTTTTTACGAAAATGTTACTTATTTATCTGACATTATTTGAGCCACAACAGTTTCGCTGTATGTCAAGTAATATTCCGGTTATTAATAAAAAATGAGAAGCGGAGACCCCGGGTCGGTTGTAACACTGCATGGAGTCGATTGTAGCACAAATATAACTTTACAAAATTTAAATGTTTATTGATTTAAATTATAATAATAAATGAAAAAAGTAAAATCTATAATAAATTAAGTATGTGGTATCGCAATTGTGGCAGAAATAAAAGGCGTTTTGGCTGGTGCATTCTTCGTCTGCTCAATCCTTACATTCAGTATATTGCACCCATTTTTCATTTTGTTTGCGTGTGCTATGCTATATGATTTCATGCAAATAAGACAATATTATTCGCCTTCTTTGTCCCTATTCGGTTCTGTTGCGGTAAAACCGACCCCGACTGCCGATGTTACAATCGCCCCCGACCATGCTTTTGAACTTAAATTATAAATTTTGACTAACGAGACGCTTAAAAGTGCCAAGTAACGATCAATATTAGTTTAAAAAAGGTCAAATTACAGATTAAAAAATCGAACAAGCACATACTTGCAAAGGAAGTGTTTATATTACAATTTTAAGTCACTAAGGAAAAGTTACTTTAGGGTATCGAAAAGTTATTTTCTTCACTATCCATGTCTATTGCGTATCTGTACTCTTAGGGCAAGGATGTGTATATGCCAAATGTCATTCTTCATCATATATCCAAAATTGGTGTTAATATCTATTATATGTTTTGAGATATTTAGCGTGTTACATTCGCCCCCCTGTTACTACCGCCCCCGGTCTACCCTACAGATATAAAAGTTGATCTGTTCCCTGGATCTGCCTATTTTTAACAAGTTCTCGACGAGAGTAAATTTTGCTGCGCCACAGTAAGGTAAATGTCCCAGTATCTGGACATTTATGGTACGGCGTACACACATTTGAGAATTTTTCAATTATACAAATCGATTTATATAAAAACGATTTTGCAATTACATGGGGCATCGTGTGTACTTTATCATTAAAAAAAACACACATATTGTAGGAGTGAATAATTTTGTGAAATATTGAAAATTCATAGACCTTACAATGGCCCAATACTTGGACAGCTTAACTAGTATGTCCCGGTGTCCCGATTTTACTGTCCCATTACATGGACACACGACGAAACATCAGCAATTTGGATGTTCTCTAGGGAAATTAAATAAAAAAACAAACACAATAGTTTTTTCTTTTGGCACATTTCTTCTGTATAAGTAATTTATACAAATCAGTAAATAAAATTCAGTAAAACGAATCTATTATTGAATGACTAATTTTAAGGTTATGTTCGCTTCAGAAAAAGCAGAGCTGGTTTAGCCAATCAGATAAAAGCAATAATAAAATGGTGTGAACCGGAGAGTTCAAGCAAATTAATTATTTTTACGAGTGTTACAAGTTTACTTATAAAATCTGTATACGAATATATTTTATTAAATATTTGAATAATTGAATAAAATAGTTCTTTTTTGGATAAAGCGAATATTAAATGTACTAATCAGTATTATTTGCACCATTGCCCAGCTACTGGGACGTGTCCACGTATTGGGTCTTTTACCTTAGGTGTGGTTTAACACTCCGGTACTCTATACGGATTTCTAAAATATCAGAAGCCATGTTCCATCACTATTGTGACCGTACAAGAATCGTTAACAGAGACTGAGAAAACCGATAAGTTATTCTTCAGAGCAAATATTACAGTTTCGTTGCCACACCAGAAAATCTGGCAGCAGCGAACGTGTTACGCAAAGTATTTTTACTAACAAGTAAACTTACTTATTCCTTCAAATGTCTGATCCTAATTTATCTTTCTTTTCCATATATTTCTCGCACAATCCCCCAAGCAGTTTGCTAAATCATAATTCTCATCGTCGTAAACGTCCCACGATCCTCGACGCCTCTCTTAGACCAATCCAACGCTCTCCTACCTCCGAAAATAGAAATTTACTTGAAAGATCGTGCGCCAGGTGAAAATCTGTCCCTCGGATAACGAGGGGAATAAGAGATCAGCCGGCAGAGGCGATATCTGCTAGCGACGACAATCTCGTTCCCAGGTACTCCGATCGAGCGGAAGATTTACGCGCGTACCTTCCTCGGATCGTCGGCTGATCGATAGATCGTGACGGCGTTCTTACGTCCTCCGCTTGGCGTACCTGCCAGCTTGCGTGGGCTTCATCTACTACGCCACTATGCTCGTCCAGCGTGCGTGCGTCCACCACGTCCCGCGGACACACGCGCTTCTTTACCTAACTTATGTTTTATCGCCAGTCGGCTTGGCCAGCTGTTGGATATCGGGATCCATATCACTCCACGTGCAAGCTTCTTTCATGAGAGGATGGCTGTTTTCTCGGCTCGTGCACGCCAGATTATTGATAACTGTCGCGGATGGAAACGGGTATTAACTCCGGACAATGCTGGAGAGTTGTCTAAGCGTGAAACGTAGAGGTAGACAGGATTAATTAATCGAGTCTCGTAAACCAGAATTGCAGCTTAAATCCACTGTCTACTAGAGGACTATTCTGCCAGCTGGGCTATTGCGGATATTTATACAATTTGCAAGTGAAATCTCAGATGTAAACATTCGGGAGCATGTGCAGAGTGCCACGACGAATTCCATTCACTAAAAGCAATGTAAGATACTATAACAAATTCATTGAAATTGGGATCTGTCTACGGAATAATTCCCAGCAAGCTACATTTTGGCATGGGCCTCTATTTCGTCGCTTTAAACAATATGTCAAAAGTCCCCATAGATCCGACATCCGCTAAAAATTTTAAAGAGGGTTGAAGGTAAAAAAAGATGTTCTTCGCGAAGGACTATCATTTGGTCAGGGAGTGGACACTCCAATGCTTAAGAGTGAAGAAGGATAGACGCCAGTGACGCCATCTAGTGTATACTCAGAACCCCAAGATAAGATAATAGATGGCCGTTCAGATGATGGAGATATTATTCAGATAATGTGATGATATATAATTAAAGAACTTAATAAAATGAAGAGACCAATAGAAAAACATACAGAAATACATAATTAGTTGTTACAGTAACTATTTGTAATAACTAATTATGTATTTCTGCATATTATTCTATTGGTCTCTTCATTTTATTAAGTTCTTATTCATAAAAGTGTGTTTTATGAATAAGAAAAAGGTAATGAAATTGTTTTAAAGAATTTTTTTATTATATATCAAGATTACAGTCCATCTGTTATTCCTTTTTGAAGAATTGAGGGGAAAATACATGTTTCATATGACTTGCTGTCATAACCTCGTGGATTTCCAAACCGCGCCTCATATATAGGTTATCATAGGTTATGAGGCGTTACGAGGTATTGGGTTTTCAATTAATTGTTTGTTACAAATGCGATTTACAATGAATACAATTTACTGCACTTTACCGACAAAAATATCACTGACAATTGCTGATGATTGCTGACAATCAGATGCAATGGCAGTGAATGGCGGCCACGTGCAACGTGCAACTGATTTCAACTGATTACTGAGTGCAACGAAGACAGACGCAACCTAGCGCCAGCGGAGTGAGGGGCGTGGGGGGCGAAACAACGCCATCTAGTGTATACTCAAAACGGGATGAACTATGTTTCTTCACGGCGCCTATACTACTGTCCACCCCCTGCATTTGGTAAGTTACAGTTCTCACGGTTCTTACAGTTCGCGAGTTATAACACGAAATCGGGAAATAGCCGGATTTTCAGTGGTCAATTTCATCCCCTTTTTGGGAATATGTAGAGAATATATAGGTAATGTATTACTCATTTCGTTTTTGCTGCCGAAATTCACTGTAAGGGGATGAAATTATTTTGTTGGTGGCAATTCGGGCCACAGAACTGTCGAATCACAAAGGGTTAAAAAGTAGAAATGTCCACATAAAACAACATTAAAGATTTGGTATAGGTACTTGTTACAAACAGAGAATGTCCACCCCCCACTGGAACAAAACAAGTAATGTCCCCAGTCTTCCTACTTGCACTATGTATTTCTGATTAGTGTAATCTTGCACTACGTCAGAGCCCTCGGACGTCACTGTGTTCACATCCTTGTTTTGATAATAATAGAAGTGAACATTTATTTTCTTCCATTATTCTGCAGTGTTCCATTTGAAAGATATTAAAACAATGTAAAGCAATTATCTTTCTTCTCAGCTCTTTTCTGACGCCTAATTAGAGTATAAGTTGTTCATGTTATGAACAATTCGGTTAAGTTCATTGAACCTTGCTTCTTTACTGATGGACTAAAGTATCAAAACCTGATTTTCTCAACAAAGCTGTTTTGTGGCATCCCCTGTTTTTACCCCTTACCCTTCATATCAGAATGTAAGTTACGAGGGAATTTCGTTGAGTTCTTCTGTCGACTCAGAAGGACTCCTCTTCAGACCTCGTTGTGTATCAGTCAGCCAACAGAAAACAGAAACCACCACCGAATAAACGTGACCGTGGAGTGGACTGAATAACACATCCACAGTGAAGAGCCTGCATGATCTGAAACGCGGCCGGCGAGGATCATAAGCATAGAGAATCGAATGGTTCCAGTCCGTAAGAGCGCGCAGTTTTTCCTACTTCGCCCTGCACTAAGGGCGATGCATTATCGAAGCTTCATGCTCGGTTCTGTCCAATCGGCTGAATTAGTGTCCGCTTCGCCCTGTCGTTCCGCCTTCTTCCGTCATAAACAGACGTTGCGTTGTATTATCATAAATTTCTCCCTAACGAGGAGCTCGATCACGGTCGGGACGCTCAATGAAGCAACGGCGATCCAAAGGGATCTTATCCAACAAAACGCCGATTCGATGGACGACGATTCACTATTGTGCTCTCCAGTTTCAAAACTACGGGCGATTGTTCCGCGTTACACGTAACGATATTGCATCTAGTGGAACGTTAACGATGTTCACTGGACTTCACTGGACTTGACGAAATTTTATGGCGACTAGTGGTTACCCTAACGGTATATCGCGAACACCCCCCCACACTTCAATATCAACGTGTGAAAGTTCAAAGTTCACTTCGTACAACATTTTCCTACTTAAAGTCTACTAATAAACTAGATATTTAAAAAAAAATTCATAAATTTCCGGGGCCGTTACACGAGAATCCCCTCTCAAGGGGACATTGTCCAGAACCAAAGCCGGTTAAAGCAACCGCCACGATTTCCTACGAACTCCCAGAAGATGTTATCGCCTAAATGATATTTCGAGACCCGAGTCGCAGATCCGATTAGATCGCCAGTAGAAAGCGCGTATCATCGTTCATTCGATCGATTACGAAAGAGTCGCCGGAGGATTCTGCCGCGGGATTATTAATTGCCGAGCCCTCGGGCGGGCGAAGTCGGTGGCCGAGGTAATTATGAAAAAACGAGGAACGACGGTACGCTGCCCGATTTTCGGTACGACGGCCGGTTAAATGATCTGGGCCGGGCATGTTGGTACTAGGGGCCGATGCGGGGCTCGTAGAGCAGCAGCTAATGATGATCGATGATCTTCTCACTAGGACATAGCCGCGCCGGGGCTAGACAAGACGCGAACGAGCCCCGTCCGCTCGCAGCGAACACGCCGCTGCTCGGGAAGAAATGCTTTATTGAATTGTCGGAGACAAGCCCCGATGCCAGACATCTGCTCGCTCGAGCGGACAGAAGACGTATGTGTGTCGTCAGCGCGGCAAAGCCATCGATCGGATATTTCTTCGGGTTCCTTCTTTTGTTCCCCGCGCTGATCAGCCGGTGATGTATTTAAATGAAAGAGATCGGAGTCGTTTAGCGGGGCATGTTGCGCTAGCCTGTTACCATTCCCTTTTTTTCTCTCCTGCCCGCGGAGTTTCTTCGGGGGCCCCCCCGACGATGTTTTAATAGGGCAGGAATTCCTCGGCAGATCGATCTTTTATCTAATGGGGAAAAACGGGGGAGACGGGGTCGTAAACTTTTCTCTGCAATACGAACGTTTCTTTGCCGCTGTGTTTTGCTTAAAGTCGGAGCCATAACTTCGATGGCAGGAAACATTTTGCTCCGCGGTCGGATGTGAGCTCTGTTTCTTTTTTTTTTTTTTTTCGGTTTTAAAGACGTGGGAAGGATACTGGCTTCCTAACGAGCCGATAAATCCACGACGCTTGTGATTAATCCGCGATGGATTTATGCACGCTGGTGCAAGTGGAATATTTTTTATCATAGTTATTTATAAGCATTATTATGGTAAAATTCTCGTTTTCAACGTCAGGAATTCGAGATTCTATCTTTCCTCGGGAGGTCTTAATGTACGCTTAAACTCCTTCGTGGCCTCTAAACGTCTGATTAATCGATCGCAGTTGCATCGCGAGATGCTCAAGATAATCCCCCCGTTTACACCCCGGCGAAGTGGGGAATATTCACAGGTAACTAAATAAACGGGATTCGTGTACAGTGCCGAGTGTACTCTTATTGCGTCGCGGGCGCATTTAATGCTCGGCTCGCCGGAGATACTATGAACTTCCACTATGCCGATATTCCGAGATGCTATTCGATAGTCCTACGTGCTGGTTCTCTGAAATTAATTGCAACAGTTCCACGCTGCTTGCGCCACGGAGATTAGCATGTACCTCTGTGTACCGGCTCCGAGCACAGGATGTGTAAGATAGCAGCCATTAATTTCCGCCTGATAGCCTGGCCGGCTAACTTCAAAATTGTCAATCGGATAGAAAAGCCCGGGAATGGATCACGTCCACCTGCTATTAAAACCTCCCCAGCGTTTACAGCCAGCGTTTGTGTCAATTCGAAGATTACGGACTTCCTTTCGGGCCGAGAAGAGAGCATAAACGTCCCCTGGCGTCAGTTAAGATCTCTCGGAGCACGGCTATCCTACTCCGGCGCGCAGGTCTCCCGATTTTCGTGGCTGCTCCTCGATCCTACGGGCCCCTGCACGGGAAGCTTGTGCGCGCGCTTCAGGTAGCCAATGCCTTCCAACATTTTACTATAATTTCTATGGTAATCTGCGCTATTATCGGGGCTCGTTCCGTGACTTTTTGCTCGGTAGGTAGGTAGACCATACCCGCGCTTCCTGCGTGATGGCCTATCTCCGCTTCTCAGCCTCGCCAAAAAAAGACGAGGACAAATCGCGGCAAAAATCACGTAATCGCTCCATAAGTTTTCAACCGACGACAGCGGTTAAGGCATGCGCCGCCCGCCGACTCACCTCGATTATGCCCGCCGATTCGCTGCTCGCCAGGCCAATTTCTCGTATCTGGAACAAAAACGAAGCGTGTGTCAACAACCGCCGGCTACCGCCGTCGCGATGCAATTTGTGAGCCAGCGCGTTGCATTACGGCGCGCGATCTATAATTAAACGATCATCGGCGGTGTGCATTGCGCCATCCACACCCCAGTGGAATTATAATAGTACGATTAGGAGCTGGCGTAGCGCACTTGATTTTAGTGGCTAAGCAAGTAAATCTGGCTCCGATTCTGTCGACCGTGTAATCCTCCCCGGCTGTATCGCGAATAGAAACGCGGAGGAGAGGCATTGTGGTTGAGGCGACTGGTTCGGCATTAGCATCGGTATCTCCTGTATTGCAACAGAGCTTCTTCGTGCCCCGCAGAAATCTTTCCTTCCAAGAATTCTACGCCCCAACGGACTCATAGAAACACTGTCGAACTGACTTCTCCGAACTCTCGGACAGGGGAAAATCCTCGTGACTCCGTAATGGTTCGATCTGGAAACGATTTTCTGGCCAGATGTACGCGGCACGCAACGGGCAGCAATGTTGGAAGTGTGGGGGCATAAACTTGTAGCAATCATACGCGAACGCCTACACGGAGCTCCGCTGACCGCTAGGCCAACCGATGTCCATAATGCCTTCTCCTCTTCGTCCAGTCTGACCGTCCCATGGGCATTGGAGAGCGCGCACGCGCTCTTCTCTCTCCTCCGCGTTCCTCGCCGGTATTTTATTATGCTCGCGAGAGCGCCCTATGTATCGGCGATTTTAATCGGCCGGCCTCACGGTATCACAATCAAGAGCCACGTCGGGGATAGGCCGTGCCACGGTAGGTGTATAAATAAATTTAATGGTATTCCCCTTATTAACTCCCGAGACTGCTTTTGCACGCATGCGCGCGGCCGCACAGCCACCAGGGAACGCTACACTCGCGAACTGTAAGAGATAGTAAAAAAGTTTCAAGACAACAGTTACTTCTTTTAATTTGATCTATCGTTTGGTGAAAAAATTATTTTACAGTTCACGAGTTATAACACAAAATTGGAAAATAACCGGATTTTCAGCAGTCGATTACACCCCCTCAGAGTGAATTTGGACAGCAAACAAAAATTGCGTTGTAATCAGGAGGGAATTCCCTACATATTCACAAAGTTTCAGTAGGTACCTAGATTAAGTTATTTTTTGTTAAAATATAGTTTATTTCATCAAAACTAAAAGCGTATGGAGTCTTCATTGCCAGAAACCGGTGCAACAGGTTATGGGCCCAGGCCGCAAATAAAGTGAGGTTATGTCTAGCCTAAAGTGGCCAGACGTCTCGGATCGTGTGGGACTGTCCCGAATTTGAATTGTTTGTCCCGCATTGAAGACTGTCGCGGAAAGTGTCCCGGATTGGATATGTAACCTTTTTAACATTTTCTTAGTGGCACAAAGTAAAAATATATATCCACTAGTTCCTTTTCTAATATCATCCAAGGCTCTATTTAGATCATTACATGTATATTGATGTACGGTATATTTTTTTTAATGCTTGCCATCTAAATAAAAAAAGAAAAATAAGATACCTACAAGTAAATGTGTAAACTGTTTGTTTATTAAAAAAAAAAAACGGCTTCAAAAGGTTTAATTCCGTTCTGTCCATCTGCTGCGACAAGGTTAGAAAATCCATATCAGTACATGGACAGTCATTTTTATAAGTTCTATCGGTTTATTTTCCTTTGTTCACGCGTTTATATATAAATTGTTAATATTAGAATGCAATCATCTATTGCATACCTCTTTACAATACATCCAAATACGTTTTTTATTAACTTTAAGGGACGCGATGCTGAGCAATAGCTAATAATAAAAGATAAATATGTTAATGTTTTGTAAAACAACAAACGTTTTTTCTACAAAATAAAAAAACAATAATATAGATTAAAACTCTAGTTCTTTCAATATTAACGATTAACCAACGATTCGTCCATCTACTGGGCCCGTCCATCTACTGGCCTGCTTACCCTAACTGTCCCCAACGCCTCCTGGCTTCGTATTGGTAATTCAGCTTGACATGTTTATTAAACGTACGTCGCTGTTTACAGGTTGTAATGCACTTATCCTCGTAGCTCTCTGTCGAATGCGAGGTGGAGGGTTGAGTCACTTGACCGACGGTTTCGTTTTGGAAAGAGGTATAGAAATTATTTTCAAATAATCTACTTAGAGAATTTAAGATAAATTATTATAATCAAAGAAATTATATTTAAATAAACTTCAGAAAGAATTTATGAAATTAAGGGTAGTAACTGGTAAATAATGAATGGGATTTTTTTTAAATGCTTCTATTGCATTTTGCGGCCCGCGTTGCACGCGTTGGAACGTCGACTTGCCACTGAATCATTTCGCAAGCGGCATTCATCAGATGATGCGCGTTCCTATTTTCTAGTTCAAGTGTCGAGATGAATTCGCGTTGAGAATTTGTCTCGTAGCACGGACGCTGTTGCGCCGACAGTTATTTATGGGCAGGTTGATCGAACCGAGACGCTCGAGCCTGTTAAATTGAATCCGATCGGAAAATTCAAATTGCGCCCATTCAGAGAAACAGATATGCACGCGATAGAATGGCTGCCCCGGAACGATTTCTGCATTTTCATATCGCGTTCCAGCCCGCTTTCTCGTTTCACGCTCGTAGATTATGACCACTGACGATGGACGACGGTATGCCTATGATGAGCGATATTGCCCGTTCGAGCGAGAAATCGTTCGGGTTTCCAGCGCCAGCCTCGCCAGTGGCTTTACGATATCGACGAACCGAACGATAAAACTCACCAGACTTGGTAAGTCCGCTCCGAGAAGCGAACTCGCGAAACAATTTTCATCGTGCTGCTCCGAAGTGACTTCAATGCTTTCTGGGAAAGGTGCGCGTGCGTCACAGGATCGAGTAATTGGAGCTTCGATTTACTTTCGCTGTCACTTGCAATACCTCGCGTTTCGCGGAACATATGACATAAAATTTTTAGACTCTCCTTGCACGATACTGAATCACTTCTATGCTTCGGAAGAAAGATACCGCAAACTGGGGGAACATTGGGCATGTTTTTGGAACACTTTGTTTTGTAATATAAAAATTAACATTTTTACATTTACTTTAAGTACCTCATTATGACTTTACATCTTTCGTGATTGAACTACAAGTGTTAAATTGCATAAAATTGTTATCCTTTTCTTTATTTAATACATGTTAATTAGCTGCTAATGTTCCCCCAATTTTACGGTATGTACCTATCGTAAACATTTTTCTTTCGTCATAAAAACAGGAGGTACTAGTACCTAAATTCCAGGGACCTGGAACGAAATGTTTTTTCGTTTCCCTTCGGTTCAGCTCCGATAATAATAATTTCGTTTCGGTTAATATCGTTCCTGCTGAAAAATATTTCGTTTCCATCAGAACGAAAAACAAATTTTGTTCCGAACCGGTTATTTTTATTTCATTACATCAACAATTTCTACTTCATCCATTTCTTCGGACGAACTTGAGTCCACTTGAGATTCCAGATTTTGATCAGTTTTATTTAAGATTTTAATGGTTTCGTAAGTACGTCACAAATTATTTCTGGCTTTTAAAATTAGTCGGAATTTTTGTTTCGGTTATATCGTTTTCACTCCTGCAACAGGGTTAAGAATTTCGTTTCGTTTCTGTTTCTGTTCCGGAAAAATATTTCGTTCTTTTCGTTTATCGTTTTCGTTTCTGTTCCGTTCCGGGTCCCTGCTAAATTCCACAATTTAAAGCAGTTTTAACCTTCCATCTACATCTCTATAGTATTCTTCTAAATTCACAGACTATGTAGGGTAAATTGTACAACGATTGGCTCCTTAAGCGGAAATCCCAATTTGGAATGACTGCATTTTTTTGTGAAGTTTTTATATGGCCTTAATTTTCAGTTACTATCGACGATTATGGATCTCTCATTAAAATAAAACATCTTATGTATCTATTAAGTCTTTTATTTTAAAAATATTCAATGAAGAACAAAAATAGGCCTAAAAGTACAATCATTGGCATACTTAAGTAGTAAATTTATTGTCACAGCGTGTATCAATAATTGGCACTCAAAAACTAAACATAAATTGTTGACTTTTTAATAACTCATTCTTCATGAATAACTAAACATAAAAATAAATAAGATATAAGACAAAAGAAAATAAAATTAAAATAGTTAAAGTCATTTGATTCGGGATAATTGCTTAAGGGGGGTCACTCAAGTGAAAATGAACTACCAGTTATTTTACAGATAAAAATTTGAAAATATGTATTTCCATATTATTTTTTACGCTGAAATGAATTATGTAAGAATTAATACAGTGACATTTTTTTTTTCAAAAATTTAAAAAAAAAAATTTCGAAAAAATTATTCGATTTTAAAATCCATACCCTTATCTCTGTAGTATTGTATACAAAGACTGCAGAAAAAATTCAGCTCGAAAACTTCATTTTTGTCCGAATTATAAAGTTTTTATGTTTTAGTTACTACCCCAAAACATAAAAACTATATAATTCGGACAAAAATGAAGTTTTCGAGCTGAATTTTTTTTTGCAGTCTTTGTATACAATTCTACAGAAATAAGGGTATGGATTTTACAATCGAATAATTTTTTCGAAATTTTATTTTTAAATTTTGAAAAAAAAAATTGTCACTATATTAACTCTTACATAATTCATTCAGCGTAAAAAATCATATGGATATGCATATTTTCAAATTTTTATCTGTAAAATAACTGGTAGTTCATTTTCGTCGGTCCAACGTACGGAGCAGGAGCGTTTTAGTTACTACGCCAAAACATAAAAACTTTATAACTCGGACAAAAATGAAGTTATCGAGCTGAAATTTTTTCTGCAGTCTTTGTATACAATACTACAGAGATAAGGGTATGGATTTTAAAATCGAATAATTTTTTCGAAATTTTTTTTTAAATTTTTGAAAAAAAATGTCACTGTATTAATTCTTACATAATTCATTTCAGCGTAAAAAATAATATGGAAATACATATTTTCAAATTTTTATCTGTAAAATAACTGGTAGTTCATTTTCACTTGAGTGACCCCCCTTAAGGAAGCCATCAACTCTTCCTCGTTGCGGAATGTCTCTCTTCCAATGAAGTTGTCAGTTTTCATTTAGATGCTGGACGCTTGAAACTCAGCCCATTGTCTCACCGTTACCTTCAAGATTTTTTCTGGTGTTGTAAGATATAAAATGTGTAGTTCAACTACTGGAATTTGCAGTGTTGTGGTGATAGAAAAATAACAAATCGTAAAAAAGTATTTTCTAAGCTCGTAACTCTTAATATTTGGCTTTTTAATCAGCAGTGCCAATGATCAGTGCAGTCAGCACTAGTGCAGTTTACTCTACTTGAGTTAAGTTCCACAGGAACCTCGCCAGCTCTCCCCTCTCGCGTTCCCTTTGTCCACGTGTCGCCATACGTTCCACACAATCGAATAGTAAAGTGAAAATAATAACAATTTACACCGTTCGTTAACCTGCTCCATTTACTTATCTCTGCACTCGGCTCACGCTCTCGTATCTTTATTCGCGCGCGCGCGCGGGCTCGGATACCGGGTTAAATTAAAGCCGAGCATAATTGAGACATCGGTTCACCGCGCAGTACGTAAATTTTCGCGGTTCCGCTGGCCAATGCGTTATGCATAATGCATTCGAATGGCCGTGCCCGCGCTAGAGAATGTCCCGAGCGTCCGTGGTTACTTATTCAGAACGTGTAAAGTAGTAAATTGGGCGCAACACTTGTTACGAATTATCCGACGTTGTAGCACGCCCTCGTACAATAAGGATCGCCGCCGGTTTCGCGCCGGCGCTGCCGGACAAATATCGTTCGCACGGCTGCACGCGTTTTAATTTCAGGCCGTAATTCAGTCGGAGGGCGACGGATAAAAGAAACGGGGGATAAGCCCGCGCGAATCGGCTCTAGAGCGGCGCGCATACGTGTACGCGGCGCGCGTAAATATCGACACGCTTGTAGGAGCACGAGGTTAGTAATCGGGAAACGCGTCGAGTGATTGAATATTTGTAGCCCGCGTAACGGAGGTGCTGGCCCCCGCCGCTGCGCGGTCATACTTTTGCGCTGCTTGCCGGACGTTGCGGCAACCGAGCTCCACCCACGATACGTGGAAAGGATCAGCACCTCTGGCGCGCTAACTCCGCTTCGAGCCACAGTCCCACAGTGGTGCCTTTTCCCGAAAAGCTGGCCAAAAGTCAATTTCTGAAGTGAATAGCAGCTTGTCGATAGTATGGTACATTTAATATATATACATCAGTGCAACAAATGCCGCTTGAAAATTTAAAATATAGTGGTTGGTTAATGAGATATAGGCTGTCAAAGTTGACGAAATTTCGTACTTCTTAGATGGCTTGAAAACGCTCGCATGTTTAATGTATCAGGCAAAGTTTATTTTTAAAAAATTCATATGTAACACATTTTACCATTAAGATACGTGTTATAAACATACATTTTGCACATGAATAATGCAAAATATCTTTGAACTTACTCTTGTATTTCCCTTCTCAAGATGTCCTAAATCCTACTCATATTTTAGTACAACGGAAGGAAAATAGTTACTTTATTCACGGAAATTCACACAGTTAAAGGTTTCTTGACGTAAAGTAACATGTGAAGTATGATATCCAATTGAAAAATCTTGCGCATATTTGCGCTTTTTTAAGATATCCGCATTTAAAGTGCCTATTAGTATCTATCTACGCTCTCCGTGAACGAACCCTTTTCATTTCAAACAGCATTTATAATTCCAACTTTGTTTATTACTATTTTCAACCATATATTTGAACTATGCAATCTTCTATAAACGTAGGAATGCCGCATTTTTCATAAAAAAAAAAAAAAAATTTCACAGTAATTAATTTCAAGAATGTTTTAAAATTAAGATCGCCATACTAAATTCGACATTTTGATTATATAATTTTAGGCGAATATTGGGAAATTATCACAATTTCCGCAAAAATGAATTTAAAAAAAAGGTTTATGCCAATGCTATTAGGTCTGCGATATTGAAATTTTGCATTTTGGACAAGATATTCGTAATCAGCGACCCGAAGAACAGTAGGATACCAATTTTCGTGCAGACCTATCCATTTTTTACTATACACGTCCGCCAAATTGGATTCGCCATTTTGTTTTCAAAAATTTGAAGCTCAGATTCGTAATCAGCGACCCGAAGAACAGTAGAATACCAATTTTCGTGCAGACCTATCCATTTTTTACTATACACGTCCGCCAAATTGGATTCGCCATTTTGTTTTCAAAAATTTGAAGTTCAGATTCGTAATCAGCGACCCCAAAAACCCCCGACCACCAATTTCTGACAAGATTAAAGTACGTTTTGAGGGTTTTGCCGCTTTTTTGCGATTTGGAACCACTGTGAGTCCGCTTTCGTGGATCACTGATCTTTACGATGGATTTATCGATGTTCACCCTGAAACAGTCACGCGATATCCAGGTGGAGTGCAACAGGAAGCGGCAAGAGTCTGTTCGCAACGTATAGATCACTTGGATGTTAGTTAACGCCGCATCGTGGCTCAACAACTGGTACCTACTTCAAACGTAACGCTCTCAAGGAAGTCCTCGGGGTGGGTAACGCTAACGCGGAAACAATAAATGCGAGGCTTGTTTATTAACATAAGCTCGCGTTTTCCAGCATCAATCCGTGAACAAACGGTCCGGCTCGCGGCCTCGTGTAGATAGATGTTTATCGCCGCGGATTGGATTACCCGCGTGTAAAGTCGGGCCGCGGGTGGAACGAAGTAAAACCGTAAGGATGCTGGACAATTGGAACAAAATGAAGCCGGGGATCGGACGGAAAAACGGCCCCGGAGAAACAAACGGAGCAGCGCGGCCTCATAAAGATATGGGAGGGAAGGGTGGACGACGGAGAATAGGAATAACAACGAGTGACCGCGTACAGCATGCCAAGTCGATCGATCTACGAGGCCTTTTAACGAGAAGAAACGTAAGTCAATGGCCAGGGCAGCATGCATATTGCACCATATACGCCTTAGTTGGACTTTATGGGAACACGGTGCTCGCTAACCGGAAGAAAATCCGCGAGCAGCCCTCTATGGCTGGCTTTTCGTGCAACGGGCAAACGGGACACGGAGGATCACCCGATAAGCCTCGACGCGAGGGTGGTAACAGAGAGGAATGATCGATGGACGGTCCTGAGGAGCTCTGGCAATTAAGTAACGATCAATATGCTTTTGCAATGAGATTCTTGGTATGCACTGGTTGCACCTTCATCGACGGAGTAATGTCGATGAATAAGGTCCAAGTTTTTCTGTATCAGAATTGAAGAGTTCTTATGGAAAACACTGCAGGTGCCAAAAATATAAGTTTTCAGGAGATGGGAAAAACTTCCCTCACTTTAAATTATCTACGAAATTTAATTTGTCTTTAACCGACTTCAAAACTGTTGGGATTCAAGGGAGGAAGATTTAATATATATATATATTGAGGATACAAGAATAAGGTTCGCGTATAAACTCGTCTCAGCTCGGCTCGACGCAGACTGCCTCAGCCGCGCAGATTTGATGATCTCTTTTTTATTCGAAAGAGGGCGATGCCCCGGTCATCCTACACTGCATCAACATTGGCCCAATATTTTGCCAGTTCTGGTTAATAATAAAGACTATTGTCACCTAATTATTATTATTCTATGTACATACGCGCATATCTCCTCAGCATGGTGTGTCAATATATACAAAACTAAAAATTAAGAAATATAAAATTAAAAAAAAAATTAAAACCGACTTCAAAAAAAATAAAAATGCACTAAAAAGTAAAAAATAATTTTTTCCATTATTTAATCTACCACTCTCATATTTTTTAAGTCGGCGCCTCGTCATTTGCACTGTGTAAATCTGGCGCCGACTTAAAAAATGTGAGAGTCGTAGATTAAATAAGGGAAAACTTAATTTTACTTTTTAGTGCATTTTTATGTTTTTGAAGTCGGCTTTAATTTTTTTTTAATTTTTATTTGATTGCTAAATATGCTTAGGTAAGTATACAATAACCCAAATGCATCACAAAAGTTTTTATTGTTTGCATTAATTTAGTCCAAATTCATGAGAAAAAGAATTGTATTTATAGAAAACCCTGTATGTGCCACCTCTTAGTTGTAAAGAAACCTGAATGTGCCATTTATCCAAATTTGCAAGCACTGTTAGCTGCCAATCCTGTTTACCTATCGCTTAATTGGCTCTTACATTATTTTCTACAAAACTGGCGTTGGAGGTACCAGCGGTACCATCTTTTAGCGCTCTTAGCAACTTATTTACAAAGGGAAATTGCATTAAAATCCTATATTATAGTATTACCATTGGGACGTAGAACATTTTCCGATAAAATTCTCTGTTTGATTGTGGCGCTCAGTGTCATCTACAAGGACTCTTCAATATTATTCTGGAAGTTCTCATTTCGCGTTAGTAACAGTAAAGCTTTAGCTTAAAAGCTATGGAGTCTCAACATAAACAATTCGATTGCATAGTTTCATAGAACATAAAAACCCATTAAATTTGAATTCTAAAAATTTTCTTATATCCACTATATTGCCCACAATATACAGGAAAATAGGAAAACACATTTTAACCTTTAAGGGATGTTTTCCCCCTGAAGAACCAAAAAGTAGCAGAAAAGAAAAATAGTCTGACACTTCTATTAAGGCAGGATACCACCTTTGCACTTAAAAAAAATTGAAATTTTTTTTGTTCTCAAAGTACTCTTTCAAGTGTATAGAATCGAAATTCATTCATTAGAAAGGTGGCCGGAACCTTTTTCTTGTGTAAAAACCGGATTGGAGCAGATATATAAATCTATATAAAACTTTAAACGCGTTTTTCTCGAAAGGATGTTTTCCAAATCAGCGTGTCAGATTACTCCTACAATTTTCATCGGATTGACTTGAAACTTTGCACAATTCTTCCGATTGGTGTAATCTAACGATGTACGTAGGACTTTTGCTGTAGCGTTGTTATTTTTCTTTTGGTGCGCAATTTTATAATTTTTTTAAAACTTTTTTACCCTAAAAAATTGACCTTTTCGTTAAAATGGCCGCCATTTTCTTAAAAATCGAAATTTCGTAAAATCCCTACGTACAGCATTGAACAATATTGTTGTTAATAGGGACACTCTTTGGTTTCTTTTCTAAGAGCCACGTACAGAGCGGAATTTGACACGCCGTCTAACGATGTTTCTCCAAAGGAGTGTATTTTGGCGCCACCTACAAGAGATTATTTTTTACTTTTTCAGTTTCAAAAAATGTGTAATTACAGATTAAAGTTACATTAATGAATGACTGAAACCGATTTTGTTTCTGCGCATTCTTTGTATGCAAAAAAAATTCATGAAAAACGCCTTCAAAATCGCAGTCAAAGGTGGTATCCTGCCTTAAGGGGGGAAGCCACTGTGACCGGTCGAAAATAAAGGCTATTTTCAAGACATTCTTTTATAATGGAATGTAACTTTCTACGAAAAATCTTTATTACCAACTGAAAATACATATATTTGACTAATATTTTATGCTCGCAGATTGACAAAATTTTCGGTTGTATGGCCACAGCATACGATAACGTTAGGCTCTGCAAAAAAAAATTACAAAACGGATGCACGTGTAACTCTCCAACATTTGATCCGAATTGAAAAATTCGAACGGTTTCTTAAAGTATATTACAATAGCTTCAGTTGCACGTACCAGTTTTTTGATCGAATAATTCATTCAATAGTAACATTGAAAAAACATGTTGATTTTTTATACTATTGGGTCAAGATTTCTTCTCAAGTCCGCCATTTCTTCAAAAATTAATATTTTTTTAAATCCGTACGTGCAACTGACGCTATTGTAATATACTTTAAGAAACCGTTCGAATTTTTCAATTCGGATCAAATGTTGGAAAGTTACACGTGCATCCGTTTTGTAATTTTTTTTTTGCAGAGCCTAACGTTATCGTATGCTGTGGCCATACAACCGAAAATTTTGTCAATCTGCGAGCATAAAATATTAGTCAAATATATGTATTTTCAGTTGGTAATAAAGATTTTTCGTAGAAAGTTACATTCCATTATAAAAGAATGTCTTGAAAATAGCCTTTATTTTCGACCGGTCACAGTGACTTCCCCCCTTATGGTCCCCCAGAAACCCGCAAAGTTTCAATAAAATCGGAATTCTCGGATTACAGATATTCCCTTGTTAGTATATAAACCGGGCCCAGTTACTAGAACCAGCCTGTACAAATGGGTACCCGATTTAAGAAACACCGTTCTCAGCTTCGCGATTACATTTCCCGCAAAAAACTGCTCGGCCATGAGTTACACCCGGGAGCCTGTCACCGCTTCCACGAATATCCCCCTCGAATTACAAATTTCCCAATTGCGATCGCACCGCTGCAAGACCGCCCCGATCCTATAATTTTCTCCCGACCCGCCGGCCTGCCACGCATGGGCCAATTAATACCTGGAGCACGTTACACGTCTCACAATTAAATTTCGTATCGCGATAACTCACTCGGAACGGGGCGCGCGAGCGAACCGGTCCGATCGGGTGCGAGGCCAGCGCAGCCTCACACCACGGAGTCCACGGATTCCACCCTGAATTGAGTCCGTGACGTAGACGATTTCAGTTTGTTAAGGAGTCCCTGGGGGTGAAAAAAACGTGCCCCGGAGAATCCCGCGGTGGGCGCGGCGCGTCCACGTCTCGTATTTGGCGCGCGGCGCGAGCGTAAAAACGGAAGTGGTCTCGTTTCGCGATCTTCGGGCCGCGCTGCACACCGCGGGGCCGCGGCGCGTCGGTGAAGTAGCTCCAGCCGCGACAGGCAGGTGTCACATTCCATCGGTCGGGGCTGCCTCGTCTGAAATCCATTTCGGTCGGCCGCCTGGGTCCCCCGACGATTATTGGCCGGAATAAATTAAGTCGCTTCTCCTTCTGCCCCGTTCCTCCCCGTTTCTTCGTTCGCTTCGTGACGACTCGAAATCGCGGAATGCCACGCCGTGTAATTACCAATTTAACTTTTTTTCCCCCTGTCGAGCGGCTCGCGGTGCGTGTTGCTCGCGAGGTAAGAATGTGCGCGGACCGGCGCGAGCACACGGACAAGATTATCGTCCGTTCAAATTATACCTGTTTGGTTTCTGACTTCGCAGCAGTCGGCGGAATCCCTCGTGACGAGGCCGATACGGAGCCTCGTTTCCACCGAAATTCTACTGCTGGAAACGAGTTTCAGTTGGGTCTAGTATCGCCTGCAGTAAGCTAATCCTTGGGAACATTAACTGGGTGCAGCTCTGTCTGTTTAGAAACGCTGAAAGTTTAGGGAATCGATTCGAATTCTTTGTGTATTGGCTCTTTCTAAATTATCATATCTTCCGGTGATCTACGCATTTCGCTGAATATTAAATACTAGTCTTTAAGCCTGTCTCCGACAGGCATTACTACCCTGTTTAAGAAGACGCCTAAGGTAAGCACCATATCAGGTATATTGGCCTAAACAAAACCTGGAGCTAGGCTCATTTGAAATAATAAATTACTCTGGCTAACATAATATTTGTTTATCTGTGGTGACTAATTTACAGTACTTCTTTGAAAACGACATTTTTTGTAAATACTTTATTCGATTTTTTTAAAAGCTTCCCCTGCTGAGCATCGCTTTTTACTGTAACCTTTATTTAGCGGCTACTACATTGTACATATATACCTATTTTAGGCCACAGGTGCTACCCATTATAGGATTTTCCAGGTTTTGGATTTTTTACGGCATCTTTGGGTGCCGAGGAAACTTCATGCCGAGTCTGAACCCTGTAGATCATCGGGAAGTACGAAAAAAAGCCTCCGGAAAGATTTTGCTAACAAACGAACATCCACCTTAAGCGTCTAATTATATAGGAAGACTTATTATATAGGATATAGGATTTTCCAGGTTTTGGATTTTTTACGGCATCTTTGGGTGCCGAGGAAACTTCATGCCGAGTCTGAACCCTGTAGGTCATCGGGAAGTACGAAAAAAAGCCTCCGGAAAGATTTTGCTAACAAACGAACATCCACCTTAAGCGTCTTATTATATAGGATATTTGTTGCAGAATTAAATACCCACTTCGCGAAGGACTAGTTCTCAACATATATTTATTAAGGCACTTTTTGTTCTCTAAACTTTTACCCGCAGTGCTGCAATAGCCGTTGCATCATCGCGTAAGACGTAATCAGTATTGAAGCGGGGAGATAGTTGTTCAGGATCACGTTGTTATGGTGCAACAAAGTTTGAATCGTTGCATTTATCTAACGTTTGCTAATGCAGCATCATCAGCGTCACATGCCCACCAAATGGCGACTCTAAGTTCCCGGATCGCCGAAAGATCGCGGTGTGAAAGACTCGCGTGATTAAGAACGACGTGTTTTCGCTACCGCTTGCTACTATGTTACGGGGCGTGTTCCTTTCAACACAGTTGCATAATCGTCCCCGTTAAGGGTTATTCCATAGTTCGAAAGTGAAAACTGCCAGCGCAGAGCTGGAGCTATACGCAGATTGCGTAAAGAAGCATGCAGAAGAAATTCTTACTCCGATATTCGATACTCGATCTCTGGCTCACTTTCTCGGTTAAGCGCGTATGGAGGCCTATCGAAGACTTTGAACTTTCAATCTCGCGTTTCACCGAGCTTTCGTGTACTTTTTACAATTAAGTATACCGAAGTAGAAGCCCGACGAGGACAGAAGCGTTTTGTCTAGCCTCATTTCTAAGCAACACTGCCTCCGCGATAAAATAACAACATTGAACGCTTAAAATTATCATACTAATAACGTTAAAACAACTAAACATCGAACGTGAAAATTCAGTGCAATACAATTTCCTTCGCAACCAAACAACACATTTCTAATGACATTCAACTCAGACACCCTTTATTACATACCTCCGTTCCGAAGTACACGTATGCCCTTCATTACCTTCATTAGATTAATGCCAGCAAATTAACCGTCACCATTTGTTCAAATTACGCCCCTCGAAGTCGGATCCAAGAAATTATCACGTCCGGCGGCATACCAGCGCGCAGCGACGGCGAAACGGAAAGGGTGATTTATCTATGGGAAATTAACCGTGTCAATGAAATTGAAACAAAACGGAATTTATACGCGCTGATCGTAGATAAATTTTACGGCCTCCGACACCTGGCCGGAGCGTGGCACCGCCTTCTATCGCGTTCCTCTTTACGTGGTAGCGAATAAACATCCACCTGGTGAACGTCGTACAAAGTTGAACGTGCCCCCCCGAGGTCTTTTCCAATTTAGGCCAACATGCAAATTCGCCCTCGGCATTCTGCTAAGTCACGCGAGGACATGTACCGTACGTAACGATGCCAGTGTTCCCGGAGCGTATTCGTACCGGGATCGCGTTTGTTATCCAGCAATCTCCATTAAACGCGTTTTTACGGCGCCCCTCTCCGCGACATCGACCCCGACGTCTTCATTCGTCGGGGGCATCGGGAACGCTTTTGTTATCGACGAAGGAAAAAATTGCAATTCGGAATACTGGTCATGTTGCAATTAATGGAAACTTGAGGCTGGTGATAACGTGGAGTTATTTCTCTGGAAAGTGTGGAAAGCTCCAGGGAAAGTTAGAATGTTGTTTCACGCACTGATAACATGCGGCACATCATCCACATCATTTTTGTAGTTTCTCGGATAAGTTATTTAAGGGGGTATTCTAGCTTAAAACGCGCTTTTTTGCACTATTTGTGGTATTTTTTTTTATAGAGCAGCTATGCAATTATTTTCGTTAAACGTTGGTTCACGTATTTATCCATGTTTCGGTAATGTTTACAAATTTTTATAGGGAGAAAAAATTTGAAGTCGCAGTGGAAGAGTTTGTACGCATTCGTTAAAAAAAAGTCTTCTCATGGTTGCCGTAATTTCGGCTATTCATTTCAAATAAAAAAACCAAAGTGATTTTTAATTAGGACGAGTTTAGCTATAGTCGGTACCAAACCGAAAAAAATCGAATATTAAAAAGAAATAGCGGCACTTCGAAGTTTGGCCGTCCGATTTTTTCATGTTTTTCGTACATACCGCGGACTGAAAAACTGAGAAAAAACATTACTATGAATTAATTTTGGTGCGGACGATAAAGACACGCGCAGTGAAGGTGCACAAAAAATCTGGAAGCAATCCCTCAAGTAGATCTTAAGATATTATGACAGCCATTTAGAGAACATGATTTTGAGAAAAACGCGTTTTAAGTTTTACATATGTACGTATCTATATAACTTTTTATTATTATTATTATTATTATTATTATTATAAACGGGAAAATCCCAAAGTTTACAGAAAGTATAAACCCGAAGAACTAATACAGTCTCCCTGATTAATACACATTAATACAAATTATATGAGTTTTAACTAAATCTAAATCTTATCTAAGTAAGTAGTATAACAAAAATCATGACTCATTATTCATGACCCCCCGATCGACCAGTTTGCCCCTGAACCCGCGCACGGAACGACTCCAAGGATCCAAAAAACAAGTCAATACTATTAGAATACTTATTGGCAACAGCCATAACACGGTTCATGGGGTCAACCGAGTAATGACGATAACGGGGTAACCTCGAGTCAAACAAAGGTCTAGGTCGCAAAACCCTTTGCGGCACGACAAAAGAGACGGAGGCTACCAACTCAGGGCAATCGAAGTAACCATTCAATACCTTGAACAGGCTTTGAGGCTACCCTGAACCCATGAGGCTTTGCACGTACATTTTTGAAACATTATACTTTACGAAAATGTAAGAAAAAAAAATCGATTTGCAAAGTAGAATACACCTAGAATGGCGATTCGCGGGTTTCAATATCAGTTCTAATGCTGGCGACACGTTGAAGTGTCCCTTTTTTCTAATTCTGCCCAAAGAACAGAATAACCTAGAATAATTGAAATAGAGACCAATTTGAGAATCTTTCTCTAAATAAATTACTTCCACTGACTTGACGTCGATACAGAAATCGTTCGGTCCAGAATCATCAACTGCTGAGCTCTCTTATCGATCCGATCTTGAATACCGCAAATGCTTTCGCAGTAAATGTTAAGGCGTTGCGTTACGCAGGTCACTCGCGGTTATATCTACCAACGCGGCAGTATATTAGCTCCGCACAATATTATATTGATTAATAATTATTGTTATAGTTCGAGTGTAACTAGAAACGGCGTCTCTGAAATTCCTGCCACCAAAGCCTCTGGACACGTGTCCGTCGAGGTGTGCCCACTTTTATTGTCACAGAGACTGCGTAGGCTCGAATGCGCTCCGTTCATTCTGTACCCAATAACTCTCCGAGGTTGTTCTCGGGTCACCCTGTAGATACCAGATGGCACAGATAACGCGGCGAAACACAGAATCCTGTCACCTCACCTACACCTGTAGATCGACCAGATAAACGCGTTTAAGAACGGGTAGGCTTACCGAAAATCGATTCGTTTCTTGGGGACACTTCTCGGGGTGCCTTAAAGCGCGCGTCCGTTTGTCACGCGCAACGTCTTCATTCTTCAAAACAGTTTGCTCGTCCAATACTTTTGGAAACTGTACAATAATTTGTAAGCGTTCTGATCTCTGCTTCATGGGGCCCTATCTTCACTCCTAGGTCCATTATCTTATTCAACGGTCCTTTCCCGGCAAACTTTGAATTTGACACTTCTGAATGCCCGACGTTATGTTAGCAAGTATTATTCTAAGTATTATTATAACTATCCAATACTAAATAGGTATAACATGTTACTCTGCTGTCGTGGGAGGTTAGCCACGCACGTGTCGACCAGCGGAGACAAAAGACAAAACACTAAAGGCAAAAGACGTGCACCAAGCGAAAGACTCCATGCGCCTGCAAATCAGGAAGGGTAGTCCACGTAAACGCACGCGGCACAACACCCTATAGGGTAAATCCGGGAGACGCGGTCGGGCCGGAGAGTTGGTCGTGTCGCTATATTTCAGAGTCTATAGGTAAAAATGCATTAAAGTGCAGACCAATTACTTCTCTAGAAGCCAAATAGTTGAATGAATAGCGTTATTTTGATTCCTTCTGTGGTTTTCTGGATTTATAGCCTATAAAAGGTAAACTGATGTTACATTTAACCTCTTTTGTCAAACAGCGGTTGTACAGAATCGTATTTAAAATATACTTCTAAGTTTAGTTTCCTTTAATGTTTGGAATAATAAGATAGTCTCCTTTCCATACCGACACACTCGACATCTAAATTTGAATCATCGTTTGCTTATATTTCGGCACATTACTATAATTCCCTCCCACCTGATATTCGAGGGCTAAATTCGTTTCCTGATTTTAAATGTAAAGCTCGGCGTTATATATGGTTACATTATGCGTCACAATAACTTTCTAGTTTCTCTATGTTAGTATGTTAGTTAGGCTTCTAACAGTATTGTACTGCAGCCTCGCCATTTACTTCGCTTGTCTTTATGTATTATTTCTTTCTCTGTATGTGTCAAGTAATAAAGACGAATAATAATAATAATAATAGTAGAGACATTGAGGGACAATGCAGCCAAAGTATTTGGCCATATTAACTCTTCCTCTCAAAGCTAACGAAAAGACCATGTCTCGCTGCAAAAAGGTGAGATGGTCGAGTTATGATTTTTTTATTATTTTTGTTTATTTTTTTATTTTTTATTATTATTTTATTATTATTTTTGTTTATTTAGTTTATTTATTCACTTTTGTATTCATTTGCCTTGCTAATCGCCAGTAGGTAATTCACTTTTTCTTTGATGTGTTCTTTACTTGTTTAGCGTAAACAAATTAAATATCAATGAATCCGTAGTTGTATTCACTCATGAATAATTTTGCTTTATCCTTTGTTAATTTTCCAAGAATAATTATGTGAGTGGTCTCTGCCAAAGACGAAATCCATTTCTCCCGGCACCTCGGGTGAGGTGGTCAGATGTCATGACTTCAGTTTTCAACCCGATTTACAGTAAATATTGTCTTAAAGCAAATATCGACCAGTTTTTCTGAATCGGCATAAAATTCTGAACATATTAGGTTTGTTCTGATAAAATAAGTAATATCTATATTAGTTTTAATAGCCATTTTATATTAGGTCGACCGCGTGTCCCGGATTTACCCTATCACCATAACCCCCATGCAGCATCTTCACGTCACATCATCATACGTTCCTCAGGTGAATCTTCCTACAACTTCCTACGATAGATTACAATTCACCATCGCCCCCAGAAAATACCGCGAACAACAGCCGCGATCGATCACCTCCGGACAGAATTATCGAATCGATATTTAACTGCCCTCTACAATTAAACAGCCCGTGTAGCGAACAGCTAGAGCCCAATGTCCACGTTCAGCGTGATCAATAGCGCGTCCTTAACGACTTAACAGCGAACGTCGCCGGGCCCCAGCGAAACGTCTTTATCGGTGGGATATCTGTGGCCCGTTTGATAAAAAGTCCGCCAGGCTGGTTGACAAATTAAAACAGTGCGACTCCCTGCTGCCAGCGCGGGGCCCCGCTGCGCCGGCCATCCCTTTCGCTACCATCTTTTCCCCGTCGCCCGATTCGTTTCCTTCTTCTTCCGCGCGCCGGTTTTTCGCGGAGCGGCCGCGGCAGAAAAAGGACACGAGGATCGGCGAACAGCACAATGGGGCCAGTGACAGGGGCCATGAATCAAAGTGGGCCCCGTTCGAGCAGCGGGGATCGAGGCGATCGGTGGCCGTGCGCGCGATTCAAATGACTTAATTGCAAGGGGAATTATGCCGTCGCTGCCGATTCAACCACGGCCAATCGGGATACGCTCTCGCGTGTCCCGAATCGTCCGATGACCGGCTCGTACCCCCCCTTTATGGGACACGGTTATCGCTGATCGAATGCCACCGGCAACCAACGGCCGTGACCGATCGCGGTTCTTTTCCACTCGCGGCTTCGCGTTTATGCAAAACGCTCGGCCACCCTGCGAACACTCGCGGGAGCGTTCTTTCTTGAGGATGTCTGATCGATTTTCTTGGGATACCCATGGGGAGAAATTGTTGGGCGTTATTGTGGTCCTGGTTGGAATAATTATCTGCTTAAGGGGGAGGCCTACCTAGAATTTTTCGAAAAATCGATTTTTCGATTTTTATATTTTCACGAAGTGCATCTTAAAAATATTCACTGAAAGTGTCAAGTTAATCCAACCAAAATTGACAATGTTATATGCGTGTAAGTAAGAATGTGTTGATCTCGGTGCAGCGCTCAGACCCAAAACTTTAAACGCGTTTTCCTCAAATTCATGTTTTCAAAGTCGGTGACACACGTAACTAAAAAATTAATGAACTCGCGGCTTTGCAGGCTTATTTTAGGGTTAAAAATCTAAGCGCAATCGGGAGCTTTACTTGTTTTTTTAGCCTAGATTTTTTTTACACTCGAAAAACGAGCGATTTTTTGCCAAATATCGATGCTTCAACTCTGCCCAGCCGCCATTTGGTCTTAAAATAATTTTTCCAAAATCGGGCCCGATAGCGCCTAGATAATTTAAAATGTTATCTAAAAACTGTCGAATTTTCTATTGGGGATGATCCTGCAACGAGCTACGGTTGTCACCGCAAAGCGCCTAAAAAAGAGGACGTCTCGGGCATCGCGTATAACTCACAAACCTTTTAATACTTTTTACCACCAAAAATACTGAAATATCCGTGAGACGTACTCTTTCCAATAGACTAATGTTTAATAATACAAGTTTATCGGTTTTTTCTATAAAAAATTCTCAAAGAAGCATGTTGTTTTGACCGTTCTAGGTATGCCTCCCCTTAAAGTGTGTTTGATAGTTTCTGCCTCCAATCGTATGTTGCAATGAGTTTTCTCATCGGTTTCTTAAGTTCTTCATGCACGATGAAATCGGTTCGTCGAAGTTAATTTGAGGTACTTATGATACACCACGGAAGCACAGTCTACTTTTAGCTTCTTTCTCTGTAGGATTCGGTAACATCTGTTTTCCACAGGAACGGGAAACAGACGTTCAGGGAATGAAGCGTGGATGAGGGATGATAATTCCTGTTAAATTTGAATTTAGCAAGAAAATCACGTCTCGTTACTCGCTGGCGATTTCACGATGGATAGCCGCATTTCCTCCTGAATAAATAGCTGCGGTGCTCGGTCCCTCGCCACGAGCATTTACTAAATAAGGCGAGTTTTTCAGCGCAATTGGAGTTGCATAACGTATGAGTCAATGGGAGCGAGACTGTCTTGGCCGCTCGTGTATGCACGACGGGCCACCCAGCCGGCACAGGGAACTTGTTCTACAATATCTTCCGTCACGGCGGCCTCCTTTATAAAATCACCTTCGATCGGGACAAACACCAGCATAGCGAAGCGATCCGTCGTGTCTCGGGCCCGGGCATTTTTCCCATTCATCGATATCCTTGCAGAGGGCCGTGCACTTGCTCAACGCTCCACGACGATTATTCGTCCCTCTCGTTACTATTTATCAATTCCATGGCTATGTAAGCGTCCCGCGAAATGTACTCCCAACTCAGCCATATTTCGAGGGTGGAGGCTTGCTGTATTAGAGATATCCGCTACATAGTTTCACGTTTCTTCTAGAATGCAATAAGCATGCGGGATTTTGTAAGCTGGTCGTGTTAATTGTTATTTTATCAATTTTATTATGGTCGTATGTCTGTGTCTGTCGACTTGAATTTGAATTCAATAATATTTGCAATTGTGCATTTCAGATTGGCAAGAATGGTGTTTGTCTGTTGATATTAGAAGATTTATTAAGTTATGGTTAATTGAGATTGCAATTTTATGTGAATAGACTCCCTAGTAGCACAAAATATTGGTTAAATATTTTTTCCAAATAGTAGAAAAATATTTTCTTAACCACATTTTTTAATATGAATAAAATGTTGATTCCAAATATTATATACACATACAGAGAATGTGAAATATGTGTTTAGAAATATGAACTAAATATTCGTGGAATATAAAAAAAAATAGAAAATGTAATGCAAGTATTCTGGAAATGTGAAATTAATATTCAGAATTCCAAATAAATATTCTGGAAATGTAAAATTAATATTTGAAAAATGTAAAATAAATATTTTGAGGAAATGTGAAATAATTTAGAAATAATTAGAAATTATTTAGGAGTTACGTGGTACTCAGAATGATCGGCAAAAATGTGAAGTTTAATGGATCTAAACAGATCTAAAATTTTGTAGAAAGGGAACACGATACTTTTCTTTAGGAGCGTATATTAAGAATATTGAGTAAAATTGTTGCAAACTTCGTACATATATACTTCTACAGTTCTGGTCAATTTAAACAAGTGTTACTGGAAACATTTCTCAAAGTAATATACGCGCAAATAGTTACAAACATATATGCTTCTTCCAGTTACATAGTATAACGGATGGGAAATAGCGTCTGACCATAGACAGGTCGCTTCCCCTTGCTCTTACGCTGTGCTTCTTCGCGCGCACTCTACTCACACCTATGGATCAATCTTACAATTTATTGTCACATCACACAAGTTGTGCACAATTTTGAAAATTCATTCATCTAAGTGTTGTTTACATTAACAAAACTTTCGTAAAGATATGTAAACAAATTTATCAGCAATATCACAAGACTTTCAAGTCACTGCATCTTCCACACTAATACAAACAGTTTAAAATTTTCAGTTCCATGTGAAAGAAATTCAAAGTCTGCAGAAGATCACAATTTATTCGACCGGGGTTTACAAACCCATGACAATTGAACATTTTTTTTTCTATTTTTGCGAGTTTACAGACCACCCTGCATATCGTTCGATATAGATACTCTGGATTCACAGTAGAATCTAAAATTTTAAAATTCAAATGCTAGAGAGACCCATCGCGAGCTACCACGGAGGTAATTAAATTATCCGTGGCGCCCAGAGGCGAGACGAAGAAGTCATTTGACGAAGAAAGGACGAGCAATTAGAGACGTAGGGTCTCTGCTGGATAATTTTTCAAACAAACGAGCCGCTCATAAAAGTCAGCGCAACCTCCTCTTGCTTTATGCGTTACGACTCCTGGAGAAACCCGCGAGCATCGTGTGGGGTGAACGCAGAACCCTCTTGCCGAGGTTGCTTTATTCCTGCAAGGGTTTTCTGGTATTCTGCTTGTATACTTCCGCGATTCTGCGAACGACCTAATGGACGCAGCTTTACGATATCGTTTTCTCTGATTACTCGCGAATGGCCTCTTTAAGGACGCAATAAAACGTTGATTACAGTGATCAGAGCGAGTCACACTAAATTAATTTTGTACTTGAGGAGTGGCGTTAGCAATACGGTGTGCTCCTAGAGGATTAGGTTTCGTTTAGTGACGACAACTTCTACCGAAGAAAGGCTGAGAAGCAGAGATCCAAAATATCAGTTATTTTAAAAAATTCCGGAAAAAAGTCATTAAGTAAAAATTGATATTTATTTAAATGTAAGCCAGTTATCATTAAATCTAAAAAAAAATTCTCAGAAAATGGAATGATTAAACAATATTAATTTTTAATTGTTCTGATCACGAATAAACATGAATGATTAAAATTTTTGATAAAATTGTTCAGCGGTAACCAAAATAAAATTCGGGTCATCGATAATAGTTACTGGTAACTAACAAAAATTCCGGTCATTTATATTGGTTACTGGTAACCAAGATTAAATTTCCGTCATCGATAATGATTACCGGTAATCAAAAAAAGTTTAATCATGTATACCTAATAGTTATTCGTAACCAAAATCATTTAATTAAACATATTACTTCTTATACCATAACTTTTAAAATTTGTCTTACACCTAACAGTTATGATGTCTGCTGAGAAGTAATTCAGAAATTCATACTTACGTATGCGTCCTAACAACTGTAAGAAACATTGGAAAATGACGTAACCAGCTATTTCTAAATACCCTTCCTCCTATTCGCGTAAAATAAATACGCATAAAATATTGTAATTAGCCGCGAAGACAAATTACACGTCGTTCTAGTTACATATAAAACGAAATGGGAACCGAGAAAACGTCGTCAAAATATTAAAATCTTTCAGCACTTACTGCCATTTTTCGGCCATAATAATTGCCAACCGTCGATATTACTCGCTAGCGTTTATTGCCTCGAACGCGAGGCAGTTATCGTTAATTAAACACATTCCGTCGCGGGATTTATATTGCCATCATTGAAAATGGGCATGAATTATTCACAAGCATATTCACCGTGGCAGAAAAATTATTTAACCTTTCATTTAACATCGCTAACTTGTTGTTCCACTTCATTACTCCGTATTAAATGTATACGAGAGAACGTCGACGGATACCAATTCAAAAAATGTGAAATTCTTTCGTATCCTAATTAGAGTGCTTCTTACTCTTCGTATTCTTTTCTGCTAGGGGATTATGTGGTCCCGTCAGAACAGAGAGCAAAACGTCACCGTCCTCAAAATGACCACAAGACGCGTAAATCTCCATGTACGCGGTAGCAAGAGAAACCCGAGACATATCACGTAGGAGCAATCTCTTAATGCACTTTTCGCGCAACGCGCACAAGAGGGTCGCCTCGAGTTTGCTCGCGTACACTTGGACCACCCAGTATAGGTTGTCGATGACGTCAGTGGGGTGCTCGAGAAGAAGGCATCGGTCAACGTCGTGGCACGAACATGCAAACTGACAGACACGACTCTATCAGAGATCGTAGACAGGATTCAACATCGTAAACCTCGGACCTTTCCGCTCTCCTCGTCCCCCGTTCCTCGTTCTGGCTCGCCGTTTCGCTTTCGTACGATTCCGGATCGTAAAACTTGGTTCCTCCTTTCATGGGCTTGCGGATACCCGTATAGAGAGAAGAGTGATAACCGGGGGCTGCAAGTTGTCGTTTCGCTAGGCGGTATTTTTGTGCCTGGTTTGCTCCAGTATTTCGATATTCCCCTGGTCTCTGTTCCCTCTGGTTGGTTCGAGGAACATCAGTCCGCTAGGGTAGTCCACTGATCTCTTTAAATATTGCGCCACTACTTACAGAAACATGGCAAAAATTTATATAAAATCTGTAAAATGTAATTGAAAATTGAATAGTTTGATAGATTATATTGAAATTTAATTGGAGGATTAAAAATTCATATAATACCGTTAAGGAACTAGTTCTTGATCAGGCACTAATTTTTGATCAGTTCATGAAATAAATCGTTCTTTTAAGTTTATGTCAATAAATAATTGTTTGAAATAATTACTAACATAAAAATTGATAATTCAAAAATATATGTGTTGCCCGTGAAAGCAGTTAGTATTGTTAGTTTTCGTGAAAATAAATGTGTAAGGTGGCCCACTTGACGGAAGCCCCTGTTGAACGCCATCTCTTACTGTTCGAAGTAATAGATCACCATCGACGCCACAGTCGATTTCTTTGCTGGTTGCTGCGGTATTAAAGGTTATTTTCATACATTTTGCTTACAATAGTTTACTTTACAATGTAGAGCAAGAATTTTAGTATTATATGTATCATTTTGCTTTAAAAGTCACTGATCATTATTTAGTTTCAATTTTTTCTTGTGGAACTAATTTTCGATCACCTGAATAAAAAATAGGTTAGGACATTATAAAATTATAAAAAAAAATTAAATTTAGATGGTATAATACCAAAAATAAGTTTATTTGGTACTTTCTTTTTAATTAGTATCCGATTATTTACATTGAATAGTTCCTTACCTAATAAGAAATTAGTTCCCATGTATTTTAGATGATCAAAAACTAGTTCCTGAACTGATCAAAAATTAGTTCCCATGTATTTTACATGATCAAAAACTAGTTCCTAGTCACCTTATTATTCCATACCTTATAAATAATTAAATTATACTTATTTTCAACCTTTTAAAATTTTTCCTTATATTTTAAACGTTAATTCATCTTTTAGTATAAAAACAGTCTATGGTTTAAAGTTGTATTAGGTTAAAAATAAATATTAAAGTGGGAAGCCCTCTAAACTGATCAAAAACTAGTTCCTTAACGGTATATGTATTTAATTGAAAATTTAATAATTGGGATAGATTATATTATTATACGGCAAATGTTTACGCGAGCTTCTTTCACTGTTTTCAAGTGCAGAATCCATCCGCAAAGTGTTTCCCCCATATTACGGAACGCTCTGTATACCTAATTGCAAGACGAAATACTTGAGATGCCAATGGTAAAACATTTTGCCTGAGAAGTGTACAGGTCCGAAGCGACGTAGAGGTCGGCGGATTTGCCCAAGTAAAATTTCTCGCCGCGACGTGCAAGAATTCCTTCACTTTCGTGTGACGCAAACGCTTCGTCATACAAACACGCCTCGTCGAACTTCGGCCACCCCGCCCATTCGTTTTAATTAGGTGTAGCGCCACGATGGAACCTCTCCTTCGCTAAGCATCCAGCGGGCTTTTTCCCAACCTTTCGCGCGAAATTGACATGCGCATCTCGGAACCGCTGGCGCGTGCAGCCAAGCCGGCCGGAGCGCTCTCCTCCGAGGCATATGAATGCACCCGAGTGCCGCGGCGCGGATTCCCGTTCACCGCGAAACTTGCCCCGCAATTGCCGCCTCGCTCTACAACTTTTGTGAGAAATTATCGGCGCGCTGGTAGGATATTTAGCGTGCCGCGTTCCTCGATGCATTTACATGCAGGTCGGGGAACAGGTTTCCCAGGAAGCTGGCGATTCGTCGCGACGCGGATTCCGCGCTTCCGGCTCCTACGATGATCGCTGGCTGCGAACGGCATAGCGTGGACGTTAAACGGCAAAAAGTGAGAGGCTCGTCGGCGGCGCTGGGGAGCTGAAGTAGCGCCGGGTGCTGGAAATATGTCCGCGGTCGCGCCTAAAATGGCGAAATAAAAACGCAGCCGAACTATAATCAAGGGACATGAAGCTTCCCATTCCGAGATCGAGGGAACGGGTTATCGCGCTCATCCTCCGGCCGATCCAGAGTGATCCGGTTGACTTAAGTGCTCTGTCCGTTGACAGCGTCCTTTTATTGCCGCCCGAAAGTAACAAGGCCCCGGCGAGATGGGCAACATCCACATTGTAACGAGCCTGGTCGTACACGGGGCCATCTCGGGTTTCAATTAATAAACGATAAACGCCCCGGCGTTCGGACCCCATAAACAAACTTTACGAGGAATCATTCTCGGCCCACACGTTAACCACGATTTACCAGGACCTAATTGACGGGCATGGTGCCCATAGTGGCTGCCATATCTCTGGGACCTCGATATCTGCACGGGTGTTCGGTGCCTCGATTTATCACTAATCGAACTTCCTCCTTTGGAGCTTTTACTGGAAACGATGCGCCCCTCTCATTACCGCTCGCGGTCGCCATTACCGTGCGTCAGTGATTCGTTGAGTGATGGAATAATTGGGAAGCATCACTTTGCGCGCGATACTACTCCTCCCCTCTATGAGCTGCACGAAAAATTCGAAGCAGAATTCAATTATACTGTAGCTACTCAAGAATCCCTCGATTCTCTTCAGCAATTGGTAGACCCAATAAAAATAAATCCACATTTGCAAGTATAGAAATACGCCCACTCATCCATCAGCGCCTCAAAGTACCTATCCGCTAGCCCCACGACCATGCTGAATCGGCATGCTCGCATCAGCGCGTAGAAGCCGGTATCGATCGGCGGTGATCTGAAATTCATCAGCGTAGAGGGGCAGCCGGGCGCGATTTCGCGGTGGTTTCGCTGCGCGGTCGTCACGCTACGATTAGTCGCGCCTTTCGATCGCGATTTTTACGCGCGCCCGCCAGTAGACCAGGTTTTCAGGATCGTTAAGACGAGTTCGAGGGGCTCTGTTGCTGAACGTAGGTGGCTGGGCCGCCGCCCGTTATCGCTGAATCACCCGGCGCGGATAGTTTCGGAATTCGCCTCGCTCGGGATCGCGCTTTTGCACGTGTTGCCAGCTGGCTGATAAAGAAGGAGATCGGCGGGCACGGCGGTACCAGGGGCCCTCTCGCCGGTGTCCAAGCGACCGACCGCCGACCGGGGAGACGTTTTGACATTTAAACGGCGCTGGCCGGCCGCTCGCTAATTGCATCGATTAATAATTTCAATGGTCGGACAAGAGCGCGGGCTAATGGGTGTCACCGGGGGCATCTGGCCGGCTGCACGCCCGTATCGGCTGAGAAAATTCATGGCTTGTCCGCGGCTCGTGGATTCGTGCTTCCGCGCATTCAGCTCCCAGGCCCATGGGAGCGTATACGCGTGTTTTATGGCCCCGCGATGAATGCCCCTGCGCCGCGAATAATTCACCGTTTCGCAATCATTGTGTACCTTACGAATCTGCTGGGACAGAGACCGAAGCTGTACTTTCGATGGCCGACTTGCGTCGGCCACTTTGAATGGGCTCGATGCTGGCTTTTGTCTGTTCGCTTAGTGCTGGATAGTGTGGCAACGAATGGGATTTGGGATTTCGTGGATCGCTGTCGGGGGCAGTACTCTTCGAGGGGTGAATTGGAAATTTTGGGCTGCAGGGTTTCGAAAGATGATCCTTCTAGACGATCATACCTTTCCGAGTGATCGTTTCTGTTGAGGAAGTTCCGCTGAAGAGGTTAGGGTAAATCCGGGAGACGCGGTCGGGCCGGAGAGTTGGCCGTGTCGCTATATTTCAGAGTCTATACGTAAAAATGCATTAAAGTGCAGACCAATTACTTCTCTAGAAGCCAAATAGTTGAATGAATAGCGTTATTTCGCTTCCTTCTGTGTTTTTCTGGATTTATAGGCTATAAAAGGTAAATTGATGTTACATTTAACCTCTTTTGTCAAACAGCGGTTGTACAGAATCGTATTTAAAATATACTTCTAAGTTTATTTTCCTTTAATGTTTGGAATAATAAGATAGTAGAGATATTGAGGAACAATGCAGCCGAAGTATTTGGCCATATTAACTCTTCCTCTCGAAGCTAACGAGAAGACCATGTCTCGCTACAGAAAGGTGAGATGGTCGAGTTATGATTTTTTTCTTATTTTTGTTTATTTTTTATTTTTTATTATTATTCTATTATTATTTTTGTTTATTTAGTTTATTTATTCACTTTTGCATTCATTTGCCTTGCTAATCGCCAGTAGGTAATTCACTTTTTCTTTGATGTGTTCTTTACTTGTTTAGCGTAAACAAATTAAATATCAATGAATCCGTAGTTGTATTCACTCATAAATAATTTTGCTTTATCCTTTGTTAATTTTCCAAGAATAATTATGTGAGTGGTCGCTGCCAACGACGAAAACCATTTCTCCCGGCACCTCGGGGGAGGTGGTCAGATGTCATGACTTCAGTTTTCAACCCGATTTACAGTAAATATTGTCTTAAAGCAAATATCGACCAGTTTTTCTGAATCGGCATAAAATTCTGAACATATTAGGTTTGTTCTGATAAAATAAGTAATATCTATATTAGTTTTAATAGCCATTTTATATTAGGTCGACCGCGTCTCCCGGATTTACCCTATACCTAGTCAGGCGACTGAAAAGAGGCGAATGTTTGTGAATTTTTTTTGAAAAAGCGGAAGCATATATTTTTACAGAAGTTTTTGCACTTAAAAGAGCAACATTTAAAGAACATTTGGTAATTTTTTCGTAGAGAAATATTAACGTTTATAATAAAGTAACAACCGACATCCAAGAAGCCTTTTTAAAAATTTGGTTTTGCGGTGAGCACTGCCATTCGGACTACTTAGGTATAACCCCTGTAACTCGTGGCACTCGGACAATACTTTCGATGCTTTTCGATGCCAGTCAAAGCGGTACCTAATGTCTGTTGTTCTTTGGGGTTAGAATTGCAGTTACGATACTAGTGTTAAATATACTACTTAGGGATAGGTAACTGGATCATTAAAAGAGACCTTCATTGTCTTCTATCGTTCTATCATTCATATTTTATCACCGTCGCTAGTCCACTCAGCGCCTAATAAATTACAAACGTCCAACAGTCCCATCGATCATTGGGAGGACAATATTAAATCTTGGTCTGAATTTCTGGCACGGTGCCCTTCGGATTTGAATATTAATTATTAGTACCTAAATGGAAAAGGAGCCCTGTGTAAAATCGCTGAAGGATCCCCGACGGAGTTCACGGTTTCAGCCTGGAACATCCGTTTCGCAATCCATTACGGCGTGACCAGCCGTCACGTCAGGCGGTTTTTTTTTCCAATTCACAAGGTTGCAAGGCCGTGATTGCCACATAGCGAGACCCAGATTGCCTCTAACCAGCTGAAACGGAGGTTAATCGAGGTAGCTCCGGCCCATCCTAGCACTCCTTATATCCCACGGCTTATAGACTTCCAGACATCCGCGCGCGATAAATCCGACGTAGAAGCTGCTCCGGCTCTCCGCTTTATAGCCTGTCATTTGGCCTGATAGGGCCTCGATATAGATGACAGTGGATTACACGGTCGCGATATAATACCCGGGGATGAGAGTGCACGGCGATCGCATACATGCGCGGAGAATTTCTGATCCGCGGCCTTCTGATTCCGATAGTTCATCGGGGAGACCTCTGCGCCTATCAGGAATCTGTAACGAACGTCGCTTTGTATAGGGGCGGCCACGTTTTAAGCGCGCTCCGAACGTTCCATTGATCGTGAAAGGGATTTGCCTGATTGGAGAAAGATGATTCAGGTAGTGATGTGCCCCGGGATGCATGTACCCCGGTGGTCGTAGGAATTTATGTGGTCGACATATTTGTTCCAGATACACTTATCTCAGTAAATTAATAAATTGTAATTCTATGGGCACGGGTGGTCGTGTATCTTAACTGCTATTAACTGGTCGTGTATCTTAACTGCTGTGAATCTTAATTACCATGAATCCGGTAGGATAAGCTTCCTCGGTTCCTTTGGTCTAATTATACCAGCTTTACTATCCGGCTTCGCTCGGAATTTAGATTCTGATTTTATAAAGAAAAATCTATTTTTTGTGAAAATAGTCACATTCATCTGGATTACCCATACACGAAATGCTGAGGCATATTTTGTGACCTCAGAGTTCACCGTTCGAAAGTTTTTAGGCGACAGACAAACACACAAACATATAAACTTTCTGCTTTATATATTAAGATGTTGCCTCAAATAAAACTACAGTGAGTTACAGAATTAATGGTGCAGGTAGATTTTAGGTGAGGTAGTTCGTTTATTTAGTTTCCTCTATACTTTTATTAAATCGGTGGGAAAGATCCCAGATAGCACCGCACATCCCAAGGACGTCCTTTTCATGTCCAGTTTATATCCAAACGTCCTACGTCCATTTTGAACATACATAGGATGTTCTTAGGATTTAAATTTCGGATGTTCCAGGAACGTCCGTTTCTTAAGTCCTACGGACGTTCCTGGGACTTAAATGTCGGATGTTCTAGGAACGTCCGATTCTTAAGTCCCATGGACGTTCTTAGGACTTAAATTTCGGATGTTCTAGAAACATCAAACAATCTTGTAAGTCACGTGATTGTTTTGCACGACTACATTTCGAATGTTCCGAGAACATTCGTCTCGTAAGTATTGTGAATCTTTAGAAGAACTTCAGATGTTCGAAGAACAACCGTCTTGTAGGTTTTGCAGATGATTCAGGTGCGGTTGCAAAACAGTCTTGCGACTGAACCTCGCCTTTGCGCTATTTTTTTTGTGCAATGAAGACGCTGAAATGCTGAAATCTTCCCAGATAGCATACGAAGTCTTCAAGACGTATGTCTTAAGTCGTCGTTAAAACATCTGTCTTGAGACGAATGTGAAATTTTAAGCAATGTGTCTATAGGTCGAATGATGATATTCTGTAGAATATTTCGCGTCAATGCACATTTTTTATAAACTATTACTAATAGTTATATACCTAAAAATTTAAATTATTTGCAAGGAAGTATCTTGAGTAATTGCGAAAAACAGTTGCTTCGTAAGCTGGGAGTCTGGGTTCGATTCCCGTCACCGTAAAATTTTTTTTCGTAATATCCTATCCCAGACTTGATGAGGACGTCTTTAAGGCGCTTTTACACCATCTGCAAAACGTCTTTAAGACGCCATTTGGACGTATTTAACTTTACTTTCGGACATTCGGAAAACGTTCTGAGAATGTTGACACAGCACGTCTTCAGGACGTCCCACTTTGTAAATAGGACTTAAAGAACTTAACGAGGACGTACAGGGGATATATGGACCTTCTCGGGACATTCTCCGAACGTACAGTACGTCCGGAACGGACGTTCTTCGGACGTACATAAGATGTCTTTGTGCTATTTGGGATGATAATCTGATCCCCAGATGTTAAACATCTGAAACAGTAACTGTCACGATGGCGGGGGTTGGTCCTTTAATTACAAAATCTACGTATCCCTTCTTACAAGATGTTGCATTATCAGTTATGTCGTGTTATAAAACGTACATAAATATATCTCGCCATTACAATCCCTAATAATTTTCTGTCTCGTTCTACAACCCCAACACTGACTCACAAACCACCCAAACACCTGCGCGAATCCGGAATCCCTTTGGGCAACCGTGACTTTATACTCCACGGATCCTTCGTCACCGTCTAACGGGTAATGAATTCCTTTCGCCAGGGTCGATTAGTTAAATTCGATCAGTTCGGAGCGACGGGCCCGTCGTGGAGCAGGAGGGAATCCGCGGACGTCGCGTGTCGGACGCGTGGGGCGATGCAAATTCTCGAAGGCCTTTCCGTCCGTGAGCGGAAAAATGAGGAGACGGCAGCGAGTACGGGGCACCGTGCCCTCGGTGCTGGGTCGTTGCAGTCCGCTTGCACTTGGTGCGCACCGACCAATTCATCTTGCAGATAGTATCGTGGACGGTAGGCAGGCGCTGGAGGAGGCTGGAACGGCCACCAGGGACAGATGAAGGTGTTCCTGGCTCGATGTTCGATGCCATCGAGCTACACGTACGCATCAAACCGAACCCCGCGTAAATCATTCCCTCCTCGGTTCCTCTCCTTTTATTTTCGGCAATCTTTATCTCCACCCTTGCGCAGCGAGTATGACGGGTCGTGGGAGAACTGGCAGCGACAGGTGCTGTTTTCCTTGCTTCTTTCTTGCCTTGCTTTATGCTTTTACGGGAATGTGGGTAGGGAATGTTGGTCAGCAAGATTGGGGTGGATATTTGAAAGGGAATATTCGAAGTTGGTACTTGAAGGTATTCGATTTATAAGACCTCGATTATTAATCTGGAGGAGATTGAATCCCAATTGCTTGCAATTTCCAAGTAGGACTACATTAATACCACCTCAGGAGCTGCAACTGTTCCTGTCACTCAGCTGCAAATGAAAATACCTACGCCAATATTCCTTAAAAACTCTATTTAAATGTATCGCATGTGGAGCATCCCAAGTAAGGGCCAAGTAATCCTGGCACTCCGCAAAGAAGAGGCTTTGTAAAAAGAAAACCGGATTTTATTCTTTAAATACATTTTTATAACCACCTAATGAATTCTATTGAATTTGCATTAAATGAATTTTGCTTAAAAATATTTTTATCCATTCAACTCGGCTTCCCCCAAGATTAAATCCTGATTGCGCCGCTCTATGTGTAGAACAGCGATGCCCAGGTGGGCGGTCCGAGATAAACGAGCATTCATCGCGTTTTCCAAAGCTCGCGTGGAAGGGGGTGCTCGAAACCAATGACGTTGCGGGCATGTCACGGACGGGGAAAACTCTAGTAGTGTGCGTGTAGGCTCGAACCCATAGGCTTTTACAACTGGGGCTCTTGAGCCCTAGTGTTCTACATTTTAGGAATTGGGAAAATAAACAGGAATTGACTAATGATTAAACAATAAGATTATATAATTGGACGGAATAGACTTGAACAGTCTCATTTACACATCTAATTAACAAAAAGTTTCTTATTAAACGATTTTTATTGAACTTCAATCCTCTGTTTGTTTGTATGTATGTTTGTTTAGTTCAAATCTAGAAACTCAATTTTAACCCCCTTCCAACTATCCAATAGACTTGAAACTTTGCAGGCATATGTATTTTGGATGACATTACAAAATTATGAAGAAAAAGAAACCCCCCAGGGTTTAAAAAATTATGCTGTCATAAAAAAAAAACCCATAACCGCAAATCCAAACGACTTGAAATCAGCCTATAACCAGAAGTCAAATCAATTTAATCGCAATGAAATCAGCATGTAACGCTTACATGCTGATTTCAGGGTACGAGCCTACACGCACACTACTAGAGTTTTCCCCGTCCGTGACATGCCCGCAACGTCATTGGTTTCGAGCAACCCCTTCCACGCGAGCTTTGGAAAACGCGATGAATGCTCGTTTATCTCGGACCGCCCACCTGGGCATCGCTGGTGTAGAATATTGCACGCAGGAGAACAGTATTCTTGAGGTCGAGTCTTCCCAGTGGGCAACAGTACATAGCACATGCATACGCACTGAATCAAGAAAAGTCAGGTTCCTCAGCGAAGAAGTGAGACAAAAACCCCGGCATCTTTAACAAAACCCGGCATTACTGTCACTCTGTTCCCTCGAGGAGCACGGACGGAGTCGTTACATATTTATACCAGCGCGCGTCAGCCTTGCCCGTGTAAAAGTGCGATCCAGACATGACGCAAATCTCGCCGGGCGTTTAATCATGCGAGGAGAACAAAGCGCATCCGCATTGCTGAAGCGTTAGAAGGGTAACGCGAGCGCGAATCGCGACCGTCGGATGTTTATCGGGAACGCCGGGGCTAGATTTAGTGGGCTCGGTAAAGCGTGTATTACAATTAGTAATTACAACGCGGATCGAATGGTACGACGTGAAACGCAGCGTAGGCGCGCGCGAACGTGCATAGGCGAGCAGAGAAAGATCGTTCGGGTTCGATCGTAAGTTCAGCCGTCCCGGAGATCGCGATATCCTGAGAAAAGAGAGGACTCCGGAGAAATGTCACGCGGACGGGGAAAGTCCGTGTGAAATCAACGCTGGATGTTCTCACGCAGCGTGAAACCGAGCGTTCCGAGCCCTGTAAATTCTTGCCGTATCGACGCTCGCGGCTGAAGTTTCCGAATAATTGATTAGCCGATCTCACTGTGTAACTGATTCATTCGCGAGTCCCTATCTGGCTTCCCCGCCTGGTGTTTGGTAAATAGGTTATTGGTAACATACTGCGTCCAGGAACAGAGTGCTTCATCTGTTCTGATTACGTTTGAATGAAAAAAATACTTATCACGAGGAAAATAACAGTATTCGTTTCGAAAGTTATTTCTTTGCGCAGGTGCGATAGAATAGAGTGTAACAAGCTTTCGCTGTAACTTACTGCTAGAAAACACAGTTGCGGACGTTCCTTAACAGTGTCAAGGTGAGTCCGCGCGTAATAAATGCATCGTGTTTGTCAGAAGTTAACACTGATCCGGACTAGGAGCAGAATGATCTACGCTGAACAGTTTGATTTTTGTAGACAGCTACTGCCCCACTGGAGGGTTAGCCTTTTACGTCTCTGGGTAGGTTGCCACTAAATGGTTGCTGAATATAAATCCTAAATTAAAACCGCGTCGTTGGATGGATGTCGCCGGCGTGCGTAGTCGACGCACGATGCAGACGTATAGGCGCAAGATCAATTAGCAATTAAGGAGCCGGGTGACATGATCATTAGTCTATCTGCAGAGGGAAGTGGGGTTCCATGCTAATGGGCGCCATTGGCGAACGGACGTCGAGCGTAACACAGCTACTCTGCCTCCGGAACGGCCACCGATACATGCATTAAAGCTTAGGATGCTCGGCGCTAATGAACAATCATCACTATTACGCGCTGTCGAAAGCTTCCTTGGGACTCGATAAAGTATTCCGCTTGAGAACCTGGCGGTGATAGCGGGCAGACACACGGGGTGGTTCGAAAAGATGGTTACAGGTCGTTGGTGCGCGATGGAGTTACATCTAGATTCCAGTAAACTTAATTCCTTCCTATTTGAATAGAAATACACACTCGGTTGATAGACCTTGGTCACCCCGAGCACATACTTCGCAGCAATTTCACATTCTCTGTAGACTCCAAAAGTGGCAATTTTCCCTTCGCAACCCGGCGCATCAGATATAAACCCTCTTCACTTCTTCCCCTATAAGTAATTCCTCAGTAAGAGATAACACACAACCTGCCAATACCCCCAACTTATCAGTAAGCGCGAACCATCTAATAACTCCCCTTCAATCTTCCTCAAAGCGTTGCCCATACGACAGCATTTCCAAACCACCCCGCGCATACCAGGTACAGTCAAATAATCACCTGTTCGCGTGATCAGTGACACTGTCGCTAGTGCATCCGCAGAAAACATCCCCGACACGGGCGTGCATGTACGTAGCTGACGTGGGACAGGGTCGACGGCGAAGGCAGAGAAGCACACGGAAGCAGGTAAAAACACGGACAGGGGAGCACTGGTATCGTGGAAATCGTTAAACCGGCCGCGAATGATTCGAGTGGTAGGCCGGTGGTCACCCTGGTCGCTCGTCCTCCTCACGGTTACCTGGCCCCTTGCGTCGCGCGTCGTGGGTCGCGGGCCCCCCTCGCGCCGGTGCCCCTCTTTCTTTCTACGACGTTATACTTTATCGATCGTTAGGTACGACATTGCTCCGGCGTGCTTCGTTAAGCGCGAAACGTAAACGTCAACCTAACGACCGGTGGCAGCCGCTTTAGCTTTTTCTCCGCGCGCTCTAACCCGTAGGGTCGCCCACAGAGGAGGTCGTGTGGACGTTCTTACGACGTATCGGTGCACGACGGTCGACGTCGTCGTCCGGCCTTTTTACGATTCTGGGCGGTTTCCTGGTGGGAGTCGATCGCCCAGTGACAGCGTCCTGCGAGCCGCGATACCCATGTAACCGGGGTTAACGATACCGTGGCTAAGGGGGATGGGTGGCCGCCTCTAAATTGCTTCCCTTCACCGGCCGAGATTTGTAGATGGGAGGAAGCCTCGCTTTCGGATGTTAATGGCGCTGCGTGGGCCCAACGAGAACCACCGAGGACTAGGCGTATACCTCGGACCGGGGCGAGGAGAATTTTATTCTGGGTCCTGCGGTGGTAACTTGCCTTTTCCTAGGATCGAAAGGGGTGCGACAGTGTTAGGCTGTGGCGGACTGGGTCTAAAAACATTGGTTGCCAGGATGTCCGCAACTATAAAGCTGTCGTTTAATTTTTATAAGAAATAAATAAAATTGTCGAAAAGTATACAGGTGGCAAGAAAGTATATTTAAAACTTTTGTGGAAGCAATGTATATTTTTTCGTAATTACAGCGTTTAATTACACCTCATCAGGGGCCCGCATGTCCCGTTTGCTGTCGAGCAAGCTGACACCCTGGCCAGTCCGCCACTGGTAGTATAATATACTCGCCTCTCAAATTACTCACGCTTACAAATAATTTTCGCTCTCTCCTTTTGCAAACACCGTATCAGTCCCGTTTGCGACGACCACGTCACCTAGACGCAGATGAAACAGTGTATCCCCGACTACTATTGTTCCAGCTAGCCTTTAACTCTTGGACGGCGGATCCTTCGACCGCTTGTCGGGTGTAGGGTCCATTTTGTTCTATAATCTAATCTAAGCTCTGATTTCCAGGTGAGCTGTTTATGAAAAAATAAGTGACCCATTTGAAAGGACAGACGAAGTTTGTCCCTTTCTCTGAAAGTACACTTTAGGCAAATAATCTTCGTTAATCCAATGATGTATCACACGTTCGAACATCGTCAGAGTTCCACGGTCAACGATAAAAACAGACAGACATTCGATGAAGTATTTCTCTGGCAACGAGAAGTTTCTTAAACTCCACATGAAATTCCATTCGAAATAAAACAGGAGTACCGATGCTCGAAAAGCGTAACGTCGAAGGGACATTTCCTGCGGTCTCATGAATCGTGATTTCGCGTGTGACCGGCGAGTTTCTCGTTTCCCCACATTTTCGCGCATTTCGAACAGGCGGACGCTAATTAATTACTCTTAATTGCGTTGCTTAGCAGCGTGTATCGGCGGCTCGTTTCGCGAATATCTGCTCGGTTATCGGCAGGCCGGGGAGAATTCGTTTTCGCTGGCGTTTTCGTTTTCTCCTTCTTGCGTCTCTGTCCACCGTGGCGCGGGCCTAACGTGACCAGGGGCGATTAATCATTTCGCTGGTGGAATTAACACGGCCAACGATAATACGAGCTACCGTGTGGAATCAGCCGGCCGGAATTTGTCGAGATATTTATTAGGTACATACCAGTTTAACAGGTCGCGCGCTGCAAAAATTACAATATCTGGAAACTATGATGCCGCTCCGATTATGGTTACTTAAAAACACAGTAGGGGAGACCGGGGCTAGTTGACTAACGAGGTTAGTTGACTAATTCCCTTTAATTCTTGTATTATGGAATAAATTATGCTGCGATTCGCAATATTGGAGCATATGAATAACCAGCTTGCCATTTAATGTGTCGGCGTGACCAAAACTTGCGTGTTCTGTCAGTGAGAATGAAAAATCTAAAAAGGTCGGCTGGAAGTAAATATTTTCGTTTCGACTATTTATGAATTCTTGTCCACTAAGTACTGCTTGATGTCATTTCATGAATATTATTGTGGAAACGTGATACCTTGACTATAATTTACGGTATTTTATTTTATCCGGTGCTTGGAGGTTTTGTACGTACGACCCTTAACATGTTAACAATGTCGGACGGGGTTACTTGACTAAGCATAGGAATACTACTAATAATTGCATTTTTTATCCTCAAGATGCAGTCGAGGCAAAGAGTTTAACTGCTCAAGTCCACTTCCCCCACCACAAATCCTTCCAAAGACACCCCTACCAGTTTTACACCCTGTCCTCCCTTCAAACTCTCAGGCCTTCCAAATAGACCATAACAAATCAGTACAAAATAATTACAGTATCTTAGACCACGATAATTATTAAAAAAAAAAATAACACTGTGGAGGAGTGAAAAAAAAAATTTATTGGTCGTTGTATACATATGTACGCGTTTCGTATACTATATTGATATTGGCAGCGTATATATACGTTTTTCACATTATATTGATGTACTGTGACAGCGTATATTTACACCTTTCGCATGCAAAGGGTTAAAACTGAAAAGTAAATGTCAAGTCAACTGACCCCATCATATTTGTCAACTAACCCCGTAGCCGGGGTCTGTTGACTTATTCGTCTCACTACTCTAAATACAATAAAAACTACAACCTAGGCTCAATTAAAACGATTTTCAAAATTATGCCTGTATACCTAATGAAATTTGGAAACTTTTGGTATACAGTAAGTCAACAAAATACTAATGGTCTATTGATAAAAATTAGAAATGTAAAAAATTAGTCAACTAGCCCCGGTCTCCCCTAAAGAGTTTATCAGCAGGATTTTATAAATTCGGTGTTAATTGATGCAAATCTGCAACCCGCGCTTAAGCTGCACTATTTTATACACAACAAAAGTACTCTCCATCCATACACATTATTTGAGGCAGTAAGAACGACAACGGACCAACCCAGATTAAAATAAAAATCTCCTATTTTATATGATTAGTAGAGCCTATTGGAATACGTTATTGCTACTAACTCAATTTTTTAAAAAAAATGTGGTTTAGTCCGTTGTTGCTCTCACTGCCTCATTAATCACTGGAACGCAATTGAAGTAAAGCACTTTAACTTCGAATCGACGTTATAAATTACTGTCAGAAACATTGATTCCTGTATCCAATTTTGTTAAAATTTTTGTGCTAAGAATCTGTATCCCCTGCCAGTGTTCTCCACTGCCCCGGACGTGGCGCACGGTACAGCTGTTGTCTCCTCCGTGCTTGTTTTCAATTTCTACCGTCCAATTTCCATTTCCGTGACCCGTTCGGCGGCCGGTCAATTACGTCGCGCCGTCTGCAGCCCGCTGCACTTTGCAACGCTATTTATCAATGCCACGAATCGCGCGTACGTGTGCTGCGCGGCTGCGCGAGTCAACAAGGATACACGATATTTTCCGTAACCCTTGAACTCGGCCCAGAATATTCAGACCAGCTGGGCACCGTGCACGTCGGTAAATCGTTTCCATTCAGCCGAGATATAATTTCCGTGACAGTCTGCGTTCAGACCCTGTCCGCGCCGATCAAAGGTTACTGGTAGTGCTCCGCTGGTGTTTCGCGTTCAACGGCGCCATTGCCGGAAGGTGGTAGCAGATATATCATAGAGCTCGCGACAGGATCCTGAGAAAGATTTTTTCGAGTCTTCGAGACTGTGTTGTAAGAATCGAACTGTGCGAATGTTTGCGGTTTCTTTGGAGGGAATATACATTAGCTTGGTAGGATTGAAAAGTGGACGTTTAGTGATGGCTCGAGGAGCAAGTGTGAACTTCATTTCTGGAGCAAGGGATTCCAGTTGCCACTTTCTGCTTCGCGTTTAGTGGAAGGAGTTTATTGTTACAGTTTTCCTTTCACCTGAAATTATAATCGGAGTTATTATTTAACTCACACTGCGACGGTAAATCGGTGGCATTGTGTCCTAGACTTTCGTTTTCTCTACTACTAATTGTGTTTCGCAGTATTACTTTCAGATTTTAATGTGTGAATATTGCCTAGCAATTTGCAGTGTGCCAGTGATCGAGCAGAAAGTAAATTTTAATTTTCTTCGCCTCGACTAATTCCTCCTGCATTTGTTCACGATCGCGCGATATTCACGCGCGCCTGTTCTCTTCGAGATAGCCTACTGATTTAGGAAGAGAAACTTAACAGCTACTCTCTTCAACGTTTACGGGCAAACTGTAACGTTCCTGTTGAAGCAGGTGCCGCGACTTTCATACAGAGTTGGGTATTAATTAAATAAAAAATTATTTAAATAACGGATGAAATAAAAGTTACTATAACCTTAGATTATTTGACGGATAAAGTTAATTTTTTTATTCGACGAGAATTTATTCGTCGAATGAAGTTAACTCGGGTCAATTTTATTCGACAGATGAGGAATGATTTTTTTTTAACTTTTATTCGTTATTCGAAATGCTATTTAAATGAAAATTTTGCCCATCTCTGCTTTCATAGAAACTGATGTAAGTACATATACAGTTTATTAATTTATCTGGCGAACATCCGATTATTGTTAAATCCACAGTATCTTGAGAACCTTACTTACGCTTCTACTCCGCGCCATAGAATGAGGGCAATTTGCAAAATGCATAAAGAATAACATTAACGCTTCTCTGAACACATTTACAATTTTCAGAAATGAAATGTATGTAGTTGGTCGATGCATCAGTAATTTCGTGTTTCATCATTAAGGCTTCTTTTTGCACCTTTCCCATTGCATATAACTGTCGTGTTACTGTTGAATCATCAACCTCCAACTGTCTTGCAAGCTCGTAAGATGACTGTGCAAGGTTTACGTCCAATAATACCTGTAGGTCGTTTGTTTTGCATTTCTTAAGGCGGTCCGGAATATTGCTTGTCACTAACGACAAAATCACCACTTTTGAATCTCTTAAACAATTTTGACATACTCTTTCAGATAAAACACCTTCAGCATAAGTCTAGAAAATAGTTCCGGTTAAATAAAATAAAATAATTCCACTTTACTGACACGTAGAACCTCAGGACAAAACTAAAATTACTTACGCATGGACCTAATACATATTTTATATCAAACACACCGGTTTCATGTAAATACGAGTACACGATCATATCAGGGTTGAAATGGGAAAATATGAAACATCTGGCGCTTGTCACGTTACCTCCGCAAAATTTATCGATCGCGGAATCGTCGCCTCGTAGCAGAGTCCCGCATTAGCTTAATTACAGCGTCAGCGTTGACTAATGGGCCGGGGGCCCCGCGAAATAAAAGGCAACCCTCCGCAGGAGTTCGTAGACGATTTTAATCGCGACCGCTTTTGCCACGCCGCTTCCTAACTTATCTCGCGATCACCCGATATAAACTGCCGTGTTCGAGCGAGTAATGCGAACCTATTTACTCGTCATGCAGATGACCGGTAGCCGTTTCTTCCTTTTTTTCCCTGGCCGCGAGATCCCTTCCCGGCACCTTCGTCCGGCCAAGTTTCATTACGACGATAAATTGCAGGAGGAGAGGCTGGAAGAGAGGCTTGTGAATGGCCGAATCGATTTGTCGTTTAACGAACACTTAGCCGACCGACACAATCGGCTCGTGACAGATCATTTTACGAGACCCTCGGCTCGATTTTACGCGACACTTTTTACTGTTCCACTGCCAACGAGATATGTCCTTCTTTTGACAACGTGATCGCGAGATCTTGCTTCTTTAGGGGATGTGTGCACGTAGAGCTTGGAATGGTGGATTCTGTTCGAGTCATGCGAAGGTATTCTTCGAAGATTTGTGTAGGTATTCGAGTTTTCTCTGAAAGGAGATTTGTTCGAGTGCGATTGCTGAGTACTGGAATTGTGTACCTAGATAGTGGACTGATTAATTTTTAGAGGAATTGGAAGTTAATGGATAGTAGGAGTCCGAGTGTTTCGGAACAAATTACCAAAGACTGCATTCCGTTAATATTTCTGGTTCGATTCAATCCTGTATAGAGCTCGTTAAAACTGTTCTGTGCTTACAATTTACATGCTGGTGGATCGAGTATTACACATAGTATCGATATCTCACGAAATATATTTGAAACGTACACAACGTAGGTTGACTAATTGTTAATAACTTTTCACTAACGTGTGCTCTACTGCTGAGCGATTTTCTGTAGAAACAAGTCACTTCTACTATGTCATTCATTTGTTTCCGAAACCACCATTACACGTTGTTTGGCAGTTACCAGCGTTTATCGAAAAATTGGCTATGTAAGTAAATATGTTTTCTTAAAGATTTTATGTTTCCACGCTCTATATAGTTACAGTAGAATTAATGCGAAGGGACTGTTTTAAAGTTTGTTTATTAAACGACCTACTGAGACTGCGTTTTTGATTTTACATAAATATAATTAAAGGTTATATAGAGTATTGAAGTCAAAATGATCGTTCGGGGCTGGTTGACTAATAACGTTCGGGGTTACATGACTAAGCTGGTCAACCAACCCCAGTGATGGTTTAAATTGTTATTTATTATTAAAAAGTAATAAATATTTTATAATGAAACAACTCTCGTGACATTGTGCTATTTTATTACCATTCCGATAAGTTGCTAACAACATTTTCTTCACTGATTGCACCTATAGTCAACCTACCCCATACTGTTAGTCTACCAACCCCGACCACGGGGCTGGTTGACCAGCATGTAAGGTGTTAGAAAAACATTAAAATGCCTTAATTGTTGTCACGTTTAGTCAACTTTAATAATTTAATCAGATAGCCAAATGTATGCCCTATCAAATATACTAACCAGTTTAATGATACTTCGTCCACATAATTTATTAAAAATCAAAAACTGAAAAACTGGCCTACCAGCCCCGGTCTCCCCTACTGCTCATTTGGTCCCACCATTATTCCATATCTACATCGAGCTGCGCGCCGATCTATGCAACTGTCAACAAACGATCCCGAGCACGTAACAATTACAACCAGTCACTCTCGAAGAATGAGCTCCCCGATAATCAACTCGACGGAGCGAAATTAGCACCGCCGCGCGTGGCCCCGCTTTCGGCCGATACGTTCGACAGATTAAACGGCAATCTTTCGCGAAAGGCAATCAGCCATTGACGATCATTTTTTCCAGCGGTCGCGTTCCACGTCGATCAGTCGGCCACTGAAATAAGAGCGAACGAAACGAAAGGGAGAGAGAAAAAAAAAAAAAAAAAAGAAAGGCTTCACCGAGTGGAAATGACAAATCACGTATCCCGGGATCGAGTTTTTTTGCGGCGCAACGCTTATTAAAGCCGCGCGCTCTGCATTCCCGGCGATTTTTCGCGATAATCGAACGAGACAAAGGCGAAAGACCGATCGATTCCGCGGTGTTCGCCGACCGTGTATACGAGACAGGCTTAACGAGGGGAGTATGACTCACGAAAATGCGGCTAGATCTCCTTACATCTACCTCCGCAGCCTCTCTACTCCTCCGTCGACGATTTTTCCCCGCCCCACCCTTGCCCGCTCCGCTGCGCGTATCTTTATCTCCGTTTCGCGATTGATTTATGCGAATACGCCGGCGGCAGTAATTAATAGAGATTACCAGCAGCGTCCTGAGAAAACCTGTACCAACGGTCTTCCGCGCGGCTATCGAGATTTCGATATCGGTGCCGATGCATTCCGAACGGGCCTCGCGAGTGCTTCCCATCCACCTTTCTTTCTTCCCATCCAGACCGCCAGTCTTTTGGTTCTATCGCCGTTGCACGTGCGCACATGTTCGTTTCGAGGCGTGACTTTAGACGCCGCTCTTAATGACGCTTAACGAGCACCAAGGACATTCCTTAAGTCCTAAGTGATCCTGCAAACGACTTTAGTGCCCCCCTGTCATTGGCTCTCGAGGCTCTGTTTGCGCGAAACCCAAGGACGTTTCTCTTCTGTATTATCTGCTCTGCTCTATCTCTGTCCCTGCGCCTTTCGCCGGGGGATTACTATTAGTTCAGGGAGAAATTGATATCAAGTTTCCAGCGCGCGAAGCGGCAATACGTTAACTTGATTTCACCCGGCTAACGACGTGTAATCGGCGCCGGAGAAATTGCAGTTGACTTTACAAATGGCCGCGCAAAGTTATCCCTGTTTCGCTTGTTTAATGATGCCTAAACGCCATTACGCTGGCGGCAAGTGGTGCTACGAAAGTCGTAACCCGCCTGCGTGCACGCGGCGTTTGTTATGTTACCCTGATTGGTATTGCATTGTCCCTTTTATCTGCTGCTGAGGCGTTTCTGTTAATATTTGTTGGTGAACGGGATCCTGGAGTAGATTTAATTTAACGCGCTGAATTCATACGGGTACCGTGGGAATTCATTTTGTTGCTCTGCGGACGTGATTCAGGACTCGTGGGTCCTGTATAATTTTTGGAAGAATTGGAAATCGATGTTTAAAGCAAACTCAGCATATTTGTTTGTTATTTTAGTTCAGTGATTGCATTAAATAGTCTTGAAGATTTGTAGGCGAATTCTTTCAGAGAATTAAATTCATTAAAAAACTATTAATATCAAGTTAAAAGACACTGTAATTTAGTAAAGTAATATTTTATTAATTCATATGCAAAATTCCAATACAAAATTCCGGGAATCCGTGAAAACGCGTCGACGTCATTCACAGTGTTGCTCTCATTAAATCACTCCAAAAATAGGTAATTTTTTAGGATTTTATTTAAAAAAAAAGTAAACGTTATAGGTAGGGTTGAACATCTTTTTAGGCTGTATTTGTACATCATTAAAGATAATAAATTTTTCTTTGCATATTTTCTTGTGACTATCCTGGTGATACTTACGCAAAAAACTTCTGCACCCGCGGAATTTATAACGCCTTGTAGAATTATCTGAAATCAACAATCATTGTTATAAGATTGTTCATAGAATCATCTATGGCCATAGCAAACTATTGTAATCTCAAGTTTTGGCAGACTTTTAAACCACAAAGTTAAAAAACAAACGGGTAATTTTACGCACGAAAATGGTTATAGAAAGAAGAAGATTGGTCGAAAACTTGTGATCGTTGATGATTCCACGCAGAATCTTATAAACTTTAAGAATTTTCTTGGTTTGTTGATTTCGCATAATTCCACAGAGCGTTATAAATTCCGCAGATTTTTTTGTATCTCCAGGACAGTTACAGCCACCAACAGACAGCAGTATTAGATAAAGCATGCAAACAAAATTTTATTATCTTCAACGATATACAAATAAAGTCTAAAACGTTTTTTAATACTATGACGTTTACTTTTTTTTAAATACCTAATATCCTAAAGGTGATCTATTTTTGGAGTGATTTGATGGGAGGGTACCCTTAACATAACTTCCCTTACGAACTTTTGTTCCACCAAGTTTCCAAAATTCGTGAGAAGCTTTCATGATTAACTTGCGACACGCTAAACGAAGAGTCCTCAGTCTTTTTTCATTACGCTATACATTGCGCACGATATTGCATTATAAATGCTCTCACTATGCCACTCGTCGCGATTCATCTTCCTTATCATTGTTCCCCGCGCTCCTTTCCGTCGTCTCGATTTGGCAGCGCAGTATTGCGTTTCGCGGAGAGGGGCTGAAATGCCTTGCCGTTTCCTTCGTCTCGCTTCGCGTAATTCATTCCAGTGACAAATCGCGGCCGTTTGTTCGTACTCTCGGCGAACGCTCGAACGAAGCAGGTAGCGATCGGAGTAATTGGAAATGCGTGCGAAAGCTGAAACGTGGAACACGGTGTACGTTGCGCCTTTTCGATTCGATATTGTAAACGCGCACTTTTCCTGTTCCCCGAGCCCACGAGGCTCCCTATCGAAAGAATTCTAATGGGTTAATAGATGGGTTGGTAAGATAATTTATTCGCTACTCTATCATTCTCGTAAACGTAGAACGCACTGGTCCCCGCTACCTATTTCATTATCTTCTTCCAACACTGGCAGGCCTCGAGTAATTCTATAAATTGAAAAGTATCATTCCTGTCGGGACCTATTAGCATTCACATTAAACAAGGCTATGTAAGTTCAAACGAAAAGAAAAAAAAAAAAAATTGCACTATGCAATTTTGCAATTATGCAATGCCTACGGAGTGACATATATTTCTATATGTGATTTCGGCGCACAGGTTCGGTCAATTTAACAAACTAAAACACACTATTTAGCAATAATAAATATATAAGCTTTCAACGTTTCTATCTCCGTTTAGATCTTCATCAGGAAAGTTTAAAATATTGCTTTGTTCTAAGAATTGAGTCACAGTGCTATGGCACTGCCTACGACACCCGAGTCGGTTGGAATAAGACTAACGTATATCCTGAACCAAACATCAGCTTCCAGAAGGTGAAAACGAGGTAAACATCGTTACTCGTTACAAAACATATCTGCTCCATAGAATTTCCTGTGATTGAATTAATCTTCTACATATTATTGTTTGGTATGTAACTTTTAGTTGCTCGTTAACACCGTTGAATGTATAACACACCATATGAGCAAAAATGCTTAGTTTTGTAAACTGTATATCCTTCAATTTTAAATCTCAGGGAGTTTAAATATGTTTTGTAACGAGTAACGATGTTTACCTCGTTTTCACCTTCTGGAAGCTGATGTTTGGTCCACGATATACGTTAGTCTTATTCCAACCGACTCGCGTGTCGTAGGCAGTGCCATAGCACTGTGACTCAATTCTTAGAACAAAGCAATATTTTAAACTTTCCTGATGAAGATCTAAACGGAGATCGAAACTTTGAAAGCTTATATATTTATTATTGCTAAATAGTGTGTTTTAGTTTGTTAAATTGACCGAACCTGTGCGCCGAAATCACATATATTAATTATTACGGTCGAAATAAAATTTATAAATGACATATATTTCGAGTCAAATGAATATAATCTACTTTCTAGCAAGGCTATAGGGAAGCAATCTTGCAGCAAGAGTAAATTATAAATAACTGTTTATAAAATTATTGCTTTGACTTAACATTAAAAAGAGAACGCTAATCGAAAAATATATATTTTCACACGATAAGTAGTAGTTATTGAGTCGATAACCTTTTATTTCTATTTTGGGCGAATTTCTCAAATCGGGAGCTACCCAAAACAAAAATATTGCGCAAAACAATTATGGGTGCAGATTCAAAATTTGCAATAAATCACTCATTTCTTATCAAACTTACACCAAACGATGTAGATTTTGTTTTTACGTATACTACACGTCATAACTCAAATACTGTCAAAAATGGAGTTGCACCCTTCTTGCTACATGGTCCTCAATAGCCATTTATAGAGTTCCCCTCGATTTATTAAATTTTTCTTGGGATCTGTCATCGCATGTCTGCATTACGATGGAAACGTCGTGGATGCACGAAACAGGTATTTGCAAGTATCTTTCGGAGGAGAAACGAATGGGAACGATGGTACGAAGGAGTAAGGCATAAACGCTTCTGGCTTCGAAGTATTGAAAAGCGGACTGGCTGATGTCTAACGACGGGGGTAGTCGAAAAGAAAAAACTCAGGCCAATTTCCAGGCATCAGTTTCTGCGTCGTACGTACGTTTTCCGATCATAATACATAACTTATTATTTTCGCATTACGAGCTCGTAGAATGCCGGAAACTCCGCCTCGCCGGCTCTGAAAAATCAGGAGCTGACGTTCCCTCGAAGTCGGTGGGATTATTATGTTGATGTAATAATAGTCGGCCGCGCTGCCACGTCTTGCACGCTGCACGCGGCTGAACCTGTTATTACCCGTGTTTTTAAATTTTCATTTGTTACCCCGGCGTCGGGCAAATTTTCAATTAATGATACTCGTACGTAACACTGTCTCTCGTTTCGTCCGACGTCCACCGTCGGCGTGTCCCGTGTAACAAACAGCTAAATTGCACGACAAACCGGCGGTAATGGAAAGGAAACGATTTTGAATGGCCTTGCCTGTCAAGCTCGAAACGATCGTCTTGGTACGTACCGAGGATCGTTCTGTTATTTTGTTAAAACCAAGTGTGGCGGCAAGTCGATTGCCTGCGGGGCTCTCTCGTTTGCATTTTCAGAGAATGTAATTGATTCGAGATAAGCAGTTCCTGCGCAAGGATAATCCAGGTGCTCGATTGGGGGAGAAAGGCTATTATGATAATTTTGGTTCTCCTTTTAGTTTTCTTAGTTTATGATTTCGGTCAAAGGGTTGGGAGGGAGTTAACTTGCCTGAAACCAAAAATAGAAGTTTCATCTGTGTTAGTAAATAACTTGGACGCAGTTTGATGTTAATTTATGCTGAATTTTTGGGGATGATTAATTCATTGTATGAAAGGGCTGGTTTACAGGACAATGTAGTAGGAACTAAATTAATCGAACTTTGATTATTCGAATTTTCCACTGCTCGAATGCTTACAATATCAACACTAAGACATTGAGGTTCTAGTATCTGAGAATTTCCTCTGTATTAGGTCAGCTAATGAAGATTTCAGTGGTATGAATCCCTTTGCACTCCAGGTATGCAGCATAAGCTAAAGTTACACCATGATTTCATTCAATTTTATAATAATAGTAGAATTCATAATTCGTAATTTTAAATGATGCATTTTACATGACTACTTTCAAAATTATTCTGTTGCATTATTCCATATTTCAAAGATCTATATTTAATAAGCCAATTATTCAGTAAAGTTATCACTGATCGATCAATCAGCAAATAAGCTGGAACGCAAAGCATGCCCAATCAGTCATCAGTAATATTAAATTTGGGCATCGTAACTAAGAAGACTCCGCATGTATGTACAACCCTTGGCAATAAGTTTGGAATCAAAAGCAAAAATACGAAACTAACGAGAACTACTAATATTTTTAATATATAAAATGCAATATACTGTACTATAAATATTGAATAAATTATTGTTAATTTCTTTGCGAATTCGGAATGTTCCATATTTTTTCCAGAACTTCGTCCGTTCCATACTTATTTCCAAGCAACATTTTGTTTCTTCTATATTTTTTATTTTTATCTTCTATGTTGTTACTTTAAAATAGACCGTCGCATTTTATATATAAAAATATTGGTGTTTCTCGTTAGTTTCGTATCTTTGCGTTTGGTTCCAATCTCATTGCCAGGGGTTGTAGTGCAAGAGCACAACGATAGAAGCATATTTTTCTTGAATATCACTGTAAATTAAGAAGCGCGCCAAACCTATTCAAGTAACTTTCCCTACCCCAGACGTTTCATTCTTGATAATATTTCAAGACCATTCAAACCCCAGTGTCTTTCTCCATTTCCAAAGCTACTTGAGGCTATCGCTGTTGGAGTATTCGACCCGTAGAAACTCTCGTGACGATTACAGGTATGCTCGAGACACTTGCCTCTGATATATTTTAATAATACCCGCAGATGGAGCGTCCGAGCATATAGCAGCGCGCTGAGATCACGCGACGCGGAGGCATTAGCCCTAGTATAAGACGTTGATTCGACAATTTCTTCAGCAGCTTGCTGAGGATCGCTGCGGTTTTATTGTTCTCGAGGCTGGGAGTCGCAATGATTACCCGCGAGGAATCGTAAGCTGGCGACTGGGAGCTTCTTCGTGAACTCGATCAGGGACTCGAGCGCAAGCCGATTAAAGGACGATGTCCTTGGCGTCTCGTAACAGAACACTGACGCGTCGTCAGGATTACGCGTCTCCTGATAGTTCGCACCACGAAATGTATCCGTAAAATAACTTGGAAGCTGTGTAACGTGAGACTGTCAGTAGCCCGCGTCTGAACGATGGTTCCTCTCGTCATTAAACTTGGATTAGGCTTTCGAAGAAATATTTTGAACCTTGAGATGTATCATTCGCTAGTTTGATTCGTTTGGGACACTGCTCCGTGGCAGTCTTTGCACATTTTACCGAAAGGATGAGAGGAGTCTGAAGAATATTTATCATTTATATTAGCAGAATCTTTATTCTTTTTTCTCTTCCGTTATATAGGTTAATTATTATAAACTACGTCATACCTACTTAGCTATATGCTTCGTTGTAACTAAAGGCTAGTCCCCGTTAAATAAATAAATAAATAAATTAATACTTATTTACCCCGTTAATATTTTAGATCTCAGAAATTTAACGCTCTAAATTGCTCCCTACGGAGACGTTGAAAACCTTGATTCGCATGCCCGAAATTACTGTAGGTATAATAGTAGAGTTTAAACGGAACATCTTATCCGATTCGAAGGTAATTTATCCACCAACATCGCCCATACAAATTTCATCCCTTCTCCGTGTACTACGTAACCCCAAAATCCTTCAAGCCCTTCTTTAAACCACTTCCTACAAGTTCCTACACCCGATCCACCATGTTCCCGATGTAGATGCGCCCGAGCTATCACAGACGAGGCATTCCCCTCTCCCTCTAAGATTGTATCGTGCACGAAACTCCCAGCGAACGCTGATCGATAACTCGCGTACTCGATACCGAGATTCCGTGCGCAATCAGTCGGCCAAGGTTGGCCCGCGGTCAGCTGTTGGTAGGCGCTCGAGGGGGCGCGAGACGAAAACCGGTGGTGGACGGTAAAAAAGGACGAAGAAACGCGCTGGAAAGGGCGAGGGAAGAAAAAAGGGACCCACCGGTCGTCGAGGTTGCACCTGCCACGTCCGTGGCGCGGCCGTACAAGGCCGACGATCCCGAAGAAACTCGAGGCAGCGATTCCACGCGGCGGAGGAGCGACGAACAACGCTCGAGTCTCGCCTTAAGCGGCGTCTCTCCTCGAAATCACGGCCGATCGATCTTGAGATTCCCCTCGAATCCGCGGCGGAGACCCCTCAGCCGACGTCAGGGCGATCGACATTGAATTTCATACAACGAGCTGCCACGGGATCCCGTTTTTTCGTCCACGTGGCTCGCGGGACCCGATCGGTCTCCGAGCGAGCGAAAAGGGTTAGGGATCTCGTCCGCGGCCAGGGGTAAGAGGATTTCCGCTCGACCCGTGTCTGATCTCGAGACAGAATCCTCACTTTCGAGGGAGATGCTAGGTTAAATCGTTTTCACAGCGTGGACTCACCGATGATCGGTTGCGGCACGTCGGAGGTGAGACTTCCTCGCTGGGGACGGGTGTCTTCTCGGTTCTGAAACAAATTGAGAGAGATGAGTAGAGTAATGGGGGCAGATTCGTGGGGTGGTGATTTTATTTAACGCAAGAGTCTAGAGAACAGCTTCCACGGTTTCTTCTTACATTTTGTTAGTTCTGTTGTATTAAGTAGCGTATACCGAAGTTTGATGTCAAGTTCGGGGCAGATAGAAGATAGGTATCTTATTGGGCGTTTATGAGCCAAGATTTAAGGGAACAGTTGCAACAGAATCCTATATAATAAGACGCTTAAGTTGTCCGTTCGTTTGTTAGCAAATGTTTCCTGGGCACCCAAAGATGCCGTGAAAATTCCCAAACCTGGAGAATTCCTAAATAGTACCTAAAACAGGTATTATGTTTATCTTAGGGACCCTCAGGGTTTTAAGCACTGCTGAACACTAAGTTTTGGTAAGTTTCTTTCCCTTTCTTGGCAAATAACACGACATGACCTAGGACGAGACAGGTAGCTACTGTAGGTCCCAAAAAAGTACCCGAAAGTTGAGATATCGGCATTTCACGGGGAAAATTGTTTCTAGGGGGGTTTTAATGCCGCTAAACAAAGAGTTCGCCTTAGTTTTTTTAAATGCCATTCGAGCGTAACGCAGCCTTAGCTGGTCCTAAGTCGGGGTTGAGAAAAGAGGGCTTCTATCGTGATGGTGATTTCTAACATAAATTGTGTTTACCTTAGGCGTTTTATTATATAAAATATTAATGCCTGGCGAAGACAGGCTGAAGTACTATTATTAATAATTAGCCACATACTTTCATCACAGTGGTAGGACGGCGACTAATTAAAGAAACAGCAGGACCACTTGAAATAAATGCAGGATCTTGATAAACAGCGAGAAAACTGAGTTAAAATTACATTTTTCACAGCTAGATGCCGCGATCCCTATTTTGCCGCTACTTTTGCATAAAGTACTCATTCACGGTACTGAATCTCAGACCAGATAGCTGATCTCCGCTCGCATTCGCACGCGTACAGAAAGAAACTCGCAACAAGAAGCGGGACCACGAACGATCGGTTTTACGCACGTGCGTGCCGACGCGTTTATGCGTTACGCGCAATACGCGAGCCGCGCTAATTAACGCTCGGTTAATTAAAGACAACCTCGGGAGCGAGCGGGGTGTAAAGATCAAGCTGAAAGCTGGAAGATTATGGTAGGTAAGTGAGAACGAATGAATCCCAGGGGCGACAACGAGGGTAGCAAGTAATCGTGCATCAAGTAAATTAACACTTTTCCTCGTTTCTTTTTGGAAAAAGGAATTCAAAATGAGCATTAAAAACGTCTACCCGCATATGCAATGGAAGATGCAATCGAATCGTGGAAGATTTAACTCGTGAAGTCAAATTAACGATCTTAAATTGGTTCGTGCGAAAATATTTTTCGGATAAAAATTGTGTAGATTTAATGGAGATATGTATTTGAGAGAGGGTTGCTTTATAATTGCCAAATGGTCTTCTTCGATTTCTTAAATGCAATCATCACCATTTCGAGTGTAGAAATAAAACTGAGTGTGGAAGTATGTGTAACAGTACGTGGATAGAGAAAATAGATTATAATATAAATTTCATTTAATTCTCTTGCCACTTCAAATCTCGAATTTCAAGTATCACTGAGCACCGCACAGTGGTCTGGAAAGCGGCGTTTTGTGGCCAAAAGTAAATTTTTCATCTTCAATGTTTACAGAAATTTTTTTTTCCTATGTATTGATAACCCCCGAAACCTTCAAACTCCAATCATATTATATATTTCAGGCAATTCTATAATCAGATATAGTGTTATAAAGTGTAAATCATGAAATTTTAAGTGAAACTAATTGTTGTAATTACTCATTATAGAACATCAAAATACGTGTTTATATCATACAGATATATAGGTAAGGAAGTATATTTCAGTTATTTATATGTGTCATAGGCATTTTTTAGTCCATGAACAAATAGTGTAATGTTTATATGAATTTAAACTTTGAGAAGGCTTATAAAAAAATGATTAAGTGAAATTAACATCGGACTTTTTTTACATGATAGCTTACACGATTGTTAACAAGAGCATGTTAATTTCAAGTGCAACCTCCTGCAACCTTCAATTTTATGCAGACTTTTAGAAATGACGCTCGAGGTGTTTGGGCGTCCCGTACGCGTGTATTTTTAATGTTTTATTTTTTTTAAGTCAAAGATAATGTTAGAGCTGAATCTTTTTTCTCTTTTTTCGGCTATGATTTTTAATTTTGACTATAAAATACTGCTTTCCAGACCACAATGCGCGCCATATTGAATCCGCCATTTTGAATTTTGAATTTTTGGTGCCAAATTCGTTATCAGCGACCTCAAAAACCCTTAATCACCAAGTTTCAGAAAGATCAGAATTTTGGCCACAAAACTCCGCTTTCCAGACCACTGTGCACCGCCACATTCGTCGAGTGTAATGTATACTACAGAAGCAAGAAATCGAGAAACTCGCATAATGGAGCGGAAGTAATTACTTCGACTCGAACCATTAACACGCTGCATTATATTTCATTTAAATATCTGATTCCATTGCCAGTCCATACAACTAAACGTGTTATTCCGCGCTCACGTGCGTTTTATGACTCATTTGCCTGCTGTAAACAAACATTGCTCAATAGACATTGGCCACTTACACAAAGCCCTGATTATTCATTCATAATTAATGCCGTTGCATGCGCGTGCGCATTTAATGCTTCGCGGCAATAAATTATGTGATTTTGTAATGGGACTCCATCTCGGAGAAAAATCACGGAAACAAGGTCGAATGGAAGTATTGCATAATCGTTGAAGGAAACTAACGATTCTACATTATTCCATAACGTGATCGGAACTGCCGTTCGCAAAGCTACTTCAATAAATTTTTGCGCATCGAGGATTCCAGTTTTACTATATGCATTTCATACTTTTGAAAAAACAGGAAGTTTATACCCTTCTCATTTCTAAAATTTTTTGTTCCGACGTGAAATAAACTGTACCTATTATTAAACATTAAATTCGTCATTATCATTAAGTTAGAGCAGTGATTCCAACCCTGTGGGTCGCGAAGTGTTTTCTGGGGGGCCGCCACGGTTATTTTGTAGTTAACGATTTTAGCACTGATTTATTTGCGTATGGTTACATTGCCATATTCTATTAATGATGTAACACTGATTTTTCATCAATAAAAGCAAGGAAATATTTAACAAAAAAGGTTGGCAAACACTGAGTTAGAGTGTCTCCATATTATCACTGTCAATTTCTCCTACGTCCTTCTGCAAAATGCACCCCGTTTCAATGCGCAAACAATGGACAACAGTTTCTTCAATGCTCCAAACTATTTGCAAGCAAAGCTCCCAAATTTTAAAGTCGACCTTTCAAAGCAAACAACTGACCGCTCACGTTAAAGTTGCGCGCGACCATCGCGATCTACTTGAGCGCAGAGGGCTGAAAGGCTTCCTCCTTCGAAAACGTCAAGTTCCATCAACGAAGGACGCAAGTTTCATCAGCAAGCTGAAACGATCGCGGGAGATGGCGATCGACGCGAGTCACGGCGCGTCGTCGTCATTTCCCCCGTCATTCCCGTCATCGCTGACGACGCGCCGTTTCCAAGCGATCCAGCACGTTCGCGCGCGCTTAGCGAGTCGCCCGCTTACCGAGATCCAAGATCGCAGATCGGAGATCGTGTCCGCTTTGCGATGCCGCCGACTCGTTACCAGATCGTCCTCGCATCTCGCCGAGCATTTTGCACGGACGCACGCACGCGTACACCGACATATGCCGCTTTTATCGTGCTCCCTGTCCGGGAGGACAAAAATGGCTGTTTTTAGCCGAGCGTGCGCGGGTCGGCGAAAGTTGATTGTACAGGATTATTCGGTGGCAAACTCTTACCGCTGACAGGGGCGGATTTGGAGATTTGCCGCCCCTAGGCTGACAAGCGTCTGCCGTCCCTTCCGTGAAATATCATCAAATATTTTTATTGAAAAGAGTTGAAACATTTTTAAAATTAATTCAGTAAGGCAACTCACATACGAGTTATTGATAATTGGCTAGATGAAAGAAAAGTGAATTGTTTTTAAAGTTGTCTCAACCTTTTTCAATTTCTTTGGCCCAAAATTTGCCACCCCCAACATTTCCCGCCCCTAAATATTACAGAAACGATGCATCGCCTTACTCTTCATTATGTTTACTTCTTTATAATTGTCTTATTAATAGTAAATTAATAATTTACAATAACTCACTTACAATCTAAAATACATTACGAACGCACACACAAGAGAAGAAGAAAAAGATTAATGCAACTTATACATATTTATTCAGTTTTGCAACACAAATTCGGGGCGCAGCGCCAAGTATTTTGAATAAAATATTTATTGGTATTGAAATATTTATTTCTATAAAAATATATCTGCTTAATATTATTAAGCGCAGTTGGAAAGCACCTTTATGTACTTGCAGCTCATTTTGATTTCACATCTTTTTTTTATTTTGTAATTATCTTCTATTTTTTCTGATTTATTTGATTTCGTGTACTTGGCGTAATTTTTTTACTTTTTTGATTATGTTTACTTCCTTATAACATTTCTAATATAGACAGTGCGCAAGGTTGGGCCCACCGATTTGGTTCAAGTTTTATATTTGATGAAAGAGGGTTGCAGTACTAAAAAATCGTTTTGCCTTCTGCACTACTACCACTTCATTTACTTCGTTCGGTCGAAATTCGAATTCTCCTCACAGGTGAAGCCCCTGCGTAGCGAACTCGTGAGTCGTGAAAAATCATCAGGCGCCTCGGCGAACGTGATTTACCTTAATACGTTCGAGCATAATTCGTTCCGCGGACAAGTAACTAGGCAATTGCAAGTCGGTAACGCGCAAAGGGCTCAGCTATCCCGGGTGATAATCGTCGGCGAAACAAGTACGCGATACGGCCTCTGTGAAAAGTGGCCAGGAAACCGCGAGAAACTGGGGAATTTTTCCTCGGACGAGCGTTCGACCAGGAATGGCGGATAGCTTCCGCGGGACGTGGCGCAACTATGCCGCGAATTTCAAAAGTCGCGGGCACGGTGGCGGGTATTAAATGCCTCGCCGCGTTAAAAGTTCCGCGGCTTGCCTTAATATTCTTGCGTATCTGGCCTGATCCTCCCAGGCATCAGGGGATCGCGTTACAGCGGAAGTAGCTGGGGGTAATTTACTGCGATTGCGATCCACCGACGGCGACGTTCCTGTGCAGTTCCAGCAACCTCCATTTCTGGTGGTACACTGTGTATACTGGGAATCAGGCAATATTGTTTCCACGAAAAGTAAAAACTATGCGATGTAATATAATCTGGGCATCCTCCTGTTCACACCGTCCTTGGACTTTTGAATCGATTTCAAATGAATCACCCTTTTCATCGTATGGAAGGGATTTGTACAGAGAATTTTCGAAGGGGTGATAGAGATCCCTGCTAGGATTGGAAACCTGAAAATTTGGGGCTGGATTTTTCGTTTAAACCTCGGCTGATCATTGAGAAAATCCCAGAAATCGAAACAAGGAATCTAGGAACACAATCAGAGATCCCTTTGTCTGCCCGTAGGTACTACAAACCTTGAAAATATCCTAGTAATACGATAAACGATTAACTGTTCTAGTTAGTAAACGCTTCAAGGAATTGTCATGAAGTAAATACGTAAAGTACCACGAAAACAAATTTAATATACACCCAGTGCACACTTATTAACCCACGCACAGCGTACGCAGAGCTTTCCTACCCAGATTCTCGAGCAGCTGCGGGCTGCAGCTCGGGGAAGCAGAATAATCGTCGTGGAAAATCAAGGAGCCTGATACCCAGGGACGTCTCAGGTTCCACATACAGTAATTAAAACTCAACGATAGGTGTTCGATCTGGCCGAAGTGTGTTCATCATTATGAAATACCTCCTTAGCCTTATCATACACCTTATCGTCTGCTTATCGGGGTATGACTGATCGTTGGTAAAGTGAGAACTTGCAGTTAATGGGCGAATCATTATGCGAACGCACAGGAATTATCGCGCACGATTCTGGAAAGTTATGGACGCCGTTGGAAATGGTCAGATCCTTCGTTTTCCGCCGATGCGTTCTCAGGGTAATCGACACCGTTCGTGTGAAACGTGGCAACGTATTACTTTTCTTTCGCGGCTGCATTTCGGAGACTTTCTCAGAACCTTTTCAGCGATGATCACAGGCACGTTTGTATAGAATTAAGTAGTTTATAGGGAAGCAGTCGTATAAAAATAAAATTACCATGTTGTATGCGCATTTATCATCGACCGATGAAATGCATACCCCTTAGTTTCCTGGTATTTTTAGTATTCTTATCTAAATATCTGGTATAACGTTAAAGGTGATGCATATAAAATGGACCAGTGAGAAATGCGAAACGCGACGTGTGTATGGGTATGAATCTTCGATCGTAAGGAAATTATTTTCGAAATCACAGATTCGGAAGGATTCGAACTGTCTATCCGCTGGATTGAGTTATTTTTATAGAAATGCATGGCGCTTACAAATGTTTAAAGCTAAATATCGCAAAAAGTATAAACCGCCTGCAAATCTGCAGTATCATCAAAATCAGTGTCTACGGATTCGATATATTCCTTTGTAAGTGTCTTCCTGCAAAACTACTTAAGGCAGGATACCACCTTTGACTGCGATTTTGGAGGCGTTTTTCATGAATTTTTTTTGCATACAAAGAATGCGCAAAAACAAAATCGGTTTCAGTCATTCATTAATGTAACTTTAATCTGTAATTACACATTTTTTGAAACTGAAAAAGTGAAAAATAATCTCTTGTAGGTGGCGCCAAAATACACTCCTTTGGAGGAACATCGTTAGACGGCGTGTCAAATTCCGCTTTGTACGTGGCTCTTAGAAAAAAAACCAAAGAATGTTCATATTGGCAACAATATTTTTTAATGCTGTACGTAGGGATTTTACGAAATTTCGATTTTTAAGAAAATGGCGGCCATTTGAAAAAAAACGGTCAATTTTTTAGGGTAAAAAAGTTTAAAGAAGTTTATAAAATTGCGCACCAAAAGAAAAATAACAACGCTACAGCAAAAGTCCTACGTACATCGTTAGATTACACCACGGGGAAGAATTGTGCAAAGTTTCAAGTCAATCGGATGAAAATTATAGGAGTAATCTGACACGCCGATTTGGAAAACATCGTTTCGAGAAAAACGCGTTTAAAGTTTTATATAGATTTATATATCTGTTCCAATCCGGTTTTTACACAAGAAAAAGGTTCCGGTCACCTTTCTAATGAATGAATTTCGATTCTATACACTTGAAAGAGTACTTTGAGAACAAAAAAAATTTTCAATTTTTTTTAAGTGCGAAGGTGGTATCCTGCCTTAATGATTCTGACTTATACTCGTTTACTCACTCACCCGAGATCTATATCCTGCACCGGTAGAATGAGATCTACATGTGTACAAAGCTGCATTGAACTTTGGAAAAACAACCCCAAACGGTTCCCTCGTTAAGTTTATCGAACTTACTAGGCTATCGGCCTAGCACATAATTTACAGGCGCTATCATTCACATCTGTATATTAATCTAAAATAATTATTATGCGGTTAGATACACCTACGAAAATATTTATGGCCAGCTTTTACTATACGACAATGTGTATGCCAAGTTATGAGTTAATTCCAGAGATGGGCAAAAAATTATTCGTCACGTGTCGAATAAAATTGCCTCGGATTAACATATTAACATATTCGTCGGATAAAAAAATTAACAGTATGCGTCAAATAATCTAAAGTTGATGTAACTTTTATTTGATGCGGTATTTAAATAATTTTTCATTTAGCTAATGCCCAACTCTGGTTAATTCTTATGAAATTTTATGTTAATTTTTAAACTTGTCTCAATAAAACTCTGCAATGATTAATTTCCTACTAATTTTGTGGATAAATATTATTTATACATTTTTCGCACGCGCAGATAAAAAGGTTCGCCTCCTCTGGCCTAGCATACTCCTTGTTCCATCGAACATTCCACAATTATCTCCTAAATAAATAAAACCCCTCGACAACGAAACTTTCTTCACAGACACGGCAGTAAACGAACAATCCAAGTGAAAAGTTCCATTAACCTATCGCCGACTCGTTGCCCATTTCCCTCGCACGAACCTCTCCTACGACCGAGCCGGCTCGCGGGGTGAACAGAACCGATGTCTCCGGACTCTACACCGTTGTTAATTGCTCGTCGGTTAATTACTCGGCCATAACTCGGGCCCACTTGTCCGTGGAGCGATTAATTAAGAAAGCCGCGGCGGTAATAAGTTCGTCGCCGGTTTCTTTCGTCTCGCGGGTAGATACCAGGCAGCGGCGCGGAGGAGACGCGGCACCGTCTCCGGCAGCGACAGGTGCGACAGCCACCGTGAGAAATCGACGAGCGGGAGGAAGAGAGTGAAAGCCGATCGCAGAAAATACTGCTGCCGAGATAGAGTCACCTGCGCCTGGGCTGGAGCTGGAAACGAACGATCCGCGAGATACCGCGGGCGCTTTAAGTGCTTCCCTCGGTGGAACGTCCGATCGTTCCGCGAGCCCAGCGCTGCGTACGCGATTACAGGCGTATGACAACCGCCGCCTCTACCCTCGAGCGGGGCAAGATTAAATTTTATTTACTGCGTCGGTCGATGCGTCGAGCGGCGATTAGCGGCGGCCTCCGGACGCTTCGAATCGTTTCGTACACCGCGACCGAACTCTCGTATCCCTCTGGATGATTCTTAATGCGCGCGGGGTGTTGAATTCTGTAAATCCATTAAACACGTTGCTTATCATATCGACACACCTATGCCTGCTTATTAATATAATTCGGATTTCATGGTCTCTCGTTTCGGGTTACCGAACCTCGTGCTGCGTGGATGGATGGTGGATTTGATGTGCGCGTGGGCGGTGGTCAGCTGATTACCTGCTCCGACGTTCTGGAACAGGTGGGATTATGCGTCCTCGTTGAAAACTTTTATACTTTTATCCGCGTTCACCCCTTTTTCTCGTCCAATTTAATCGGATATTATATGGTTGATACTTTGGTGTAGGTAATTGTCAGGATTAAGACCGGATTTGTATGGCTGTCGACTTATACATCCGTCCAACGATTTACGCGGGGAATATTCGTTCCACGTGGCTGTTTTTTACGCGGCAGAGGATCGCGTAAATGGAGTCTGTCGGTGCAAAAACGATACGTAAGAGAAAACGCCCCTGTGTGTTGTGAAAAAGATTGATATATAAACGGTTCTATACAGAGCATGGATTTAAGTAGTTCTCCGTGAATTGCGTTTAAAGGCATTGGAGCCTGCTCGCAACTGAACTATTTAAAACGTTACCCAGGGGGAGCATCGGATGTCCATCGCTGAGCACGGCTACAAAGAGATGCAGCTACGAGACGCAGCTCTTTCTGAATGCAAAGTTCCAGAGCCGGTTGCGATCTTATCTCGTTGAATATTAATTTCGACTTGCGGTGTTTCCTTTTCAGTTGCACGTTGCAATAAAGTGGATTTACCGCAAACCAAAGACAATTCCTGCCAATCTTTGAAGTTTCCCAGCAAAAAGGCATCACTCAGGCTGATGCGTTTTAATTCCTCGACTAAGCAGATTAACTTATTCATTTTTAATTGGCGACCCAGGCAGAATTCAAGGTCCCTACGTAGTCTATATTCTTGTTAACTTCAGGAGAAGTTATTATTTGCATTGATAACGCTTCGGTTAGTTCTAGGATTTGGGGCGAATCGACATAATCGATATCACGCTGTTCTCGAAACTCACTTCGAGATTCAAAATACTCGGTTCGTAGAAGAAGATTGAAGCAACAAGGCGATATACTTTATGAGACGGTGATGCATTGCTTCAACTCCACTCTGCACACACAGCTCGGGATTTCTTCGACGACTGCGGCGTTGTTAAGCTTCGTTGCGTTCTGCCACGATCGAAACGCTCCCCCTTGCAACAACGAATTCCTCGGGGCGTAATTTATCGATCGATCTGAAACTTCTCCTTGCCGCGTAAAAATATGAGCGACTTAAGGCTTCCGCCCTTGCGGCGTAATTGTTCAAGCGAAACGTATCGTGCCCGAACACGCGAGACACGAGTTAACTTCTGTGATACGCGACGCGGCGGTGCACACACGACGTTTGTCTATCGCGATTAGCCTATATATTTCATATTTATTTAGATGCCAGGGGCCCGCTTCCTGTTTAAAAACCAGACCGGCCGCGGCTGTCGCGAATGTTGCAAATATTGAATGGGTTTGTAAATACGAAACGACCGGCGCAGGCTACGGCGATACGCGCGATACCTCGTGAATGGCGTGGTAATTGTGCCGCGAATTTTGCAACGGGGCGTCGCTGGAATGGACAATATTTCTCTCAACTCGGTGAATTAGAGACTTTTGTTCGGCGGGTTTGTAGAAGAATTTACGGTGACACGGCGGGCGCTAATAGGGAAATTAATCTTTATAACCGAGAAAGTGGTTCGCGGAATGCTGCATTCGATATATTCGTCGCTGCTGTATTCAGGATGGTAGAAAGGCAAGAGCTGAGTGGAACGGAATACATGCAGGTGGTGATAAGAGTAGGATTAAATCCAGGGATACCCAAGATAATGTACCATTACCCCTACAGCACATTGGTTGCCGAAATGTCTCAGTTACGTTGCGGTTCGATATCTGAAACATTGCACGGAATATTGCCGAAAAGTTGCAAGTAAATTGCTATGTCCGCCCTGTGCAACATTGCAGGATATATTTCTGCAACATTTCTGAGTTTTTACAGCAATGTTCGCACAACATTTCTGAGGTTTTACAGCAATGTTCGAGCAACATTTCTGAGATTTTACAGCAATGTTCGAGCAACATGTCTGAGATTTTACAGCAATGTTCGCGCAACATTTCTGAGTTTTTACAGCAATGTTCGCGCAACATTTCTGAGATTTTACAGCAATGTCCGTGCAACATTTCTGAGATTTTGAGGTCTCGCAACTTATCAGCAAGATTTCGGCAACGAATCCAAAATAAATCGGACTTAGAAATTTTCACTCGACAATACCGAACTTTTTCATTGCGCATAATAAATTAAATGTCAATGGTAGAGGCACTGGCAGTAATTGGCACGTGTAACACTTTTTTTACAAATATCCTTTGTTGCTGTATATAGTTAATGAATTTGTTTAATCTCTATAGTGTTAATTAAATAATTGTACTAATTATTTATGTCTGATATTGTCCACGTTCGCATATATTCCCTGGGCGATGACCTGTGAAATCTTAGACTGTATTCCGCGTGTCGACATTTCAGTATCGTTCCGCGTAATTCCGGATTTATTGCGGATTGGTTGCCGAAATCTTGCTGATAAGTTGCGGGCGCAATATTGCACGGCAATGGGTGTGCAATATTTCGGCAATATTGCACACACATTGCCACGCTATATTGCACGGCAATGTGTGTGCAATATTGCCGAAATATTGCTCATACGTCGCGAGCGCAATATTGCACGGCAATGTGTGTGCAATATTTCCGAAATATTGCACAAACGTGGCCATTGCAATATTGCACGGCAATGTGTGTGCAATATTGCCGAAATATTGCTCATACGTTGCGAGCGCAATATTGCACGGCAATGTTGCCACAATGTTGCAGGAATATTGCAATGCAACCTGCAACCAAACGGCAACATTGTAATGTACTGCAACGTGTGTGCAACGTTCCTGCAACAAAGTGTGTTGTAGGGGTACTGAGACCACGCAAAAGGCTCAGTTGAAAGCAGTGTTATAAGAAACTGGTAGTAAAGGAAACCCTTAGCAATAGGGTCCGGAAACTTCCTTCCCAATTCGTGGGACAGAGGTCTTTAAAACCTCGTGCAGAAAGTGTTTGATTACCAGAGACTCGCAACTGTATCAAACCTCCCGGCATCGCTGTCGAGGTGTGGCCTTTTAGAACCAAGATATTTCTAAGACATCTCCTACTCGAATTACGATCTTTAAATCCATTTCTAAGCCTGCCATTCCTCCAGCATTCACTCGAAGAATTATATCATTCGATTATCCTCAGCGAGCACATTCCGCGAATCCCAATCAATAACACCACGCCTGTCGACTCTGCAACACCGACAAGTCTAATACCATCCTTTACCGTAGCCTCTCAAGCCGAAGCCAACGCACGATCATTGTCACGAACCCGTCCAGTCCAATTTAGAACGGTAAAGGGCGGGTTGGCGGGGCGATAGGAAAAACGGAATGTACGCACGGCGACGGTACCGATCAATCCGAGGTATCTCCGCGAAACGTGAAACAGCACGTAGATCACGGTGCTTCTGACCAGCGTAGCAATTACTCGGCTGAAATGTACCATGCGTGTACGTGAGCGCACGAATAATGAGCCGCTCGCCGCTGTGTAAGCCGCACGCCGGAAACGATAAGCCTCGATTACAGCATTCGGGCCCCGTGGATGTCAGGCGGGGTCGTCAACGATGCCATCCAATGCTGGGCAGCAGCAGTCCCGAAGAAAAAGGAAACGCGCCTGCCCGCGTCCTGATGCCTCGCGGAATTCTACGCGGTATCACGTTCTACGGCTGATCACAGCTATTCCGCGCGTTATCACACCACCGGAGGACGTGCGTGGAGTCACTTCCACGGCAGGGACGTCTGAATATCTACTAACAGAGACATTGCAGCGCGACATGACGGCGTGTCAGTGATTTTCGAAGGTAGCTGACAGTATCTTCGCCGGATGCTTGACTGCTGAAACGTTTATCTGGGGGAGAACGGAATGGAAGCTTCGCCTTCAGCGGCGTCTCGAGCTGTGCAGACGTTTCACGTGTATAAATTTTTCACCACGTGCGAGTACTTCGGACGGCAGGATGAAGTTGGGAACAGTTTGTTAGCTTTCGTGCTAGTGCAAAGATTAATTAGGAAGCCTTTAATTGTGTATTGAATAGTAAAGGGTAGATATTTTTGTAAAATTCGACTTGAGCTTCTCGTTCGGAATAACGATTTTTAAATGAATCTATTTGTATTGTTTGAGTCGCAGAATTTGGATTTGAATTCTAAGTTGAGTTTATGAAATAATTGAATTGTTGAGAATGTTTTTTAATGTTTGGACGTAGGGAACTACTCTCTGGTTTGGACTACTCTCTGTTGTCAGACATCTGAAATATAAAGATAGTTGTTCGTAGGTCCTCGACAGTGGATCTCGAAGACTCACGAAGGAAAACAGGTGATCGTAACCTACTCAACTGCAATATTATGCAAACTGTGGGTGCGTTCCGATTTTCGCAGTGAGTGCACGAAATTGGTGGCATCGTATTGGTGGCATCGTACGATTCCCTAGAATTTCTCTCACTTTCCACCAATACGATGCTACTTCCGGTGCAGCGAGCGTGCAGCAAACGCAGAATTTCGGAGGTGAAGCAGTCACTGCGCGCGCGCATGCGTATTTGTTTTTCCAATCTTTGATTATTTGAATTTCTCTATTGGAAATAGCCCGATACAATTTAATGAAAAGTAATAAAAACAATTAATTCTCTCATGATTACAATGCCACTTTTTTACGTTATTATTTTGAAGAAACTTCATGTGATGTTTTTTTTTAATACAAATGTATAATTACATACTTATTATCGAATATCCCGGAATAACCTCCATAATGTTCTCCATAATCTGTCAATTTTTTGGCAAACATAATCTGTCCGAGTGTTTTGTTTACAATTAATGATATGTATATTAATTCTGATTCTAAATGGCAAGTTAATATCATCTTCATTTTCGCTTTCATCAGACGAATCACAGCTGCTTATTTCATTATCACTATTATTTAATAGTATCGAGGTTATTGTAAACAACGTTTCTTTTTCCATAGTAGCATTTTTAAATTTCAAGACCGCATGAACCGCTGCGATTTCTGCAATCACTGCGAAAAGCGGAACGCACCCTGTGTCGTCCAGAAAAAAATCGAAACGATGAATAAGCGCAGCGGTAAAAGAGGACATTTTAGAATATAGCTTCGACTATCGCAAAATGGTAGTTTTATGTGCACCTGGAGAGGGAGGGACGAACGAGCAATCTCTGATGGGTCTTGCTATACTTGGCATAAGTTAATAAAAATACGACACGTAGTTTTACACCTTCTAGGAATTTATTAGGAATTCGATAAGAAAAATCAATTTTAAATTATCGAATGGTATAAATCAATTTACGAAGTTTCTAATAAAAGTCAATGCAGTGTGAAAAGTTCATGGAACAGTCTCTACAACAGTTCATATTTATTCAATTACAATAAATTACACAACGTCATTGTGAATAATGTGTTACTCTTATGTTCCTTTTATGTACCTCTCGTCGACAAAATAAATTATGAGTTTTTATGAGCGCGGAAATGCGAGCGTCGAGCAATTATTGCTGTCATATTTATGCTAGCAATGCAGTTCGTGACTTTATGTATATCCGGTTTCACACCACCACTTATGCTGTCTCGTTAATTGACGTTCCTGCTACTGTTGCGACTTTAAAATATAAAGTGTGTAAACCGTCAGTTGTACGCGAACTGCAAACTTGCAGATTGTGTTACTGACATTCAGAAACTGGATTACATATTTCCATTTAGAGTATCAGTGGAATTTCTTCTTCAGCTTCCGTTTGCAGCCGTTGTTTGAATCATAATTCTGGTAGAATATGTATTGATATCGGCCTTTCAAGTTTTATTACACAAAGGAAATTCGAGGAAAAGCCTTTCATATTATAAAGAAATGGAAAGTTTTTAATTTCAAACAGCACTTTCGGAAAATTTGTATATATGTAGGATTCGGAAAAAAGGAAGCCTCGACGCGGGACTCGAACCCGCGATCTTTAGATTCTACGCGCTCTGATCAGCCGCCTTAGCCTACTCGGCTACCGCCGACTTCCCTCTCTTGGGTATTCCGTATCCGCCTCGTATGTTATGGAGGTTCCTGATCCCCACATATATTTTTATACTTTTTGTTGTACTATGCATTAACGTACACGTGCATTAAGAAATTTATAAAAAGATAAAACAAGGTACATATACTAAGTGAGAAGTAAGTGGAAAGGACAGAGTGTAAGGAGAAACGGGGTGTCTACTGTCAGACACTTTGTAGCCAACACGACCGTAAACCGTATAAAGGTAGATTTACACTAGCCGTCTGGACGGCGGCAAGACGGCGGCCGTCCAGACGGCTAGTGTAAATCTACCTTTAGCCGTAACCATAAATCCCTTATAGCTTCTGACACGCAGATCACTTCGAAAATATTTACGGGGGAATTTTGTTGAGACTAATATCTTTAAAACGTGGTATTCATTTTCCATCTATTGCCTCTTTACGTAATAAAATTTCAAAAACACTCTCCCACAACGAACTCTTTCTGGTGGAATTAGTGACACTCCCTGTACATAATGCTTCATTAAGTATTTAAATAAAGAAGATGTTACATCTATCGACAACTTCTTTCCGAGGTAACTTTTTCAAACTTTTAAAAACACTAAACTCTTTTTTCCTCGCAATATCACCTTAATACCACCACAATGCTGTACTCGAAAAAAAAAAGAAGAACCATCCTACGCCAGCCTGTTCCAATGTTAAAAACAAACCCGAATGTCCTTAAGATCTCGAAGGAAATAATCCCGAAAAGAAGCAATCTTCAATCGCATCACTTATCCTCCCCAGATAAATAATTCCCTCGTTACACGGTCTCTCGTGCCATCAAAAGGAACGGCGATGCCGAGGGAGGCCAAGATAACCGAACCACTTTGAATAACGAAAACTTCCGGGCCAGATGTGTTTTTTACAAGGATCAGGCCGACCCGTTGCTTTTAAGACTGACACTAATTGATCCGAAGCACCCCGTTCGAACAGTCATTTCTTCGTCAGCGTTCCGCGGTGGAGGCTAAACGAACCAGCACCGAAACGCGGCATTACGCATTCCAGCGGTCGGCTTCCACTGGGCGCGATATTACGGCTCGCCGCGGTGAACTGGTTGCGCCCCTGGGATAAGTGTTCCATAAGATCCGTGGCGGATCGACGAAAAGACGTTAATGCTGTCATTGGACCGGTTTCGCGCAGGTTCGATCGGATTCGCGTTAAAAATCCGATCGCGCCGTAAATTGCGATGTTGTAAACCTCGCGACCGGATGGCCTGCCGAAGGGGCGGGCGAGGGTACGCGGGGGTTAGGGGACGCGCAGTTGATATTTTAATTTTCGCGTCACCCGTAGGGACTCTTCTAACGAGGTAAATTACAGTCGCCCCGCGATTATGAGATTAGCGGACCGGTCGCGAGTGAAACGCGAAGTAGTGGATCGAGCGCGTTTGGGCAGAGGAAGGTGATATTGAAAGTGCCTCGAAGGTACTGTCGAAAGTTCCCTTATTTATGTAGACCGCATTCGAAAGGATGTGGAGGAGAATGTGGCCTGGACTGCGAGTACCTAAGAGCCGTTCAAATGGGAGGAACTTCCCATGTACGAATCCATTGGCGAGTCAACTATCTTCCAGATGATTCGAAATGTACAATCTGATCACTTATTCAAAGGAAGTCATTGCTCTACAAGCTATTCGGGGCAATATATTCCGTGTATGTTACTTTTAACTGCGCCACCGAGTAGTCAACGGGAAAAGGGTTCTCGGTTTCAACTACTTCTTCAAACGACGCGTTTTCCGCATCCTTGTACGTTGCGTCGTCGTTAGCAATTACAGTGTCAAGTCACGTGTAGTAGGTTCTCTCAATTGCAACAAATTCCTGGTCGACATCGTACAGAGAGGAAAGACCCTTAACGAGAGCCCGACGTCCTCCACGAACATCTGTAGCCGCAACTTTTGCGCGTCGCCAGTAGTAACTTCCACCATTTCAGGATCAAATGATCGTACATCTGGCCAATGTCGTCCGGTTTCTTCACCGCAGAACTGATAATCCGGCCGCTACCGTTCAGGCTGCCACTTACTATTTGAGCCTCCGCTTTTTATCGGGCAATTTTATGCGCTAGTTCATTAACGGATTGCAAGACCACAAGGACGTTCTCCAGTCGGGCTGCTTCTGCTTGCACGAGATAATCCGGTTATAATTGCCTGCTGGACCAGTGAAAACCGACTACCAATATCGAAACCTCTCCCGTACATCGCTCCAGCATGTTTATTAATTTATCGCGCGCACGGTGTTTGCAGATACTGCTAATGAACGTAATAATGCAAGCCTCCCCTTCGCTTTCACGGATGAAGGATGTAAAGATAGTGAATGGACACGAATAACCACTAGGTGTCCCGAGAAGGAAGCAGTAGAGAGCGAATATTGCTTGCGCTGAACCAATCGAGCGATCCTGTCGCTTGTTCGTCAAAGTCACGGATGAAACAGTCAAACGTTTCACAATTTTAAGGACCTTCCAGCAAGGGGGCGCTGCTCCACTTTTGGCAGTTTTTGAGTTATGACGTGTAATATATGTATGTAAAAAAATTCCACATCGTTTGGTGCACGTTTGATGCAAATCCGATAACAAATGTGCGATTTATTGCAATTTTTGAATCTGCACCCATTAATGTTGCTGTCCAATACGAAAGCTCTAGATTTGAAAAATTTGCCAATAATAGAAATAAAAACTTATCGACTCAGTAACTACTATTTATTGTGCGAGAATATATGTATATTTTTTAATTAGTTTTCTCTTTTTCATCTTAAGGGGAGGTTTTGGTCTAAAAATCGATTTTTTTTATTTAATTTTTTGAAATTCGTAAAATTCCCGAAGTTACAGGGATTTGAGTAGCGGCAAATGCGGTCACAACCGGCCACTCGGCGCTCACGTAAAACTTTAAACGCGTTTTTCTCGAAACAGTGTTCTTAAAATCGGTGGAACCTATATCTCGGAAAGTTATTATCTGATTCGACTGAAACTTTTTTATTTTGAAGAATATACTTCTGGCTCGTGGAGAAACCAGTAAAAATTAAATAAAAGGAAGATAATTTGTAATTTTCAAAGGCCTTGAAAGAACGAAAAATATGGGGAAAAAGTGATTTCAAACTTTCACATTATTTTCTCAAAAATGATATTTTTTCCTAATTTTCACTGCTAAGTCCACGAGCGAGTTTCATGCCTTTTAATAATCTGGCATTGTTGTTATTTCAGACCAATGGTTTAGGTGCTACAGGTTCCACGGTTTTGGATGAATTTTTTGACGCCTCGACTTTAACGACTCCCCAGTGCCGTCTGCAATGATTACTTATAAAACAAAAAAATTATTTCTATAGTTTAAGACATCCTTAATACAATGGAAGAAGTCCCATTAAATTATATGTAGCAATTTTCCTATAATTAATTCCTAAAGATCACCCATTTTATGGGCTCTAGACCGGAACAGCCCCTTAAGTCAGAGTAATAATTTTATAAACAGTTTTTTCTAATTTCCTTGAAGTTCGTAAATATGTAGCTCCACCCGTCTTGCTGCGAGGTCTTCAATCGCAATCCAACGGTTTCCTAATGCGTTTGTTTACGCTGCTACATACTGCACCAAGTGTCGCGTACCACTATCCCTAGTTTACTACTAAAAAACACTTTACTCCAGGATGCTGGAAAGCCTGACCTGCAGCTACCATCGCTAGCCTTTCCCACAAACTACATATTATTATCATACGTATCGCAGTGACTTTTACGGCGAGATCCATACATATAGAAATCCCATTGAGGCTCAGCGAAGCCTCATCCAGTTTCAGTATCTGCTCTATCAATTCCCGCATTTTCCCTCGGAAGACCCCCACAATCGATTCCATAAAATCACCCTTTCGGATAATTGTAAGCGCAGGATCCGCGCAAGAAGAAGCGGAAAAGCAGGTCGCTCGAATTGAAGCTCCTGCCTTCCGTCAGGGCGCGCGGTCATTCCGACGTCGCCTGGGTATCGTTCCGCGATCGGCTAGCGTGAAAAACGAGCGCCACGCGGAATATTACGTTACCTACCCGTTCCGTTCGGTCGCAAGAAAGCAACGGGCGCGCGCATTATGTATACACTGTGTAGCATTTCTTCGGGCGTGCTCCGTCAATTCGCCCGCGAGAGTTCGTGGCTCGGTGATCAAGCCGCGCCATATAAGCTTTCTGCTATTCGTATTACATTACTGGTGTCCGTAGGGCGACGCGGAACGGCGGCGATACATTACGGACGCGCGGCCGCGGCGCGCTTCGTTTTTGTCGCGAGCGACACACGCCGCCGTCGTTCATCACCAGCCGATCGTCGTCCTCGGCGATGGACACCGGTGATCGCTTGCAAATCGCCCGGACGTGCCCCGCGCTCCGGCTCGAGTATCGGAAGGAGATCATCGCGAGATTAACCTTGAGTAATGGGGCGGTTCCACCGAACCTTCGCTAAAAGTCGCCGAGGCACGATATTAAGGGGTTGTAAGGGCACTTTGGGTGAATATTGGCTATTCACGTTTTATGAAAGGAGGGTGTGTTGAAGAGGTGACTGTGACGTATTGGGTTGGTGTTTGTAGAAGTGGTGAAGTTCTGGAATTTTTATAGTGAGATACCCCTGTGGGGGAGGGAGGCTAATCAAGGGTATAGTCCTGCCAGGAGTTCTCTGTAGTTTGGTATTTTCTGTATGAGTTTGGGAATGTGTTTGAGGAGAAATCGATGAATTAGGTGAATGTAATGCTATAGGAACTATTACTCGACGTGCGTTACGAAAAGTAGCACGTTTCAATTTTCTTACGAAAAGTAGCACGTTTCAATTTTCTTACGAAAAGTAGCACGTTTGCCTTCGTTATCACGAAAACTATCACGTTTCGGTTTTCGCTGCGAAAACTAGCACGTTTGAGCGGTTTGCCACGAAAAATAGCATGTTACGTCTTTCGCTGCGAAAACTAGCACGTTTGAGCGGTTTGCCACGAAAACTATCGCGTTTCGGGTTTTGCTACGAAAACTAGCACGTTTGAGCGGTTTGCCACGAAAACTATCGCGTTTCGGGTTTTGCTACGAAAACTAGCACGTTTGAGCGGTTTGCCACGAAAAATAGCGGTTGCGTTCCGATTTTCGCAGTGAGTGCATGAAATTGGTGGCATCGTATTGGTGGCATCGTACGATTCCCTAGAATTTCTCTCACTTTCCACCAATACGATGTTACTTCCGGTGCAGCGAGCGTGCAGCAAACGCAGAATTTCGGAGGTGAAGCAGTCACTGCGCGCGCGCATGCGTATTTGTTTTTCCAATCTTTGATTATTTGAATTTCTCTATTGGAAATAGCTGATACAATTTAATGAAAAGTAATAAAAACAATTAATTCTCTCATGATTACAATGCCACTTTTTTACGTTATTATTTTGAAGAAACTTCGTGTGATGTTTTTTTTTAATACAAATGTATAATTACATACTTATTATCGAATATCCCGGAATAACCTCCATAATGTTCTCCATAATCTGTCAATTTTTAGGCAAACATAATCTGTCCGAGTGTTTTGTTTACAATTAATGATATGTATATTAATTCTGATTCTAAATGGCAAGTTAATATCATCTTCATTTTCGCTTTCATCAGACGAATCACAGCTGCTGATTTCATTATCACTATTATTTAATAGTATCGAGGTTATTGTAAACAACGTTTCTTTTTCCATAGTAGCATTTTTAAATTTCAAGACCGCATGAAACGCTGCGATTTCTGCACTCACTGCGAAAATCGGAACGCACCCAGCATGTTTCGTCTTTCGCTGCGAAAACTAGCACGTTAGAGCGGTTTGCCACGAAAAGTAGCATGTTCGCGTTTACCCCGCGTTCGCAATTCCCGCACCCTCCCTTACTTAAATTATGTAGATTAAAATTTTCATATGTGTTGTCTTTTGGAGATTATATGGAATTATTATTTATTAAACAATATTTTCAACAGTTGAATTCTTTTAAACTGCCCACGCGCTGAAACGCGATAGTTTCTGCAGTCTGCAGTATAATCGAAAACGAGCTATTCTTCGTGGTCAAACCGGATAATGTGTTAGTTTTCGCCATAAATTCCCAAACGTGCTATTCTTCGTGGCGAGGCAGTCAAATGTGTTAGTCTTCGCGGCAGAAGACCAAACGTGCGAATATTCGTCAGAAACGATGGAACGTGCTTCTTTTCGTGGCAAACCAAAACGTGCTACTTTTCGTAAGAAAATTGAAATGTGCTATTTTTCGTAACGCAGGTCGTATTGTAATTGATAATTTGGAAATTCTGCGGTGACGATGAGGGGTTGAATTGGGTCAACGTTTACATTAAGGGAGGATTCTCCGATTTCAATGTCCTTGACGCATGTTGTAAAGTCAGATGTCAACATTCCGATGTAAACAACTAGAAATGGAACAGTACAGAATACCGAAGTACATCCAGTGTGACCATTACTTCCAACGTGTGATCATGCTATTTCATGAGTTCCTTCATTTGACGTATGACAATAATAGTTTAGTTAATTTCTTAATTAGCAAGACAGTAATTAAAAATTTTACAAAATGCCCAAGGTGCAGTAATCGACTGAAATTAGAAACAATCAGTTTCATAACCGACGGTATTAGTATTGGTTGGGGCTAGATTGGGGCGCACGCCCGCGCACTTAGGGGGAGTTCCCCTAGTGCCGGACGCTTAAGGTTTTCCTTAAATAAGAAGAACAAAATAATATTTTAATCTTTATATTCTACGTTATTTATAAGATAACAATATGAGAAATCAAAATTACACAACAAAACATTCAATATTATCATTATAGTTAACTTAAATTACGGTTAAACTTGATTATGCGATTTGGAGATATCATTAAGTGGCACCTAGTACCGGACACAGTAAAAATTACTGACGCAACTCAACACAGTCTCAATATAGTTTACAGTGATCACAAATATAATCCTCCGAACATTCGGAAATATCAGCACAAGCCTCGTGTGCCCATTTTTGGCAGCTTGAACACTGAATTGTTTTGGCAAATCTACCTAATTTACACTGTAAAGTAATTTCTTTGCCAGATTTTATACATTTTATTTTATCAAACAAAGTACTTTTTGGAATACCATATCTTGAACATGCCTCTCTTAGGCTAATTTCTTTTGCCAGAATTCTCTGAAGTGCAGGTTTCAAATTATTTTCATCCCATGAACTTTTTTTCTTGCTATTCATGATGGTTACGTGTATCTTCCCAAATAGCACAAAGACATCTTATGTACGTCCGAAGAACGGACGTACTGTACGTTCGGAGAATGTCCCGAGAAGGTCCATATATCCTCTGTACGTCCTCCTTAAGTTTTTTAAATGTCATAGGAAGGTCCTATTTACAAAGTGGAACGTCCTGAGGACGTGCTGTGTCAACATTCTCAGAACGTTTTCCGAATGTCCGAAAGTAAAGTTAAATACGTCCAAATGGCGTCTTAAAGAAGTTTTGCAGATGGTTTAAAAGCGCCTTAAAGACGTCTTCATCAAGTCTGGGTTAGGACATTAAGAAAAAAAATTTGGCGGTGACGGGAATCGAACCCACAACTCCCAGATTACGAAGCAACTGCTTTTCGCAACTACTCAAGACACTTCCTTGCAAATAATTTCAATTTCTAGGTATATAACGTTTATTAGTAGTTTATAAAAAATGTGCATTGACGCGAAATATTCTACAGAATATCATCATTCGACCTCTAGACTCATTGCTTAAAATTTCACATTCGTCTCAAGACAGATGTTTTAACGACGACTTAAGACAGACGTCTTGAAGACGTTGTAAGCTATCTGGGAACATTTCAGCATTTCATCGTCTTCATTGGACAAAAAAATAGCGCAAAGGCGAGGTTCAGTCGTAAGACTGTTTTGCAACCGAACCTGAATCATCTGCAAAACCTACAAGACGGTTGTTCTTCGAACATCTGAAATTTAGATCTTCTAAAGATTCACAAGACTTACGAGACGAATGTTCTCGGGACATTCGAAATGTAGTCGTACAAAATAATCACGTGACTTACAAGATTGTTTGATGTTTCTAGAACATCCGAAATTTAAGTCCTAAGAACGTCCGTAGGACTTAAGAAATGGACGTTCGGATATAAACTGGACATGAAAAGGACGTCCTTGGGATATGCGGTGCTATCTGGGTTTTGAACACTTAAACCGAAATAATAAACAGTAATACAAATAGGAACACACAAGTTCAGGTTTATACTGTCCGATAATAGGGGACAACGTTCTCTCCGGAACCAGGGGACAGTGAACAGATTGAAAAATTTTTTTTTTGTGAAAACCAGTGCACTGTTTACACAAAACACAAAGGTAATTAAAAAAATACTTACCAAAAGATACAATAACGCAACTCACGCGTCTTTTAGCCAGGAATATTGGTATATATAATAATCTAAACTTTACACGATTCACCGGATTCCCGTCACACCAACCAATCAATTAATTTATTTAGGATTTATTTAGGAACTGGACCATGTCGACACGTGATCGTTGTTTGTTTTATCCCCTCTACGGTTTACGCGAAAGAACAGCTAAATAGTGTTTGAACTGTCACAGATATAGCTAATGTCCGGTATTAGGTGCCGTCCGGCGTTAAGGGAACTCTCCTTACCTAGGCCCAACCAATACTAATATCGTTGGGTGTGAAACCGTCGACAGTTCTAGCGTTAAGTAAAGTTTTTGTGAATATCTCGTAAACCAAAGCCGAGCGCCAAAAAGTTTAGAGGGAAATGTTGCTCAGAATGGCAACCTTGACGACATATGTCAAGGTCATTGAAATCGAAGAATCCTCCCCTAATGTAAACGTTTACCATCTTTTCATATTTAAGGGGTTACGTCTAGTCAGCTTTTGAAAAAGAACGCGATTTTCGGGAATTTTTTATGGAATATCTACTGTATATTTTTTTACAACTATTCTCTTATTTTAAAAGTACATATATGGAGAAACTTTCAGTAATTTTATTATAGAAAAATATTAAAAAATAAACGAATAACAGCCATTCTCGCGGAAGCTGTGTTGATAAAGGCGTTGTGCGGTGAGCAAGTTTTCTCTGAGCCGGATCATCTAAAATTAAAAATTCAAAAACATTCCGTTAATATATGGTTCAATTCAGTAGATGAACGAAGGATTTTTTATTTTAACAAAAACTCTATTTTTAATTAACGAAAATCGAACAATTCAGACATCGAAAAAGCGTGTTTTTGAGTTAAACGGCCGCCATTTTGTCAAAAATCAAAATTTTGAAAAACTCTTCGTTCATCTACTGAATTGAACCATATATTAACGGAATGTTTTTGAATTTTTAATTTCAGATGATCCGGCTCAGAGAAAACTTGCTCACCGCACAACGCCTTTATCAACACAGCATCCGCGAGAATGGCTGTTATTCGTTTATTTTTTAATATTTTTCTATACTAAAATTACTGAAAGTTTCTCCATATACGTACTTTTAAAATAAGAGAATAGTTGTAAAAAAATGTACAGTAGATATTCCACAAAAAATTCCCGAAAATCGCGTTCTTTTTCAAAAGCTGACTAGACGTAACCCCTTAATCGACTTATTTTACACCTACTTTTCCATGCAACTTACTATTCCCACAACAGATGCGCCTAGCACGAGTAGCTTCGCAGGCTTCGAAGCACATTTCCGATTTCGTCGTTCGTGGCCCAACGGGGTTGAACCCGCGATCCCATCTGAAAGGATCTCGCCTCGCAGTTCCCTATCGATCGTATCCTTCGGAGAGTCGAGTGGCGCACGATGCGCGGCCAGTTTCGTATGCAACAGAAGCGGCTTCGTGTGTCAGCTCGACGGGGGGAACGACTTTGTCGACGGAGAGAGACGTTTCAATTTAAAAGCGGCCCATTGAATAAACATCCGATCTAATGGCCCCGGCCGATCTATAAATCCCTCCCCTCTACAGCCTCGATCCCCGATCCTACGCGATTATATCGATACGTCCGGGCGCGCGACGTTTATCGCGCGGAAGGGTGTGCTTTCACGTCCAGCGGATGTCGGGCTGCCTTTAACGCCGCTCGAAAACCCCCTCGCCATCAATTCTTTCCGAGTTTCCTTGTTGCTTGCTGCTTTCTTCCAAGGGAAACCCATTTCTCTAACGTTCGTCGATGAAATGCTGCTGAAGATTTCAGAGCTGGAAACGAATGGGAGGAGCGCAGGGTTTCCTTTCTGTACTCGACTCGTTGAGGTATGGCCGAAGCACACCGATAGTTTTCGTCTCTCTTTTTCATCGTTGAAATTATTTATCCTGCAACACTATTCCTGTCTTAATCCATGTACGCGTACTCTTACTTTGTACTTTATTTATTTTTTACTTTACTTTTGTGTTTTTTTATATTTAGCTTAAAGTCTGAAGGTAATATTACTTTAAGTTTAAATTGATAAATTAAGATTCCTTTGCTTGTTCATTTTTATCGTTTGTAATGTTTGTTTTTTTATCCCCATTTTAGTTTAGACTATGGTCCATGGTTAAGTCACCACCGCAGCCTCGCCTTTACTCTTCTTGTCTATGCCTTTTGTAAACATTCAGGTTTCTTCCATTAGAGTAATAAAGCCGATTATTAATAATAATAATAATATACAAAAATAAATCTTTCATTTGTAACAATACACAAGATTAGCGAAAATGTAATTCTTTTTATCGAGATGGGTAGGTTTAGAATTTCGAGGGAATTCGTCTGAACTGCAACTGATCTCCAGTAGGGGAGAGGCCTGCAGGTTGCCACCCCTAAGCTTTTTTGATCATAACTCGTCATAAAATTAACGTATCGTTGATTTATGGTATAAGTTGGAAAGAGGAAGTGTTGAGCTACAATCCTGAGCTACAAATCATACAAACTCTCGAAAAAGAAAAATTATACTGCAAATTATCGAAAGTATCTAAAATTGTCTCCTTGAAATTTTGGCTCGCACGTTGCCACCCCCAAAAAAATTGCTAAAAGTGTAAAAAAACTCAAGTAAAAACCTGATTCAGAAAACTTTTCAAAATTTATTAAGTTTTATTAATAAATTATATTATTCAGATTTTCTTGACCTGCGTGCTGCCATACTAAAAATTTATAAAAATGTAAAAAATAAACCAAAATATGACTAAAATGCAATAAAAACACTTCACTTCAAACTCAATGACATTTGAGTGTAAACAAGCGGGAAAGAGAGAGGTGGCAACCTGCAAGCCAAAAAAGGAGGCAACTTGCATTCGGACGCATTTTTAGGAAAATATGAGAAAAAATTGTCAATTCATGATATGTTTGGAAATCTGTTTGGCATATGTAAATTAGATAAAAAAGACAACACAGTACGTATAGTTATCTTGAATTGTCGATGAAAATGTTCAATTTACGAGCACAAGGAAAGCACACATTTTCAATAATTCAGTTTCTTGACAAACACTATATTACCCTTCGCTCAGCAAACACAGCGTTATTGCGTCTGTCCGCTCCAGAGGTTATAAAATAGTGACACCTACTCTTTTAACGTCGATGTGAGTCAGAGTTGAGGTTCTGACACTGCTAGAAAGTCGAAATACAGCAGGGGTGGCAACCTGCAAGCAGTGGCAACCTGCAAGCCTCTCCCTACCAATCGCAAATACTGTATATCACTGGATTTTGGAAAGTATACCATTATTCACCCGTGTTCTCACGAACCCTTGTCCTTATTTTAACCAAGGCTAACAATCGCCTACAAAAAACTTGTCCATTTGCTACATACAATGCTCTCTCTACTTCGCACCCCCCTAAATACCTAAACTACGTAGAAGTGGAATGAAATTGAACCTGCAATTCCTTCGTCAAAATGCAATTCGCGACAGACACCTACAACGATCCCCGCGTACCTTCAGCAATCCAATCACCCAGATTGCTCAGTGAAAACCGTGGCAATTACCTTTCTTCACGCCCCACAGTGTCACGGCCCGTGTTCAAAAAAGCAAAAAATTGGGTTTTGAAATTTTGTATTTCATTTTATGGATTTGATAGTAAACAGTCCTCCGACATAGGAACAACATAACTTAGTAATATAAATAACGGATTTAAGGTTAGTAATTACATTCAAAGTCGAATAACCAAACACAACCTGCCACAGACTACACATAGGAAATATTTACCAACTGCATTTTTGTTGTATTTATAAGTTCTTCTCTTTTTTTCTTTTTGAAAATAAGCAAAATATATCCCTTTTTCGTTTTATTAATTAAAAATTCTCGCATTCAAAGATATGGTTACGTACCAGTGGCTCAAATTATTACTTTTTTTGTCTCATCTTCTAAGTTGTGGAGAGAATTAAAAAAAATAACGAAACATATCGGTTCTTTCATTTTTTTTACTACAATTAGTTCCTTTCATGTCCTTTAATTTGGTGTAAATTTTTTCTGCTCCCGACTGCTCCCACATAAGAAAAAGTACACATAGTAAAACAAAAAACTAGACAAATCTGTGCTAGAATATTTAGTTTTAAAAGACACTGAGCTTCCAATTCCTTCAGATTCAACTGATAGTGATGAAAATGTATAATAAGAATGAATAATTTAAAATTTACTATCTATTTAAAAAATTTATTTATTATTAATTTATTAAAAAAATTAATTTTTTTTTTTTTATAATTGTTTCATATGTTTGTTATTAATTTATGTGTAAATGTATTTAAAAAAATATATATTTTATTTGTTTTACTTTTATTATGGGCAAAAATATATATTAATGAATTATTTTAAGTTAAAAATGATTTTTTGTGAATAAATATGATTAACATATCAATTACACGTAAATAACAGTAAGGTAAATGTACCAATAACGAGCCATGCACCAGTACCTAGCCATCTGTTGAAATATTAATAATTGTTAAACTATGCACTTAAGATAAAATACATATTTGGTGTAATTTGCATTATTTAATTGTTCGGTTTAATATCTGAAGTTATATCGTCTTGTTTTTTTGTCTAGATATTTAGAAATACCATTTATAGTCTCGAGGCCAGATATATGACGCGTTTTCAGACATTCGTTATGATATGGCTAAGAAGAGCGTGCTTCTTGTTAAGAGCATAATTATTATAGGATAATAGTTTTTTAGATAGAAAAAAGGGTTTTAGAATCTTGAAAATATTTGTAACACATAGAAAGAAAAAATTTGAATATGAAAACTATTTTTTATTTAAATATTTACATGGCTATTTATCGGTGCAAACAAATCTTGTTAGCCCAGTAACTAACCACGTGTTCAATAAATCGGGTGAAGTGAGTTGCAAATGTTAATCGGCATCGCCAGAGCAAAATTACGAAAAAAGTGTGAATTTCTGACTCGATATTTGGAATAAAGCCGGTAAATATTTTGATCATAAATCATAATATAAACATTATTTTTCTAGATAATACTGATAGCATTTAATTTAAGTTTATTAAAGTTTATGTATATGTACGGTTTAATGAATTTGGTGGTTTTGAGTCTTATATAAAATAACCACAAACTTCTATTGATAGTGTAAGTAAACTTATTGTTTTTTGCATTTATTTTCTAATCTGTTTATTATGGTTAGTTATACAATAATTTTATATTTATATACTTCTTAATTTTCCTTAACAGATTTTTCAATTTAAGGCAAAGAATCAGTTTTTAAAATAATTTTTACACGATTATAAAACCTATGGCTAGGTACTGGGACATGAAAATCGGGCCGCTAGGTCAATCGCGTGAGGTTGGCTATATATTGGTACATTTACACGTACAAATATTCTTGTTTATTTTACGTTAAATATATAAAAAAACAAAATTTTGTTATGTGAGTACTGATGAGAAACAACAAAATCTTTACGAATGAAAAAAAGTTTCACTTAAATTGTTAATTTTATACACAATATTCATTATACTTTGTCACCGTTTCCTTAAACGGCTAGTTATTGGTACATTTACCTTATGTTAATGGAAAATTGATTTTTGATTTTTTTTTCCTATACTATACTCGTTACACTGTGCGCCCTGCGCACTGCACAATCAGCGTATCGAAAGAACATCTAACGCTTGCGTCTCACCGTGCCACAACGAGGCGTCTCCCGGAGCCCGCCAATAAAAAGAAGCGACCGCGAAACAGAGGACAGGTCCGCGCTGCTCGGTCCGGGCTCAAAGGACGATCGTCATTTCCAATGTTAAACAGCCCCCGCGGTGCGCATTAACGGAAGGCGAGCCTCGATTCAGCCGATCCCCCTCGCCGGCGTGTATCTAATTTCCAGATAAAAATCGCCGCTCGCATCCGGTCGATCGGGCCGGATAAAAATCGTGGCCCGTGATTCTGAATCCGCAGCAAGTCCGTTTGTAATCCTGATTGGCAATCTTCCAATCCCCGGTTCACGGTGTCCGCGGAATGGAGAGGAATGGTAGCGAAGAGGCCGCTCGCGTCGAAGCGGCCGCGATTGATTTATCTCGATTGCGTTTTCTCTCCGCTCGGGCCGCGGTCTTCGCGAAGGAGCAAAAGGCGAAGAAGGGAGGAAGGGAAGCTGGCAGGGCGGGAGGGCGAGAGAAGGGTGGAAGCACCCATTCAGCTTTTTTCAGAAGCCGAGACCAGAGCCCCGAGGTGCACGGGGCCCCGCGTAGATCAAACATTTTTTCCGCTCCTGAACCGCGCCAACTACAAACCGGTAATCTAATTATTCTGCTGCTTATATCATTTACCCCGAGCCACCGTCCCTGGCAGTAGCTAATTATCGTTATCAGATATTTATTTCGCGGCAATTGCAGACGTTTCACCGGTTTTCTTCGTTCTGCCGTACCTCGTCGCGTCCGCTCATCCCCTACGCCCTTCACACTCTTGATTAACGCTACGCGGATCGGAGGTGCAGAAAAATGGCGGAAGCCTCGTACTGGTTCTGTATGGTAATTTTGGCCACGGTCGTTGCAACGTAATGCGCGAAATGTCCGTTTAGAATTATTCATTAGGTACGTTGCGTCCTTCATGGGTTATTCAATTAGCGAAATAATTATCGCTCCCCCATCGACGTGGCTCCTCTACGTATCGCGATCGTTGCACAACCCTTCGGTAAAGAGCTCTCGATCGGGAGAGATGGTACGAAAATAGTTGAGAACTAAGAATTGAAGAGAAATGGGGAATAGTGTGTGTAGGTATAAGGTGTATATGTATATATACTCGAAATGGTAACGTAGTTGAAGCAACTTCGATTTAGGAGGAAATTCATTAAATGTATACTGTATATTTTGGAAGGGAATTGATAGTACGCGAAGTCTGTAGGTAACAGCGGAATAATCAGATGTTTGATCACTGCAAGAGTAATTGAAGGGTAAGGGGAAAAATAGGGAATGTCACAAAACAGCTTTATCGAGGAAATTAATTTTTAATACTTTAGTCCATCAGTAAAGACACAAGGTTAAATGCAATTAATTTTCTGCTGAAATAATTTCTTGTTTTACCTTGACGACAGAAGCTTATGCCTAGGCAAAGAGTGAGGACATTCTGTACTTTGTTCCAGCGCAGAGTGGACATTTTTTGTGTTTAACCAGTATACCAAATTTTTAACGTTATCTCACGGGGGGGTATTTGAACTTTATAACCCTTTGTGATTTGACAGTTCGGTAGTCCCAGTTGCCATCAACGAAATATGCTATAAATCGCAAAATCGCGGAAAATGGATGGACACTCCTTGTTTTCCCCCCTTACCTACCCTTCAACTACTGAAAATAGTAAAACTCTCAGTTTCCTTGCTATTGCTACTACTGTAACATTAAGGGGACCCTCGGCTTAAAATTTTTCAGAAAATCGGTTTTTTATATATATATATTATATATAATATTCTCGGGATGTTATACTACAAATATATATATATTTACCCTGTGGAAGTTTCACACCAAAATTCGTAACGGTATAGATTCTACAGTCACATAAATAATTCAAACTCCGAACGCACTCTCGAAACACGATATTTCGAAACGGTAACCACGATTTCAGAAGAACTAATGAGCCAATTCAAAATAACCTTGAGGCATTTGATTCGTAATTGGACTCGCTATCGCAGCACTGTATAACATAATTGTTTGTAACACGGGTTTGTTTTATCTGCATATTTGTGCGGAAAATTGCCCGCTTTTTTTGCATTACTTCGTTCAAATATGCACCAACATCGTAGTTTTGGTCCTTTTTGGAAAAAAATTAAAAAAAAAACGTTTGAAATTTTGATTTCGGACGATCCTGCGAGTAAATTTCGTGGTTGCCGTTTTGGCATCTATTTTTCGCAGCGCCTGCACTAAGCACTACCTAGAAAGTGCATCAAGATCGAAAACATTAAACAAAACATTTTATTGCACCCTAACGAGTGTATCAATAAATGCCAAAAATATTTTTTACGATATGTTTTAACCTCTCCTTGTAAAAAATTCATAAAGATCACCTATTGTTTAAGGGTTTCGACCGGAGGGTCCGCTTAAGCGAAACTTGGCTCTGTCGCCTGATCGAAATCTTGTTTGTCAGAAGTAGCATTACCAAGTGATTCTCGAAGTTGCCGTTACCGTCAGGTAATATCGTCGTAAAAAAGCAGTTCCTTTGGCGAAAAATTTCTTGCCCGAACGAGGTAATTGAAATGGTTCTTGCTGGGATCGAAGAATGTGTCTTTGGAATATCATTGGCTGCGGATGGCGATCGGGCCGATAGTCAGTGAAATCGATTTGTGGTCGGGCATCGTGGCTTCAGGATGGCCGATGCCTGTCATTACTCTCTATGTAAACATTCCAGCCTCGTGCTCCACGCTAAATTACCCGTTTGTCCCGTCTGTTTATCGTGCATCGATCTGCATTCGTTTCTTAGACACCGGGGAGCAGCTCGATTGGAATTCGACCTAGCGCAGGTGGAGGTGGAATTTTTCTGCAGCCACCAATCCATACCGAATTTGTCCGCCAGTCTCCAGTCCACCGCCAGCATTCGATTTAAAACTGAATAGCTTCATGGATTTACGTACCTATAAGGTAAATGTCCCAGTCCTTAAACATGGCCCAATAATTAAAAATTGAGAAGAAATTTTATTAATAATAATAGTTTTACTAATTTGCAACGTTTAAACTGTTCGAAATATAATTGCAAAATGTATTAGCTTTATATAGATACAATTATAAGCTTACATAACTGAATAGTTATATCATACAAAAATATTATTGTACAGTAAAGCTTCAACAGTTTCAATCTCGCTTCTTACCTAATGGGGTCAAGCAAGCGCGAGAATATTTTTGTTAAGGTTGTAATTAATTATTATTTTATAATTTTTTAAATTATACAGTTGTTTTGGATTTATTATACATTGAAGAATTTAAAATTAATTGGATCTTTTAATAATTTTTTGTTTTTAATATTGAAATTGTTGCGTTTATCCACTAGTACACGGTAACATGACACGTACCAATCATTAAACGTGTGTTCAATGGTTGTTTAACCGCGGTGTTACAGATGTCAGTGTTCAGTAGTTATAAAATTATAAATATTTATTGTACCAAAGTAAGTATTTTTTGTATCCTATATATTTACGTTAATAATAACTAGACAAAAATATAATACTGTATAAGAATTATTAGGATAATTAATCTTATACTCGTTATAATATTAACATAACCTAAACTTTTATAATATACTTTTAATCATTTTTTAACTTTTTCAGACATAAAGTCATGCCGAAGGTAAAAAAGATAAAGAAGAAGAACTACAGTCAGTTGATTTCTTTTCATTAACTGATAGAAATAGTTAAATTAAATACATATTCAATAATTGGGACACTGTTAATTAATGCCTGGGACACGCTATGAATTTTATTTAATTACTGGGCCATATGAACAGTTTCATGTTTGAATTTCATGTTAAAACTTTTGCTTTAACAAATGTAGATTCTTGTTACGTTATGTGAAAGTAGAAATTTTACGCTTTCGAATAATTATATTTAGTTATAATTTTATACTATTTAAATATGTTGTTACTGTTGTTACTGTTGTTTTGTTACTTTACTTTATATTCTATGTTTTTCGTTATATTTTATTTTTAATCGTATTGTATTTTATTGTATGTTTCTGTATCTTAGCATTTTTCTACACTTTGTATTCTAAAGGGTTCCCCCGTTGAATAAATAATAATAATAATAATAAAAAAAATATAAAAAAAATTGCAATCATCTCAACTGCTTCCTTAACTGTTTCGCCATTGGGACATTTACCTTACTAGAAATTCTTCGACTTTTATATATTGAAACCGGTAAAGTGGAAATTCTGTCTGCTGCTTGTCTTTCGCAGCTTCTCATTCGCGTCATTCTAAAGTTCTTTCCACGGTGTAACTTAAGTTATTCCACGACATAATCCCCCTTGACGCTAAGACACTTGTTCCGTCACTCCATCACCTGTCCCATTCCTGAAGCAAAAGCTTCTTTGTACGGTCTATCTTGACAGTAAAATACTGGTTCCATCGCTCCATTAGTTTATTTCTATTACAAAAGTTCTTCCGGTTGCTTGCAGAGGTAGAGCTCCACCTGTCATCCCGAACGGCGAACGATATAACTTATTTCTGTCTTCAATAAATCTTTCAATCCACTTGCAGACACGTATTCGGCTGTCTGGCATCAAAGCCGTCCCGCGACACTAAACGTTGCAACCTTTGCATGTTCCATTGTCTCATCTTTACGAGGATTGTCCCAAGGGATAAAAATAAAAACACGCATCGGATACTGTCAGTTGTATCCCCATCCTTAATGGACCTATTCCACTTGCAAAGATTCCACAAAATAGCCTGCATCAAGCACACTGCCGCAAACTTGACATTCTAAAACGATTCTCCGAAAAACACGCGCCTCGAAGAATTCTAGCCACGTATCGGCGATTCACGCGTAAACAGCTCCGCCACGTGGAAACTTTCCCAATACCGTGTACAAGCGCCCCCGAAGGCGGTACGCGCGGGCTCCTCAACATATTTCGCGAATTCCACGAGTGGCTGATGGCCACTACCAGGAACCGCGGCCAGAGAAGAGCGGTGAATGGTGCCGAGATCGTTCCCGCACGACTCGCTCCGTTATTCAGAACCCCTGGCGGTGCCCGATGATCGGGATCCTTTACGAGCATTTTGTAGGCCAAGAATTCAGTCGTTATGCGGTCGGTAAACGCGCGGCTCACGGCGTGGATACTGTCAACAATTTAGCGGGGCTTAACGACCCGCGGTAATTAGCACTCTGTCTTGACGGTAATGAAGCCGTTCCTGCATGGCGTCCTGCCTGCGCCGTCGACTGGCCATGGGGCAGTGCGCGCGATGCACCGCCCGCCCGTTTCACTCTGATCGCCCACCGCTGCGTTTCATCGAATTTCATTTACATCTCGCGTTACGGTAGCTGGACAACGAGTACGCATTCTTGAAGCTGGAAATCTCCTCGAGGCTGCTGTCCATTATTTTGTATTGGTACGTGGCGCAGCAGAATCTTGGGACGAAGTTACGAAACGAGCTTTCGTTGATAACGGAGGGACACGGTTCGCCGAGATTCGGTAGTGCTCTATTTGGTAGTCTTTATTAGGTTTGCAGAGCAATGTTACGCGGTGGATGTCTTGTGCGTGCTGTATTCGATTTTGATGGAAGGCAGCGATGGGCAAAATTTTTATTTAAATAAAATTTCGAATAACGAATAAAAGTTAAAATAATTATTCATGTGTTGAGTAAAGTTGACCAAAGTTAGCTTTATTCGTCGAACGTTTCCACTTGAGCGTCGACTAAAATTTTCTATTTTATCTTTAACTGTAATTTCAATTTCCATTCAAATTTCAACTTCAACTTCCACTTTATTATTTAAAAAAATTTACTCAGAGCAGAAGTTGAAACGGTCGTCGAATAAAAGAATGAACTTTATTCGTCAAATAATCGAAAGTTAAAGCAACTTTTATTTGGTCCGTTATTTAAATAATTTTTATTTAGTTAGTGCCCAACTCTGCTAGATAGTAATTGTGTATGGCAGGCACTGCACCGGTGAAGATGTTGTCTTTAAAATCGAACAATTAATGACGACAGTGATAGCTTGATCGCCGAGACTTTGCGTTGTGTTAATAGGCCACTGAATTCGTTAAGGATCTAATGAAGCGTCGAGTAAATAAATCGAAAGTGAAAATTTCATGTCTGTGACTTACTAGCTGCATCTACTTAACCCTCGAACGGTCCGGGCGACCGCACAGGAGTCGATGCCTGGCTATCTAACCCAGACCTGTAGTCCATATCCGACTATGCGCATTCTAAACGATGTTCTCTTTGTCGAAGTAACTTGTTTCCGCGATTCCTGATGTCTTTCCTATTACTATTTACTATTATGCTCGCAAGGAAACGCAACCAACCCGAAAATTCTGGTTTAAGGCAGGATACCACCTTTGACTGCGATTTTGGAGGCGTTTTTCATGAATTTTTTTTGCATACAAAGAATGCGCAGAAACAAAATCGGTTTCAGTCATTCATTAATGTAACTTTAATCTGTAATTACACATTTTTTGAAACTGAAAAAGTGAAAAATAATCTCTTGTAGGTGGCGCCAAAATACACTCCTTTGGAGGAACATCGTTAGACGGCGTGTCAAATTCCGCTTTGTACGTGGCTCTTAGAAAAAAAACCAAAGAATGTTCCTATTGGCAACAATATTTTTTAATGCTGTACGTAGGGATTTTACGAAATTTCGATTTTTAAGAAAATGGCGGCTATTTGAACAAAAAGGTCAATTTTTTTAGGGTAAAAAAGTTTAAAGAAGTTTATAAAATTACGCACCAAAAGAAAAATAACAACGCTACAGCAAAAGTCCTACGTACATCGTTAGATTACACCACGGGGAAGAATTGTGCAAAGTTTCAAATCAATCGGATGAAAATTATAGGAGTAATCTGACACGCCGATTTGGAAAACATCGTTTCGAGAAAAACGCGTTTAAAGTTTTATATAGATTTATATATCTGTTCCAATCCGGTTTTCACACAAGAAAAAGGTTCCGGTCACCTTTCTAATGAATGGATTTCGATTCTATACACTTGAAAGAGTACTTTAAGAACAAAAAAATTTTCAATTTTTTTTAACCCTTCGGTGGGCGCGCCCGCGGCAGTTAGCCGCAAATTTTACATTTTGTATTGTACCATATGTAGTGTTCAAACTGGATCCATGTCCAATTCAGGATTCTTCCAGTGGTCATTTTTGCATCATGCTACGTACCTGGAAGTTTTTTCTTTTTTTTTTTAGAGGACAGAAAAATAAGATATAGGTGTTTATTAAGCAACTAATGTAATTTCGATTTTCTTCTGTGAGACCTAAAATTGTCTAAATTTAGAAGTAAAACAACGAGAACTCCGATTGCGGTGTAAATGCCGCAACGCGCCCACTCATGCAAGTCTGAAGAGCGCGCCCACCGAAGGGTTAAGTGCGAAGGTGGTATCCTGCCTTAATAAAACTTCGTGTGAATGTGGAGCATATTGGAGCATGCAAGGAGCATTTTTCTCTGCCGAAATTCACTACGATGGGGTAAAATCAGCCCTTAAAATTATCGCGTTTTTTCGTTTTCTTAATATTGAGGTTAAACTTTTTTTTCGCCCATTGATGTACATGTCTGGTCCTGAAACGTGTTAGCAAGTAGTGTCATACAAATCATTATGCTTTAACCTTGCGAATTAATGGTTTCGTGGACGAAAAGTAAAAGGGGTGTATCGGAAAGTGAAAGCGGATTAAAGGCGGTAGAAGAGGTCGACTCGTTTCCTCGAAACATCTGTCTGTATACATCGCAATTAGGCGTAGGATTCTCGAGTCGCCGAGCGCCAGAACCGATAATTATCGATCGCCGTGGCCGGAGAGGCGGCCTCGTGGCACCACGCGAATCTCGCATAGCTCGTAATTTCCCGTAAGAAGACGTTAATGCGACGAGGCGTAAGGTTATTAACTCGACGCCCACGCGAGCAGCCTATGCAATTTTTCCCTCTGCTGTTCGCTAGCGTGCGCATCGTTTGCTTCGCAACGACGCCGATGCATTTCGTGCACGTCGCGCTGCGCGTGCATGCTCTAAGCGTCACCCCCGCAGTACTCGTGAAATCGGAGGGAAATCGGTGTCCTTTGATGGACGGTGAATTTATGACAAGGAAGTGGCCAGTTCCGCGGTGGAAAAGGTATTACCTCCGCGAGATGCCTTCACCTTCGAGCCTTTCACCGATAGGGGACTCTCATTCGTGTCTAATTCAGCGCGGGAAAAATTGAGATTTGAAATGCAGTATTCAGGATGACGTTCTCAGGTTCGTTCGAGAATTTATTCGGATATTATTCGTTTATTTATGTCGCGAAACCTAATGGAGAATATAAAGTAATTATAAAGGGAACTTCGTGAGATAAACTCTATGAAATTAATAACAGAAGGAATTCCTTCGTTTTGCTTTGTCAGTGGAATAGTTTTCAATCTACCCAATACAAGCTGTATCGTTTGTAGAGAAATTTTTATTGACTTGTTTTGAAAGGTTGGCTCTTGCTCTGCTAGATATACACATGTTCCGATCTATCGTTGAAGCTGAAGCTCGTTGTTGCTATTTAATTCTTACATCACTTACGTTGTTTTTTAGTGATAGAGATAAGGTGTTGCACTCGGTGTTCCTGCTCAGTTTGATTTTACATCTCGTTACAATGCTCGTGCATCTGGTAGATAAGGCTGGTAGAAGAATCTTAATTACAGGTTCGTTAGCACATGCTGCCTCGTAACCACAGGAATATACGCGATCGTAGAGCCGATTAAACTCATTGCTTTCGATTTCGAAAATTTCCCCGCCGAGGCGCTATTAATTGCTGGGCGTGCAAACGTTCGGCTGATTCAACGAGCTGGTCCCAATGATCGAACGATGGTACTAGCGACCGAGATAAACCCCTAATGAATAAATCTCGAATCGAACTTAATGGGATCGTGCATTAGCATTCTCCGCCATTTATAGCTGGTCGATGCGATATTTCCGCTGTGTAACGACACTGTAACCGACGACGGTTAATCGAAATTAATATTACGCCTCCTTACGAGCGTCTCTGAACGCTTGGCGGACGTTTAACGCTGATTTAAACGGAACCGTTCATAGTCTCTCGCGCGCATACATTCCGGAAGCTCGTCCGCGATACTTCGATCAACGATGTCTCTCGGTCTCTTAAAACGAGCACGCAGAAACATTTATAGCAGGTCGCGCATACTCGCCTTTATGTAACCCGATAAAAAGTTTTAATCACACTTGTGCCATTCGCGAGTACACTTTTGCGACCGTGGTACGTGTAACCGCATTAATTACCCACATAAAACCCACTTCTTTTTCGGAGTTCATAAAACGCAGGAAGGAAGCTATTGCAGGTGTAATTTGCTGGTCCCATAGTTCATAACTCAAGTAACCAAAGTGAGTAACAAATAAATCGAAAAGCTTCTCAAGTCATTGCAGGCATAAAAGAATCCTCCGAACTTTAAGTGCCACCTTTTATTACGTCCGCGCTAATAACTAACATTTCCAACCCCCTTCCCGCATATTCAATTACACACATTATCAACTGAGTCCAATAAAGACCTGCAAGAACCAGCGCACCCTTCCTTTCTCTCAGAAGAACATACATCGGAATACGATTACACCAACCGATCCCACCGTTTCCCACCCGATTCTCCATTTTGCAACCCATATTAAAGCGTGGTGTGGTGTCGCACAGTGGTGTAGGAATAGGGTTAGTAGGTGACATTAGGCCCAAAAATTAACTCTCTCCTATCGAAATCTACTGAATTTATACTACTTCCTAAATGTCCAAAGGTCCCGAAACTGAAATTATTAATAAAATTTAATAAAATTTGTTATTGGGACGAGCACTTAAAGTTGGATATTTTAAAGATAGCATTTTTTCAACCAGAAAAAACTGCTTACTTCTTAGAGATGCCCTGACGACCCTGTTTAATATTTTCTCTCCGTTTTTGTTTCTAGAATGAAGAGCATTCTTTTGCGTTAAGAATTAACACCGTTAACTAACACTTACTGTTTCCTAATGTATTAAAAAAGTAATGCTCAACGAAATAAAAAAAATTGTTAAAGTTCTTTACAATTGACAAGGAATATCTTTCAAGTTCCATCGAATTCCACGTTCTAACTAATTGGAATATTTTCAGCACACATTCTTCTACAGAATCATGCAAAAATCATTTGCCCCTGCAGCTCACTCTTCAAATTATTAGCGATTCAAACTGTCAGCGTCACGTCATTTTACGTATATACAAAGGGTTTTTACAAATATCTATGTATATTGGGCTCTAGTCCGTGGAATAAATTAATTATAAATGAATAATAATGTTTAACTAAACTGTAGATTTCGTCACAATTTCTCATAGTACTATTTGACTTTTCTTTATAACTCGGAAACGAATAGTTTCCCCAACATGCGATTCAAATCACTTAAAGTGCATTAAATAAGGTACCAAATAAACAGAATTGAATTTCTTTTATCGCAAATAAGTTAAAAAAAATGAAGAATAAATAAATAAATAAATAGTAAAAAATATTAAATTATACATCATTAGAAAGGGATAATTTTTTCCTGTGTTTTGGTGCAAATTACATTCCGATATCTTTTATAGTTTAAAAGTTATACACGAATGTCCCCTTTTACCCCTATTCCGACCACCGTGTGCCGTCGTGAGAGGTCGTCGCCGCGGAGGGAAATTAATCGTGGGCCATAATTCCGCCAGCGTGGGTCGGAATGAAAAGTGAGGAACAACGGATCGCCGAAGTTGCGCTCGGTAGGGTTACGTGCAACGATCGAGTCCGCTAGGCCGTCCTCGCTCGCTTTATCGGCGTTCATCCGGCGAAGACCGCCGTGGGCGAGGGAAGTCGCTCCTAGGACCCTTCCTCGAGGACCAGAGGGCCCCGTCGCGACTGCTCCTGGACCGGTCCGATCCGTGGACCGATAAATTGGATCGTTCATTCATGTTTGGCCGCGCACGCACCGCTCACGCCGATTCTTCCCTTTTCTCGGCGGATTTCTTTCCTCCGGAGCGACACGCCTCGCCTCTAATCGCGTGCGATCTCGTTGATCGATCTCGCCGATCCATCGTGTCTCACCGGCGTCCAACATAATTATTAGAGCCGAACGGAGCGATGCTGAAATTGCCGCGCGCGCAGATAAGTCGCGGGGAGTTGGAGATCGGCCGATAAGGGCTCGACCCGATTCGATCGGATCGACGAATCGGATCACTTGATTGGATTCGGAAAAATCGCTGCTTCTGGGCTTCTGTTTTTCCTGCGATTTTTCGGCCGTGGACGCACGGTGATCGAGAGGACTTGGCTTTGGGAGATCTTTTGATACGCAGGCGAGGGGTTTGTAGATGGATTGATTAAGATTGTTTACAAAAATGGAACGCACGGAGTTTTTGTGGGAAGGTCTGGTTTTTCTGGTTTTAATTTACAAACTTTTCTGGTACAAAGTTGCATTGATTGTTGGAAAAGAAAATCAGTTTATACTGTGTTTCATAGGTAGGGCGTGTTTTTATTGCTTATTAATGGTTATTATTGCTGTTCCATAATGATTTTAATTTTTTTTTCCGCGGTAATAACACTGACCTATCCCTGCACTGCTTATTAGAAAAGATTAGAACAGTTTTAATTGAATCTAAAATTGGTGTTCCTGAAACCGATAGCTGATTGAGGAAGCTGATCCGTTAAGTTCGCTCCATATTGGTTCTATAATAACTCGTTTCCTTTTAGATGGAGTAGATAATCGTTGGATTATCATTTTTATTGTATCGGGATAAATCTTGATCAGTGATCCGTGAGAAAAGGAAATTTCCGACTCAGTAGCCCCCTTCTCGAGCTGGACCCTTTCATCTCGCGAGATAACAATCGAGCTTCTATCACTCGTAGCGTAGAGTATTATCACTTCTGGCTGGATTCGCGCGAAAGACGGTTCGATCGACGATAGAAGTGCCGGGTAGCAGGATTGGCGAGGCAGGGGAGATTGGCTGGCACCGGATAGGAGTAAAAGTGATTATCTTTGTGATCGAAGAATGGTGAAGTGAAATAGAGGCACGATGGAGAGAGAAGGCGGGAGGAAATAAGAAAAAAATCGGCAGGGTTTAATTAAAGCTGTGGTGCTGCTAACGATGAAATTATAGATAAGCATCGACGATGCGAGTTTTCAATATTTATCTGTACGCAGCGTTGTGCTATAAACACTGTAAGATTTCTCGATATGAAGAAAAGATATTGATCGGGATTCGAAATGGTCTTATTTGATTGATCTTCTCGATACGGGCTCGATCTAGTATTGAATTAGGTCTGTAGACACTTATGTAGAGAAGGAATCTGCTGAAACAATGAGGTTCTCAACAACAGAAGCAAACATTCAAGTCGTAGTTTGCTTATTCCACCGAAAAATTGAATATTGAATTAGATTTGCGAGTGTTGCACCTGTTCACGGAAACTATTCGATTCAGCCAAGAATACCAGCACGTTAAATTGGATTCGTGTATATCTCCTTCGCTGAAAGAAGACCTCCCTTGCAGGAGAACTGAAAAGTATATCGTCGATTTTCGTCTATATTTGAATTATGCATGCGCAAAGGGACTGAACGTAGATCAGAGTTGGGCATTAATTAGATAAAAAGTTATTTAAATAACGGATCAAATAAAAGTTACTTTAACTTCAGACTATTTGACGAATAAAGTTAATTTGTTTTATTCGAAGAGAATTTATTCGACGAGTAAAGTTTACCTGGGTTAACAGGTTCAACACATGACGAATAATTTTTTTAGCTTGTATTCGTTATTCGAAATTCTTATTTAAATAAAATGTTTGCCCACATCTGATCGAGGTGAACAATCGTATAATTCTATACAGTTACTAAATCTTCCGAAATTTATTCTGATCTATGATCTTCCTATGTAATTAGAGACATAACGAGCTTCGACCCCTCGATGATCAAACATAGAAACAATAATCTGTATACAAGGTGCTCCAAATTTTAAAGGACAAGCTTTATATAAACATGCGTTCGTTGTTGCTTCGTTTCCGAGAAATAGTACTGTCACTATTGCGAGTCAAGGAGCAATACGTTGCATTATACCACGAATAAACCGTTGATTCGAGCAGTCAACATCACTCGGAAACCATGCCACTATTACAACACTGCTATTACAATACAGGCCTCACAGACACTGCGATTTTTCGTACGATCTGTCGTTCGACTAGGCTAGGCGGAACACGACTCTCTGAACGACAGTGGTACCGCGTGTGGGACTGTCGTAAGACACGGTCGTACGACGCTTCCATAAAACCTGTCGCACGATCTGCATCACGGACGACAGATTGCAGCGTGTGTGCGTGGTCGACAACTAATTGGAGACGATTTCCGCTCTAGCCAGACGATACCTAACGTACGATAGGTTGTCACTCCTACATCTTATAAAAAATTGAATCAACTGTGGGGCTTTTAATACAAAAATGACACTACGTCCTGGAAAATAACGCATGTATATGTATACAGAAATGGAAGGCCGTGATTCATGTTGGCGTAAGTCACTCGCATGGTGTTTCTCGTAAAATAATGTTTTCCGTTTAATGTTATAAAAAACTCTAGGTATAAATTGCCGTTCTGGAAACACATCTAATGGTTCGAAATATTACCATAATAAATATGTATATACTTAAAAATTTAAATTAAAATAATTTTTCAATTTTTAGAATTTGTTTTTTTTTGTTCACTTGTCAGCACAACGCATGGACAGCGTCCAATCAGACGACACTTAGTCGGACTTACACCAGCATGTTTCTCTGCCCTTGTTAGTTAAGGGGACTCCTTACCTTGACGGCCCGAAGGGAATGCGATAATTGGGATTTTTTTTAAGAGAAACCCTCAAATTGTATTAATTAAAAACTTTATGCCTATATTTTTACATATTTAGACAACATTTTTAAAAAAAATTCATTAAAAAACACTACCTAAAATTTTAAACGCGTTTTCTCAAAACGATTTTTTTTTCGAATTGGTTAACATGATATTTCAAAAACCAATAACCCGAATTACTTCAAACTTGGTATATATATATTCAGTAGATGTGCCATTCTCGTTGGTACTAAAACTAAGTCGGATTTTGCAAAATTAGACTTTTGCGACTTAAAAAACCAGCGAAATTTTTGCAGAAATCGATCACTGTTTTAAACGCTGCCATCTTTTCTTACTTTTCAGTATTTCTCATTTAATCCAGTTCAGACAATAGCCACACTCATACAGATTCCACCAAATTTTTAAATTTTCTATTTCAGACAACTACAACGGCTGATTTTATGCTAACCATGCTCATCTGATTTTTGTAAGGCGCTCTATTTGAAGCACCATAACTCCAGATATAACCACTACTATTGCATACAATTTATTTTTCTTATTCTCTAAAGATTGACAAATAAAGCCGCAAAGCTGGGAGTAAATATATTTAATAGTTTTGTTTTAAAAAATTCCCAAAGTTCGCATCATTTTTCGTCTGTCAAGGTAGACACCTTAAGGGGTTAGCTCGCCTCAGGAGGTAGAAAATGTATCGATTCTTTGGGAATTTATTTCAGAAAGTACATGCATATTTTTATGCAATGGTTTTTATATTCAAATGAGAGACACTTTAACAGATTATTATATTATGTTTTGGTATAAAAATATTTATTTATTGCACAATTACAACTGGTTTCCCGGAAGCTGTTTTTAGAAACACGTTTTGCGGTGACCAACATTATTCGGAACTGGGCTATCTGAAATCAAAAAACGAAGAAGATTTAGTTAGTACAATAGTTTATCTAGTCTTTAATCGTTCCGTTTTATAAAATATTAATCTGGAACAAAATGGCAGATGTTTTTGATGAAAAATCAGTGTTTTTTTTCTACGAAAATCGATCATTTCACTTAAAACATCTGCCATTTTGTCCCAGATTAATATTTTATAAAACGGAACGATTAAAGACTAGATAAACTATTGTACTAACTAAATCTTCTTCGTTTTTTGATTTCAGATAGCCCAGTTCCGAATAATGTTGGTCACCGCAAAACGTGTTTCTAAAAACAGCTTCCGGGAAACCAGTTGTAATTGTGCAATAAATAAATATTTTTATACCAAAACATAATATAATAATCTGTTAAAGTGTCTCTCATTTGAATATAAAAACCATTGCATAAAAATATGCATGTACTTTCTGAAATAAATTCCCAAAGAATCGATACATTTTCTACCTCCTGAGGCGAGCTAACCCCTTAAGTGCTAAAGAGAAATGTCCTTATTTCTCCGTAAAAAATGAAGTTACCACTTAATTGACTATGAAGTAAACGGATGGAGCCTTTAAGACTTAAAAACTCAAATTAACTTAAATTATAAAAATTTCGACTTATGTAACTATGATTCTCAGCCCTCTATGACCTTCCTTTCTCATTACTACCCGTGTTCAAACCTTAGAACACCCTCTACAAATGAATATCGGAGACGTTCTAGTGACAAGGAGAAGATCCATTTAAACCAGCCACGAAACCCTCCCCCATCTTTAATCAAGATCCCTCCCTCTCTCCGCGGATCGTTGAAAATTGTAATTAAGTTTCTCCTGGACGTTTAAGGCGGGTTATGAAATGCCGTGTGCGCCAATAATCCGCGCTCTCCTAATCCTCCGGGAGGGAGACGCACTGGGTCGGCGAGCAGCGACAGAGAGCCGGGGGGCCTTTCGATTTAATCTTCGAAGGCGAAAAAAGGGTTACACGGCCTCGGTCGAACGCATTTGCCTCTGATAAATCCAATCAGATCGGCTGTCGACACAGAGATCCTTTGCCTTCTTCTCCTTCTTCTTGCTCGGCCCTACGCAGCCTTTCATTCGCACCTTCTCGCTCACGTGCCGCGCGGCCTGCCCTCCTGCTCGCTCCTACCCCCGGCGTAAACTAGTTTTGCGAGAGGGATAAAAAGAACCGGCGCATCCTCGAGTGATCACATAATCGTGCGTTCACCCCGAGACCGGGCCTACGCGATTTCCTCTTTCTTCTTCTCTTCGCCACACTTCGCCACTCTCGCGCTGCGCTCCGCTCTTCGCTCTTGCCCTTCGTACGTGCTTCCCTCGCTGTCCGTGTCCCTCATTGTCTTCTGCTTCTTCTGCGCTTTCTTCCTTCCCGGTTGCCTTTGTCGCCGACATTACACCGTCGCATCGTCCAGCATCCCATTCATCGTTTCTTCTTCTCCGTTTCGTGGCCGCCTTTAAATTTTGAAATTCTGGGGTCTTGCGCGGCTATTAAGGGACTTCATCCCTTCTGATCATGGAACTGATGTCTGCGCCTGAGCTTTCGGTTTATCATTCGTTTGCTTCAGTAGCTATGGACACTTTCTTACGCGGCTTGCTCCCACTTCTTTGGCTTATGGTTGTCGGATTTTCTGCCTCACTTTGTAATCGAACGTTTCGCTGTTTTAATCTCCTTGGACCTTTCTGTCCTATCCTCCTTCGTTGGATCTTTTGTTTTACTGTGAATTTCAATGTACCTACTTCCACTTTCTGCTCCCCCTTCGGTGTTCTACTTTATCTCCGCTTGGATCTTCTTTTTTCACTTTACACTTCGGCGTTCTTCTGTTTCGTTCATCCTTCACTTCTCGATCTTATCGCTACCTTTGAATCTTCTGTATCACTCCGCGCTGCGATGTACTCTCGCCCCGTCTTTCTCTGGCTGCTCTATTTTACTTCCTCCGGCCCGATGTTCAGGACACTCCTCCTCATTCTCATTTCTCCTTTCGAACTTCGTTGCCTCGCCGCGCAATCCAACGATCGATCCGTCTTTTTCTGCCCACCGATTCCGACGTGTTCTCTTTTTCCCTGGACTTTGCACTCCGCTCTGCTCTACTTACGCTTTCCCTACTCGATGCGCATTTTGTATCCCCCGTGAAAGCGAATTGGCAGTTAGTTGTAGGCAGTTATTCATAGGTATCCATAATTTACTATTCAAAGTTCACGCCAAGTGGTAGGATCGCAAAGTTCGCGTGAATCATAGATTTAAGCCATAGGTAATCTGGAAATATCGCCCGAAACCATCAATATCTCTGACCTGAGAAACGGTGCTCACTCTCTGCTTAAACTCAAATATCACAAGCGGTGGCTTCCGCCGCGAGATCTCAAGTCTCTTAAATATATTTCCCCGAAGAAACAGTGTGTTTCATAGCGCAGAATACCTGCTACCTTACAGCATTCGAGCCATCGTACTTTCACACTTATACTTCTTAATATACTGTAGGAGCCGGAAAAAGAGAGCCACCGGCGCCGGGAATCGAACCCGGGCCGCCCGCGTGCTGATCAGCAGCGTTAGCCACACCGCTACGCCGACTCTCCGCGGTCTCTCTAGTTCCGAACTCCTATCTAACCGACGCCACCTATGGGCCACTCCGCACCATAGGCCGTCTTCTCCGAGCGCTCAGCGCCTACAATACCTACTTAGCATTATTAACTGGAATCACAGAAATCGTAATCTTCACAAGAAGAAACTTTCAATCTCGAATCTTCTGGAGCATATTACTCTCACATAGGGGAGAGTTGCCTATATCGTACCACTTAAGACATTTTACGTCATATTTCATATTTGGTACTCATTTGAACGCAAATGACTATTGGATATTGTAGCTTGATCTTTTAGGCACCTACTATTATATATTTAACCTTTTGTTCACAACAAATTAATTTGTTATTAATGTTTTGGTAACATAGTGTAAAAGGTACGATTTAGGCAACCGGTCTCCTAAATCGTACCTCTTGGTTTCCAAAATCGTACCTCTTCTAAAAATAGTAAATTTTTAAATGAGAATAATAATAAATATGTGGGTGAGAAACGAAATCTTTTATATACAGATATTAAGAACAAATAAAGAAACATACAAGGTATAATAATTAAAAAAATTATATATTTATATTGACATTGGTGGTCATATCATAACCTGTCATATTTTATGCGTAGCAAATAAATAAAAATAACACATTAAACAAAACAATTTGGGCAATAATAACTTCTTTTTTTTTTTAATACTCCTGCACAACTATCGTGCACCCACAATGTGCATTTTATGCATTGAATCATATTTTCTACATGTGATTCGTTACACAAAAAGCAAAACCACTCTTCTTCCTTGGTACAAATAGTTATTGAATTTTGTTCCACTTTTGTTCATGGAGTATTGAGAAATATTTGGCTTGATGTAGTAGGAATATCTTCTTGTTTTCTTTTTTTTAAGCTGTTTTGTTTTTGTAGTTTTGCCAGTCTTCTGTAATGTTTTCTTTTTCTTTTTGTCTACAGTTTTTCTTATAATATCTAATTTTTGGCAATAACCTATATTATATATGTACATAACCTACATATATGACATATGCACATAATCCGTATGTACCAAGCTAGATGCGTGAAGCGAACGTATTAAATGAGTTCCCAAATCGTACTGGTACGATTTAAGAAACTTTGTAGTGGTACGATTTAGGAAACATGATCAATTTATTTATAAATATCAATTTAGACTTTATAATGAATGTAATACGTACATAAAATGAATGTAAAATATTCTACATTAAACCCGCTTTCAGACAAATACAAAAATACAGGACAAAATTGCATTGTTTGCTTATTATCAGCTAAGATAAACTGGTAAAAAGTTACATCAATCATACCTGATTTTCTTAAATATTTATCGGACGCAGAATACAGGGTTTAAGCTCAAACGGTTTTGTTTATATTTCTCATTTCGCATTTACTTGACATTTTTACCATCAAATGTCACTTATATTCATTAATCGCTGAGAAATCGACGAGGTACGATTTAGGTGACCAGTACGATATTGGCAACTCTCCCCTACTATTACCTCAGATTTAATCAAATTTATCGATATTCTTTTCTTAATGAAGACACCATTCAGTTTCCACCAGAGTTTCTCTGCTTGGAGCCTCAGTCCTTCCATCGAACCGTTTTATTTAATAGATCGAAATCAACCAACGACAAAGTGTCGGGTGAAAATTCCTGAACAATCACAGGGGATGTTCGCTTATTGCTCGCGCAAGAAGATCGCTATTTCTAGATATCGAGCACCGTTCCACCATCATGAACGCATTGAAATCACCGCTCCGGAGCGGTCGTGGCGCAGCAACGGAACAAAATGGTGACTCGGTGAGCATCTGTCATCGCGAGCTAACGGCTGCCCGGACAACTGGCGGTTTTTTCTCGTCACCAGCGATCGTCGGCGTTCCTTGGAAACCTGTTCATCATGTCGTGGATCCCATCGATATATTACCGGCGTTATATCCCCCCGGCGAGGGACACCGGCGCATTTAATTAGCTCGGAGAGAGCTACGAGTGGCCGGATGATAGAAATTATGAATCACGCTTCGATTATACGACTTTCGAGGGAAAAAGGGCCGCCTTCGCGGTGTTCAGCCATGTTTTCTGCCGGGATGTTCAGGGACCTTTTTCCACGGCGATCGATGATTGAGGTCTCACAGTATCGCCGCATTACTCGCGGATTACAAGTTAAGAACTGCACCGGGAGCGTTTTGTACGCTCATAGAAACGTTTCAATGCGTCGCAGCCACGTTTTTTTTCTGAATAACGAATTCCTTTTCTCTTCGTTTTACCGTGCTTCCATCTAATCGCTCGTAGTTCGTTGATTCCTTTTGCTTAGAGGAAATTAATAGAATATCCAGCACGTTCAAAAGCGTAGTTTTATATCTCACAATAGCCAGGGATGAAAATTCAGATTTCAGATTTGATTGAGACACACTAGAGATTTTATGAATCAAGAATTCTGAGATCTATTCGGTAGAGTTTATATTACCCACGTATTTTCAGTGCATCTATGTCCGTACTAAGTGAAGCAACCAGTTCGAAGACACTGCTTATTCAAGTCCAAGTAGAATCTCACTTCACCAAACACCATCATTACCCGACAACTTCCGACTTCATTCATCTGCTGACAAGTGAACCACGTGTGTATTCCAACGTCTCCAGAACATCGACCCCGCCCCGCGTGTTCCGTCGCCTCCTCCGCAACCTACAAACTCGCAGTTCCATCCAGCTGGATGAAACAAGAAACACACCGCGCGATCTCCACGGACCTACCTTCGCCGACACGCGCGTTGTCACCTAAACGATGACAAACCGGGGCTCGGTGACATTTCGTCGGCCGCGGTCGGCAGAAAGGGCGTCCGAGGCGACGTGAAATGCGCGGCCGTGGAACGTGGTAATAGACGGGTAATTCCATTAGAATACGTCACGGTGTCCGGCCGGGAAGGGAAGAAGAGCGGAGGTAGGAAAGAGTCGGCCGGGCAACGGGAGAAGGAACCGCGGCGCGCACCGCCGAGATATAGGCGCAGCAGAGGGAGTCGATGGGGAGAAAAAAGGATCGAGGCACCCCCTGGGGAGCCGAGAAGCCACCCAAGAAGCAAGCCCTCCGATAACTTGTAGGACATACCGCGGCTTCGCTATTCAAGCATCGCCAAGTAATACCATAAATATTCCTGGCCGTGCGCCAGGATCCATGCTGCTCGCAGGAGTGCTTCGATACGCGACGGCCGAGGAGAAGACGATAGACGAGCGGGAGGGATGCCTGGGAGCAGGCAGGGATGGAAGTGGATCCGTCCGTGTCCAGGAATTATGCAAGAAACGTTTCTTTTTTCGCCGATCGAGATACGGCCGGGGCCGGGGGAGGAGCGGGGTTTACACGCGGCCGCGATGGGAATATTTATGGGCGAAATATGGTAAACGGGGGCCGGTCGACACCCCCGGGGTAAAATAGTGTTCCGAGCGCGGCGGGCAGAGTTCGGGAAACGAGGCTCGCCCGGCCGTTGCGACAGAGAACGGCGCTGCGGCGTGTAAACTGTGCGAGTTTAGTGGCGTTTCCGCGGTGAAATCGACGCTAAAACCGGTGTACTGCCGCGGCGCACCCTATTCGACGAAATGGTACGCTTGTGTCACTGCTAGGGACACGAGGGTTTGCCAGCCTGGCTTCTTGGATCTCGGTCTCTGATGCTTGGCTCGCGACTATATAAGGGTTGATGATTGGTAGTTCGTAATAAGGTTGCGCCGTGGTTCGTTGTTCGTTGCGAGTGTGGCCTCCCGTAGGCCATGCCGAAGCGGACGGTGTTGGTGAAAAAGAATCAATGTTTAAGAAATTAAATAGGGTAGATGTCCCAATTACTGCCAGTGTCCCAATTACTGCCACTTGATTTATTATACGTAATAAAAACGTAACGTATAAAAAGAAATGTACAAAAAATAGTTATTATTAAATGGAGATTCTGATTTACATTAAAATAAAAATATATATGTACTCATATGTACCTAGGACAAGATGATTTTTTAGGTGACAGTTATAGGTACACTAGGATCGCTCGCGAATTTTAATTAATTAGTAATAAACTCTTCATATTTAATTCATAAAACTATTTTTTTTTTAATGAAAGAGATGTTAAATAATATTATGTTTCAAACTGAAACAATTTTTAGGTTACACAACAGGCGAAATAATGAAATGAAGTGCGGTTATAATCTTAAGGGGACCTTCCGGTGTAGAGCCCAAAAAAATAGGTGATTTTTAGGAATTAATTAAAGGAAAACTACTATATATAATTTAATGGGCCTTTTTGCATTGTATTAGGGATGTCTTCAGTTATAGAAATACATTTTTTGTTTTATAATTAATCATTGCAGACGGCCCGGGGGGGTCGTTAAAGTCAAGGCGTCAAAAAATTGATCCAAATCGGTGGGACCTGTATCTCCAAAAGTTATTATCCGATTCGACTGAAACTTATTTTATTTTGAAGATTATACTTCTGGCTAGGGGGGGAACTAGAAAAAATTAAAAAAATTACATTTTTTTAGAAAATAACGACACTTGAAGTTTGAAATCACTTTTCCCTGTACTTTTCGTCCTTTCAACGGCTTTGAAAATTATAAATTTTCAATTTTTTGTAATTTTTCTAGTTCCCCCCCTAGCCAGAAGTATATTCTTCAAAATAAAAAAAAGGTTCAGTCGAATCGGATAATAACTTTTGGAGATACAGGTCCCACCGTTTTGAGAACACTGTTTCGAGAAAAACGCGTTTAAAGGTTTACGTGAGCGCCGAGTGCCCGGTTGTTGCCCATGCATTTGCCGCTACTCAAATGCCTATAACTTCTGGAATTTTACGAATTTCAACAAATCCTTTTAAACATGTATTCCTAAAAGGTTGAACATTCGAAAAATGAAATAAAAAAAAATCGACTTTTAGACCGGAAGGTCCCCTTAAGGTGGTAGTAATTGGGACATCTACCCTAGGTTTGCGAGCAAGTGTACAAGTAATTTTGTAACGGAACGAGATAAAACAAAACTTTGCTGTGCTCTATCACGCTGCCAAAATAAAGATAAAGCCTAGATTAAGCAACCGCAAAAACGCGCTAACTTCAAGGGCTGATTTCACTCCTGCAAAATGAATTTCGGCGAAGAAAAGAATTTACAGGAATTCACATGGAGCTTCATTAAAATCAGAATTTCGGGTTGGGAACGTTTGCTTGTTAGAAGAAAACTGAATTTTTGAAGCTAATTACAACAGGAAACTTTTCAAGAGAAATTGAAGCTATAGTAAAAAATTCTGCAAACAATTCCACTGATCTCCACGTGCGCAGTAAAAGGCACCGAAATGTCTGGGCTTCTTTACGAACCGATGGGGAGAACTTCTTTTTGTACAGCAACAGCGAAGATACATCTTCGTGGTCTCGATTCGCTTCGGGCGCATTCTTGGCCCCCCTCGAAGATCGGGAACGATCGGCCAATAACGATAATTGTCTTTAATTACGGAAATAATTGCATCGACCCCGATCTATAACGGTGCACCGACGAAAGGTGTGTCTTTAGCCAGAAATAGCACGTACACTCTCGGCAGGTTTCGACCTTTCAAGGAGCCACAGTGGCCCTCGAGATACAGACGGTTATTCTAGATACGATTTTACCTACCATTTCGCAATTCGAAATGTTATTTACGAGATAATGAAGCTATTCGTGATGGTTCTCGCCTGTAATTACAGCCTGATAGCGATACGAATGCGCAATCGTCGAAGAAATTCAGCGCGCGAACGTGCAAGTGTTTTTAGAAAAATCCAGATCTCTAGAATTCCGTGAAATCCTCTATAAAGCCTTCGCTGAAAATATTAAATCACCCTAGACGCTGCATAACGCTACTTCTACGGTTAAAAACTCAGGTTTCTTTCACTCTGTTTACAAACTTCTTCCATAGATACTTGCACGAATCTGAAGAATAACTTTTAACAGACAGCAAAGTAGTTCAATCCTTTTTCTTTCTATTTAACGTTTCAACGATGAGTGATTTACTAGTCGACAGTGGCGATCGATGCACGTACATACGAAGATTTCCAAGTATTTTCCGAATATCTAGTTTCCCATACCGCTAAGAAACTAGTTTCTAATCAGTTTACAGGGCTTCCGGCTTTAATATTGATTTTGAACGTAATAAGACCGTAAATCATAGACTCTTTTTACACTAAAAGATAAATTTATGTGTAATATTCAAGAAAAATTTTTAAAATGTTGAATATAAGTATAATTTAATTGTTTATAAGCTATGGAATAATAAGGTGACTGGGGACTAGTTTTTGATCATCTAAAATACATGGAAACTAATTTTTGATCAGGGGAGGAACTAATTCTCGATTATATAAAATACATGGGAACTAATTTCTCATCACGTAAGGAACATGACGACAACATGCACGGACAATTTATTCTAATTTATATCCTCTAGAGCTTATTTTAAATCTTCTTCGCTATAATTTTTATAAGAACTTTTCTGCTTTGTACTTGCCATTTAAGGTTAAATCCAACACTTGTCTGAACAAACCTGTCTTATTCAGACGAACAAAAAATTATTTACACAAGAAAAAATTGGAACTAAATAATGATCACTCACTTTTAAAGCAAAATCATATATAGAATACAAAAATTCTTGCCCTACATTGTAAGTATACTATTTAATCTACAAAATTTATGAAAATAGCTTTTAATAGTTGCAAAACCAGCAAAGAACCCCTGCAAGTGTGTTACCCTACACATTTATTTTCACGAAAACTCGCAATACTAACTGCTTTCACATACAACACACATATCTTCGAATTGACAATTTTTATGTTAAAAATTATTTCGAACAATTATTCGTCGACGTAAACTTAAACGAATGATTTATTTCACGGTAATCCTACAGAATTCTTAGTAAATACATAGGTATGTATAACTCCAAGAATCGCAGTCGACTTCGAACGTCAGATAACATCGCTTAGAAACGTTACTACGTCTTTGGGTTTTTGCAATGTGTATCATTCATGTTATCTATAAGCAGCGCTTTCAGCGCTCCGCAAAGTATTTCGATCGCTTCGCCGCGCAATTAACGTCTGAGCGACGAGTATGACTCTCCAGTCGCAAATGCAGCGTAACGTTAATGAGTTTCGTCGGGATAGAAAGGGAAAAAAGATTCGCCATGGTTTTTCATTCAAACGGCGTGCAGGATCGATCGATTACACCACCCGTGTCGATCGGGTAATAATTTTTCCGCGAAACGCGCCTCGCTGAAAAACGCACTCGCCGTTTCTTGCCGCGATGTTTTTTCACCTCTCGATTTCACGCGACGGAAATTACTTGGTCGGAGTATATCCGGGTTTTATCGCGTTTCGGCTATTCTTCCCTCGGCTCGGCCGTGGAATCTCGATTTTGTTCCAGCTCTACTAGTAGTAGAGTCATCGCGCATCGAGCAGCATTCCTGGAAGGTAATCCTTGACAGTTTCTCCGCGAGGAACTTCTGGAAACAATCGCTCGGCTTCTGTGTCCATTGACGAATCACTTCGCCAATTATATGGACACACAGTGTGCTTTCACGGTTTAATCTTCTAATATAATAATCAACGAGTACACTGCGTGGATGCAGAATTTTATATACTTTGGCTAATTGAAGCTGTGTTCTGTGAGAACGTGATAGTTCTCCTTATTGCATTATGTTAGGTGTATTTAAATATGTGAAAGATTCGTGTCATCGCGAGTGTTTGCAATTTTATTTCCTCCCGCTTTAACCTCAGGTCGTCTTTTTCTTTGCGATCTGAAGGGTAACCAGAAAACTTTCGGTTGCTGGTAGTTAGCAGAATGGAGGCTGTCTGGGAATTAAAATCTCGACGAGGAGAACGGCGCGTCATCGCGGAGCTGGAGGAGACGTGAACGCACGGTAGGAAAATCGAGATATTTATCGGCGGCCGACCGGTGTTGAGGTCCTATCGAGTCGTTCAATTTACAACAATTACAAAGCACAATGCAACGGCGGCCTTACGTTCACAATCGCCACGTCCCGTCAGATATTGCCTCTTCCATTACGGTAAGAGGACTTTAATCGTCGGGATTACCACAGCTTTGAGCTGTGCGCGCTTTCTATCGGTGTTCCTGGTCAGGTTACTCCGAGGGAAAAGGAGAAAATAAAAGAAGGAACGTTGTATATCGAACTCGCTGCCCCGTCCAACACGGAGCATGCAATTTTACGCTTTGCAAAACAATGTTGTTAGTGGAACGGGTGCTCGTTAAAGTAACGACGGTGTTAAGTGGCTGCGACTGATGCGGGATTGACGCGGCGTCCGCTGACATGCAGCCGCGTGGGTAATTGCTGTTGGCTGGGACTGGACAGTAGTAACTTCCGAAGTTTGTCGAAAGTGTCTCAATTTTCTGTCGAGGAAGTCGCGGGAGCGTTGAGTGCCGGTCTGAAGCGGAGTTGGCGAAATGTTTGGGTAGCTTGGAGCAGGGTATTTCAAAACTCCGAGTAACTTGGAATTGTAAGATGGGAAAGACACTTATTAGAGTTAGTACGGAGTTACGAATTAGACGACAAAATGGCGAAGATTTTAATTGGCACGAAATTAAAAGGAAGAGCACTCGAGTGGTTTCATTCTCGACCAGACCATGTAGGAATGGATATGGACACCTTATTGGCACGCATGTCTGATATGTTTGACCATCGATCAAGCCAACTTGATAGGAGGAGGAAAGTCGAACAGAGAGTGTGGCAGACCAACGAACAATTCAGTGATTATTTTTATGATAAATCAATTTTGGCCAATAAAGTACCGGTGAACGAAGACGAACTGATAGAGTATCCTCGTTATCTCATCGAAGGCATACCAGATAGGGTTTTGCGTAATCAGGCATTGCGTCGTAGGCATCGTGCGTTTCTGCCGAACTTCTTTTGTTTACGTGCGACGGCGTCGGTCGTTGCCGAACGCCGGGCAGTTAGTCGCTGCCGAACGTCGAACCGACACGGACATATATGTATAAACGTTTCACAATAAACTCTTACAGAATAGAGTATTTCATACATGGGAGCAACTTGGAGTAAAAGAATTCTGAACCTTCGACTAACTTGGAGTGGAGTGCTCTAAACATTTGGATGATTTAAAGTAGAGCGAAGAATCTCAATTTGGTGCCCCTATACGTGTATTCCTACTATCAAACAAAGCTCCAAATCGAAACAAAGAGTCCCAACTCCCCGCAGCACCACTTCCAGCTTCCCATCTGGAATGAAAAAACTTAGAAACCGGATGAAAGCTGAACCAACACACCCTGTTCGCCGATCTCGAACAAAGTGGCAGGAAGGATCCAGCGGCCAGCGGATCTCTAGTGAAGCGAACGCTACCGAAAACCCGTTTCCATACGGCCAGTGGGTTTCGCAAGCAGCGCCTCGATCGGTCGAGAACGTGCAAATCTCGCCAGCCTCGGTTATTCAGATCACCCTATGAATGAAGATGAAATAGCAGCTCGCGCCGGTACGTTCGCGAAGCCACTACACGGTCGCTCGTGCACCCGACAGGTACTTATTGATGGAGATAAGCCCATTGGTTTCCGAGCGGTGCGTTGTTGCCTCACCGTGGCTGCGACCGAGGTAAATAAGGAGTGGGCCCAGCATGAGGCCCAGCGATCGTGGGCCTGGATCCGCCGCCACGGGGTTAGGTCGTCTCATAATCGTTGCCCGGCTGCCCAGGTACCTCATCGTGTCGCGATTAGGCAACGGCAATTATCGATCGTTGTCGCTTGACGCGATTAATCGAACCGATTCAGGAGCGATCGTGACGGGCCGGGGCCGCTCCCGTCGCCACATTTCCTCAAACCGCCTCCCCAACTCGTGGATTCCGTTTTAATCTGTAAACGACTCTTGCATCTGGGTCCCGCGACCGGGTTGCGAACTGCACGGGGGCCACCTATCGATGTTTCTTGGTAGCCATTGATGTGTCGTTTCGAGCCTCTCAGCACCGCGCGCAACATTGTACAACCGGTTCATTCGATTCAATCTTCCACAAAGGCGGAACTACACATTCGGCATTCGATAAGCAGTTCGCCAAAGTATTCGTGTATACAATCACGCTGTGCGCTTAATCGGCAAATGACGAGTGGTTTGACTCGGGCTCGGGAACTGCGAGCATCCGCCGAGTGCGAATACGAATACTCCAGATTTGAAAAATTTGCCAAAAATTAGAAATTTTTATTTAAGCTTTTGCCGTTTATAAGCTTTCGCTTATCGACTCAATAACTACTACTTATTGTGTGAAAATATATATTTTTCAATTAGTGTTCTCTTTTTAATGTTAAGTCGAAGCAATAATTTTATAAACAGTTTTTTCTAATTTACTTGAAGTTGGTAAAAATGGAGCTGCACACCTGTTACTGCAAGGTTTTATCACATGAATTTAGGGCGGAGAGGGTGGAGCTGTTGTCAGAATAGGCCAGTCATATCAATCCCAATACCAGTACCATAATACTTCAAGCCTTGTATCAAAGTTAGTTACGCAGACATGCAAAAATAGACTTTTAAAGTTCCTTCAAACCACGACTTTAGGGTAAATCCGGGAGACGCGGTCGGGCCGGAGAGTTGGTCGTGTCGCTATATTTCAGAGTCTATACGTAAAAATGCATTAAAGTGCAGACCAATTACTTCTCTAGAAGCCAAATAGTTGAATGAATAGCGTTATTTTGATTCCTTCTGTGGTTTTCTGGATTTATAGGCTATAAAAGGTAAATTGATGTTACATTTAACCTCTTTTGTCAAACAGCGGTTGTACAGAATCGTATTTAATATATACTTCTAAGTTTATTTTCCTTTAATGTTTGGAATAATAAGATACTAGAGACATTGAGGGACAATGCAGCCAAAGTATTTGGCCAAATTAACTCTTCCTCTCAAAGCTAACGAGAAGACCATGTCTCGCTGCAGAAAGGTGAGATGGTCGAGTTATGATTTTTTTATTATTTTTGTTTATTTTTTATTTTTTATTATCATTTTATTATTATTTTTGTTTATTTAGTTTCTTTATTCACTTTCGTATTCATTTGCCTTGCTAATCGCCAGTAGGTAATTCACTTTTTCTTTGATGTGTACTTTACTTGTTTAGCGTAAACAAATTAAATATCAATGAATCCGTAGTTGTATTCACTCATAAATAAATTTTGCTTTATCCTTTGTTAATTTTCCATGAATAATTATGTGAGTGGTCTCTGCCAACGACGAAAACCATTTCTCCCGGCACCTCGGGGGAGGTGGTCAGATGTCATGACTTCAGTTTTCAACCCGATTTACAGTAAATATTGCCTTACAGCAAATATCGACCAGTTTTTCTGAATCGGACATAAAATTCTGAACATATTAGGTTTGTTCTGATAAAATAAGTAATATCTATATTAGTTTTAATAGCCATTTTATATTAGGTCGACCGCGTGTCCCGGATTTACCCTATGCCCAAGTCCCCAGGTGTACAATGACCACGTAATACAACATAATTGTTGCACGATCAGAATAATTTGTTCCATCAGAAGATTACGATTGGGAGCAGCCAGAGACGTTGTTGTATGCAAATGCTAGTAAAACTTTTCCCCGCCGATGCCGATTGTCCAGCGCGTTGATTACGGGAAATAATCTCCGATAGAATGTTGCCAACGGTACAAGATCGTATCATTGGGCCGAGGATATGGCGCGCCCTGCGTCTCGATTGCGCGATAACAGAGCCTTCGTACGCAGAGAGGCTATCCCGGAGCAAACGATTTGCCATTTTTCCTTTCGCCGTAGCATTGTGATGGCATTTTTCGATTATTTCCACATAAATTGGAGTACTGAATGCGGATCTCTGGATGCTTGTAAAAGGGCACGCTGCGGAGAAACGCGGCGGAGTTTCCCACTGGACACGCGTGTCCCCGCATCCGAACCCCGTTGGAAATGTTTATCGCTATATTATGTTCCTCCGACGTCGCGTTACGCCGACCGCAGCGGACCGTGTAACAGCGTAAAGAGAATCGTTTGTGTTTTTACAGGTTCGTTCGACAATTTGAGGCGATATAAAGCCGCGTGCTGCGCTCGCCTCCGCCCCGCTCTCGCCCGAGAAAAGCCCGCGTTACTAGATTTCCCCGTGTACGCCGACCGCTGCGATATCGCTGGCGGATCTTCCCCAGAGCGCTCAAATTTATATCGACGCACCTCGAAGCGAGTGCACGACGACGCTGGGACACACGAGTGCGTGTGGTTTTTGCGCCGGTAGAAAGGGAACGTGGTTGCAGTGGACTGCGATATGATCGATACTTTTGCCCCCATTGAGAAACCCGAAGCCTTTTTTACCCCGGTTACTCAGATATATCTCGCCGTTTGTATGAAACCGTGCAAAAACGGAAGCCACGTTTTTAGAACGATATGTGCTGCAATATTGTGCATCGACCCTATTGCTGCTCGATAAAATGCATCTACTGCAGCGTGCACTTGGGACGCAAATCCCAGTGTAGGGTTTGTCGGTTTTAAAAAACCGGGTTTAAAACCCGGTTTTATTTATAAATTTGCAAAATTCGAGAACCGGTTTTAAATTTAAAAAACCGGTTTTATATAAATACTAGAATTAATATGCAGAAATGAATTAATTATTTAATTGAAAACTATGTAGTAGGTAACAGTTTACTGTAAAACTAATCATATTCTCAAAAAAAAAAAAAATACTAAAGGAATAAAGATATATAATTAGGTAACACCTTTTAAAATATTTATATTTTGTACGGGCTTTAATTATTATATTTTTTTTATTTGGTTTTTATATATAGAGTATATTTTATTTTGTTATATTTTCGTAATTCCATAATATTAAGGAAACTGAGATTTTTTAAAATAAGTACAAATATTTACTTACTATTTTAACTATATTTTTTGTGAAAATTCGAAAACCGGTTGAACCGGTTTTTTGGAAATAGTGGAATTCGAAAACCGGTTTTTTCAAAAGTCGGTTTTTGTATAAACCCTACCACCTTGCCCGGTAGATATGAAGAGGCTTGAGGTAACAAAGCAAAAATCTATTCTTCTGCTTCGTAGATGCTACCTATTTACAGAAGGAATTCGAGTAAGTGATACCACGAACTGAGAGATTAAAGTGATAAGTAACTGAAGAATAATTACGGTCTTCTTATTTAGTAATGCACTTCTTTACCTCGTTCGCCGGCATGGGAAACATTTCGAAAGCCGTGCTCCCAATTTTCCACACAGACGAAGTGCCGTTTACACGCGCGAAAGGCTTCCACGAAGCACCAAGAGGGAGATCCTTCGGCTTTCCGGATCGAGGGCCACCGCGACCGCTGGCCGAGTCGTTGCCGGCCCCGCCCGATCGCGGCGCAACCTGCGATTATTGATGGAATCTCGGTAAACGGCGATTCCTGGACGCGCAATCGCGCCACCACGTAGCAAGCCGTTCTCCCCGACGGTTCAGCTCGCTGCGCCACGTACCACGTTAATGAACGACGTCGAAACGTTTCGACACGTTCAAATTGGCCGTTGATCCACGGCATTCCGTCGTCGGATACGTACACCCTCCCTGTCATTCCGCTGCAACTGCATATTGCGCCCTGGATGCGCTCCGCTCCGACGTAAACAGCTTCGCGGTTAATGGCATAATTGAGCTCCTCTATCAATCCGCGTACGGTACGTGACGCGTTCGACTTCCTCCTCGACGGATGGCTCCGGATCTGATCGCATTCTTGCCACGCTCTTGCGTGATTTATGGTTTCGTTAACGCGCACCCTGTGCGCCCATTTACGGGCAGCGGAGCTTTCGATTAAAAACGGTATTATTCCTCGATTCAGTATCGAAATCAAGATAGAAGAATAGTGGAGTTGGAGAAGCTGGAGTTGTGACGAATATAATGCTACTACTATTTTTCAATAATTTCATATGTATGTGATATAGTTTACTAAGAAAAATCTGAATTTTCAGAATTTCAATTAATTATGAAATAACTGTAATTTTATGACTATTATTGTTTCTGTTCCGAGGAAAGTGTTCTAAACTGTAGCGTATTAACTGAAACTTTTATTCCACACATTTCTGTGTAAATAAGAAACCTTTATTTTCTTGAGAGTAGAACAAAGTTCTAGTTAAACAGGAACATTTGCTCTACCCTGAAAAAGTAAAAGTTGTGAAAAGCAGATTTCCTGGAAATGCTGTGGGGTAGATATACCTGCAGTTGATACCTTAAACCGATCGGTGAAAATAAGTTGTATAAAAATTGCAAATGTGCTTTTTCTTCTATATTTACCCTGCTTTCGAAATATTCCTATTTACTTTTATATTTTACCCTTAAGTATCTGTTCAAAACTATTCGATCCTCCAGAACTTTTATTAATCGAGCATAAAACAACTGTTGAAACTGAACTCTTAGAACAGAGTGAAAGTGTTAATGTACAAAGTTAACTTAAAACAGAAAAGGAATGATTTGAAATTGAAAGTTAAAAGTTCGATAGGGGAGAGTGGGGTAATTGTGAACACCTAAGCCAAAAAGCAAACAAAACGAAAACTGTGTGAGAAATGAATTTGTTTATTATTTACAAACATACTTAAACTATTCATCTATAAAGTACTGTGGCGAATTTTTGAAAAATTATAATAAAAATCAACTTTATAGTGAAAAAGGAAAACCCTTGGTGTTCAATATATTCAACGGAGTGCTCAATATCACAGAAGTCGCACAGAAAGCGCGATTTCAATGGTCAACCTATAAAATATGTATCTACAACCTATACCTAATGTATTTTTCAAATCCCTCTTCTTGTGCGTTAGAAAAAAATTGCAATTGGTCGGAATATCGAAAAAAAATAGTAAAAAGGTTGTTTTTTAAACTTTTTTTCTGAGCCTGTAATGAAAATTCAACAATCCCTTTTGTAGATTTAAGTACGTTTTATACATGCTGAAAATTTCATCAAAATCGGTTAACATTGTTAATCTCGAAGGTTCGAGATTACCCCATCCGAGTTGTTCGTCATTACCCCACGACATCAAAAAATAAAAAGGGATTTATTTCAGTGGTTAGAAGCACGATTCAAGCCACGCCTTGGTCACAAAATGTTGGTAAAAAAGTGCTTTATTTTAACTTAAAAAAATCCCAATTGTATCATTAATTGAACAGTAATTACATGCAATTGAAAATGGACAAAATATTACTTGAAATATGATGAAAATAATAAATTGTGTTTATCTTGAATAGCATGAGCGTTCTGTATTTATTACTTTCTGCCCGGCGTTGGATACGACCTAAACTATTAGCTACTGGAGAGGGAACGTCAGTTTTTATTTATTAAAACGCCGTAAACATCGCGTTCGCGATTACCCCGCGTTCGTGATTACCCCACTCTCCCCTACATCACTTTTATTAATAAAAGTTACCAGTTTCATTCAACCCCCGTGTTAATATGTTGCCAACGAGTCTCGGAATATTCCATGGCTTATGGTGGGATTGCATACAGTTTTCATTGCAGGGGATCTATTCAAATTAGATGCATGTCGATATATTTATTTTAAAAGTTGAATATACATGCATTTGGAAGGGAACGCCTACAACATAAAATATATTCTCGTAAGCCCCTGTGTTCCACGTTGGTACAGCGACAAGCTTCGATCTTTGTCATGAGTGGGGAGCAGGGAACACCCTTAGTAACCCCTGTTTCTCGTAAAAGGCGGTTCAGAGGGGTTGGACGTAGGGTTAACTGCCCAATCCTGACAGAGGTGACAGTTGGAGGATCGAGCAGGAAAGAGGAGACGGAACTCTATTCAGCAAATGAATCCTGTGGAAGCAGACACTCCATATACTATATTTCATTTCAGTAGAGAATACTCTAGCTTGACAATATAATATTTCAGTCGATGCAGCACGATTAAGATTTAGTGTCGGATGTTATTAAAGTCGACCTGAACCCATCGAAATATTGCTCCTTGGCTGTCTGCTGATGATCATGCTTGAAGTCGATCAGAAAGAGGTTGCACACCCACCCACCACCCGTAACTTCATATCGTATTATTAGTAAGTACACCTCGGCGCAACGCTTGGGTAGCCAGCGCGGGCAAACAGTTTCGCGCGTAACGACGTAATGAACTTCTATCAATTTACTTAGACGAGCCGTCTTTCCCTCTGCTCCTTTATTCCCTCCCATCGGCGGTAGCCCGCTCGTAATTATTATCCTGTCATGGCGCGCAAGACGGATCGCAACTTTGCTGGATCTGCAAGAAGAGACTCGTCAAGCACGATCCGACAGTGCTCCACTTCGCCGTCTTCATTGTCTCGCGTTTCCTTCGCTGGCGATCGTACCGCGCGGCCGTAAAGCGGAGAGCATCGGAGATTGAAGGAAGATTGCAAGCCGTAGGTCTATTCTGATCATTTCTGTTTACATAGAACAGAGAAAGTTTTAGGCTTTTGGGTGCGTGCAATTGCGGGTGGTGTTAATTCAAGGGTATAAAATGATGTGAAAAGGAGAATTTTTATTTCAGGTACTTAGAGAGGAATAGTATGACGACTAGGTAGCTAGGAAATTGTAAAATTTGTTGGAATTTATTATTATTCCAGAGAAATTTCAAACATCGAGCTTGATTTACGAAGTATTATATATTTCGTTATGAACTATGTATGAACTATCTTTTCCAAGCGACTCCCGAGTTTCCGGATCACGTTCTACATTAATGCAGTATCTACTTTCGAAGAAATGAAAAAATAGTAGAAAAATTCGTGTCGAAGTATCACAAGCTACTCAGAAGCACCATAAGATCAGTTTCTCAACATCCCGCGTTGAAATTAGTCGTGAAATCGTTTACATAGCAGGAAATTAAAAATTCTTCCACTTCACTTCGAAACTAGAAGATGAAGAAGGGAAAGAAACCAGATAACTAAAAAATTCAGTGCAACAAATGTTTTTTTACATTCAAGAATCACAAAGTAATATTCCCGCTCTTTCCATCAAATTTTTAGGTACACGAGGTTTCACTAAAATTTTACTAATTCCACATTTTCCCCACTATTACTCACATTAAGATAGAATATGCTCCTCGCAGCATGCATCCGAATTTATTTACCGGATAAAAATCGAGCGTCGTGCGAAGTTAGCCAAGAGGAACAAGAGCTTCGTGGAATCAATTAAGGATTCAAACCGAATATCGTCCGGCCGGCTTCGAGTCAGATAGAACTTGACATCCCCCGGCCGGCGCAAGAAATTTACTGGTGTCCAGGTTATCGCGGTATGTGTGGTTTATTTAGTGTAGGAAGCCTCGGTTGATTTTGTCGTGAAACCATGGCCGTGTTCCAATGGGAAGCCACGTATAAGACATGCCACCGCATGTCGCTTATAACGAATGCATTACCGCGGCCCTCCTATCTTCGCAGGTGCATCCAGAAACTTAATGCACGCTTGTCACGCGTAATAGCGCCACGGATTTCTATTAATTCGCTCACGCGAGCAGCGCACTTTTTCCACCCGACTTTTTACCAATCTAGCAACGATAATGAGTGCCAGTTACGTTTACGTGGATTCTTCTTCCCCATTTGATGAAATTTTTATTGTATATAGGTATTTCTGCAAATAGTCAATTTCAATTGAAATTTGACCATTATTTATTGATGGAATAATATTTCATCCGTCGTTCGTGATCTACTTGGCGGGCAGAAGCAGTAGATGGGTTACTTTGTTAGTTGCTAAGTCCGCCTGTGATAAATACTTTTGCAATGAATTTCTATAGGTACTTTAATTCAAGATATAGATATTTCCCTTCGGAGTTGAAAATTCACTTGATATTTCGTTTCGGGTATCATTCCACTGGCAGTATAAGTGTTCTCATAATAGAAGCCTCGAAAACTGCTCAATTGAGTGCCCACCATTCCCATAATTTTTCATTTATAAACACCAGTGTACAATAACCGTCACGATGAAGTAATGCGATTCGAAATCTCTGCTTCCACGTAAGAGTATTGAATCCCGGGGCAGTGAAACTACGACTAGGTGGTACCGTAACCGAAGATTGTTTAGTTGCCGAACGAGAAGCTTAATTGCAAAGAAGTTTAAGTGGACTCGAGCTGACGAACCGTCTCGTAAGAATCTCGAGGAATGTGCATCGAGCTTGCCAGTTGCACCGTGCTACCTGCACCTTAATGCACGGTTTCACGCGTAATGATGCAATGAACTTCTATCAATCTGCTCACGCGAGGTTTCCACGTCTTGACCATTACCCAGGGAGCACGAGCGGGCATTAAGGCTTTTGCAAGCTGCACGATGCAACCCAGCCGCCTACTTTCCTAAATGAAAATGTCTACTCTCCTCGTTATTATCATATGGACCTCGGTCTTCATTTGGTTACTTAGAATTTCACTTCGGTTGCACAAAATCTTGGCACTTGATTTATTCGGGAATATTGCCGACTTGCAGGTATCAAATAAGAATTTGGTATTAATGGGACAAGCTTATTCTGGAATTCGATGTCGGAACGAAGGAAGAAGGTAATGAAACTATGAAGAATTCAGTAGAACCTATAATTACATACTGAAATGTAACGTGTCACGGAGAAATAAAAATTCTCTCGTACACCGTGTTTCTACGTCATTTATACTTGTGCCCGTTCACCGCGCTTTCTTTCTCGCAGACCAGTGAACGCGATCTGTTTCATTTAATCCCGATGCCAAGCAAGTGTTTAAAATCGCTCTTAGCACACTGTACATCTGTATTATACAGATAACGTTATAGATAATTACCGTGTCGTGTTATTGATAAGGATAATAATCGATCACTCTAATCGTAATTTAAATGTCGGGCCGGCAGTGTGACGCTGACATTGCCCGGATATTTCACGTCTTGTTACTTTTCAATTTCTCGTGTAACCGGACGCGCGTCGTGACTCGCTCAGTGTGTGTCCAATCGGGACGGATGTCGCTATCGAGGCCGTTATTTCTCGAAAAAGAAAAAAGAAGAAAAAACCGACAGGTCGATAAGAAGAAAGAATCATTGCGCCAGGGAAGCGAAAAGAGGAAATGACAGACGCGCAGAATGGAAGTCGTGTGACATGAATGGAGGAACACCTGTTCTGCGAGTAGAAGAACTAAATTTCAGTATGCATTCAAATTATATCGAACGAAAGTGGTATTTTCCAGTTTTCATAATCTACTATCTTGACTTCTATTTTCAAGCAAGAATTCTAATCACGCGAAGCATTCCGTTCTTCAATTTCTACATTAAACTTTCAAATGCAACAGTCCAGAATACTTTCCAGTTATCAGGAAACGAACGAAAAATCCCAGACACGTTTCCAAACACTAAGAAGATTATATTAGGGTAAATCCGGGAGACGCGGTCGACCTAATATAAAATGGCTATTAAAACTAATATAGATATTACTTATTTTATCAGAACAAACCTAATATGTTCAGAATTTTATGCCGATTCAGAAAAACTGGTCGAAATTTGCTTTAAGACAATATTGACTATAAATCGGGTTGAAAACTGAAGTCATGACATCTGACCACCTCCCCCGAGGTGCCGGGAGAAATGGTTTTCGTCGTTGGCAGAGACCACTCACATAATTATTCATGGAAAATTAACAAAGGATAAAGCAAAATTATTTATGAGTGAATACAACTACGGATTCATTGATATTTAATTTGTTTACGCTAAACAAGTAAAGAACACATCAAAGAAAAAGTGAATTACCTACTGGCGATTAGCAAGGCAAATGAATACAAAAGTGAATAAATAAACTAAATAAACAAAAATAATAATAAAATAATAATAATGAAAAAAAATAAAATAAAATCATAACTCGACCATCTAACCTTTCTGCAGCGAGACATGGTCTTTTCGTTAGCTTTGAGAGGAAGAGTTAATATGGCCAAATACTTTGGCTGCATTGTCCCTCAATGTCTCTACTATCATATTATTCCAAACATTAAAGGAAAATAAACTTAGAAGTATATTTTAAATACGATTCTGTACAACCGCTGTTTGACAAAAGAGGTTAAATGTAACATCAATTTACCTTTTATAGCCTATAAATCCAGAAAAACACAGAAGGAATCAAAATAACGCTATTCATTCAACTATTTGGCTTCTAGAGAAGTAATTGGTCTGCACTTTAATGCAATTTTTACGTATAGACTCTGAAATATAGCGACACGACCATCTCTCCGGCCCGACCGCGTCTCCCGGATTTACCCTAATCAACTTTTTCAAAAGAACAGCTTCTCAGGTAAAACACTCGGTACTGAGACTTATAGCAGCCACCATATGCGATTAAACACCATGAATTATCGCGAGAATATCCAACACAAGCCGTAAACGTGAAATTATCCAAATTTCCAAGCCGCCGTGCCTCGTCTGCAATTCAAGGGCGCGTCCTCAATGCAAATAGCGCAGCATCACGGATCGTTATTAAGCGGCGTAATAACGCATCGAACGCGTACATTAAGCGACATTACGCTGGGCGCAGCAACGGGGAAGGAATAATTCGTCGGTGTGTGGCCCGTGCGGTGCGGTCCCGACGATTTCGACTCACGAGTCCCGTGAAGGTACACAGGTATGCCCGAGCACGCGTCAGAGGACGTAACGAGTCGTTAATTAACGAGTCGATAAACTGGGACCAAACTACTCTGTCGCCGCGACTTTTTCCTCCGCCACTGCTCCTCGCCCAGAACCTTGGTCCTGGTGCCTCTAATCAGGAACGAATCCGCGTTTAATCGTGCGTGAACACCGGCGGAGTGCTCGCGTGCTCGCCCCGAGCAGCACGCACAAACGGGCATGCCTGGAGACTCGAGTCGATCGCACGTGGAGAGCCAGTTGGCGGAGAAAAAAATCGCTCGCGAGGAGCTTTGAGAGCGTTCCACGGGATCGTCGCGTGACGACCGAGGCACGGTGGGCCGAGCTTGCGCAACCGAACCTGGCGGGCGAGATCGTTGTCGTCGGGCCCGAGAGTCGCGTGGGCGTGCATACGAGCCGTTTCGTGAAGTGCACCGCTTCCGGGGCAAAAATCGAAGCCGTTCAGGTGCGAGGGCCGCCCGATGGGACTCGCCGCGCGATAGTGCGCAAGTAGCGAGGCGTGGAACCGGTAAAATCGGCCGCGACAACGGCCGATCAAGAGCTGGGCCAGTTTTCATGGGACGTTATTTCAGATACGGCACACACCCCCGTAGAACGCGGTTCTGCCACTCGATTTACTTGGGATATATTCAAGTGGAGTTAACACTAGAACTACCAAACCAGTCGCAATGACTGGTTTTAAATTTGGTACTAAATTTACCATTTTTAAGTATGAAAAAAAGTGTATCTCTAAATAGTATACTTACCTAAATATGTATAATAGGGGTGTTCGGGTACCCGAAATTACGGCACCCGGCTTGCGACTCGGGAGCCGATTTTCTGGCTTAAAAATTCTTACATCTGATCACAATGCAAAATCATAAGTTAAAAGTTATCGGGTACCCGAGACCCGATTTCAGTTCTATCGAAAGCCCGAAAACTTTTAAGTTGTGATTTTGCAGTGTGATCAGATGTAAGAATTTTTAATGAAGAAAATCGGCTCCCGAATCGCAAATCGGGTCCCGTAATGTATAATATTATGTGTATATATTTTTTAACAATATAAAAATTCAGAAAATATGAATAAAGGTTTATTTTCCTTGCATAACGTATTTTATAAAACAACCAGTCATTTTGGCTGGCATGATAGAATTAATAGGTATACATTAATTGCCGGTAGTTCTAGTGTTAAGAATGATATCTTTCGAGGTACAAAACATTATTGGTACCTATAACAAGGGAACGTATCGAACCCGTACCCATCGATTTTCATGCAACTTTGCCGGTTTGCAGAGTAGCCGAAAATATTCGGCACGTATCTTTGTTTATCGGCAATCGTCCATGTTGAAGGGGTGAAAACAGCCCTCAGGGGGTTGAAAACACTTTATCTGAAATATCTCGAAAACTATTCGGTATAGGCGAAAAGTTTGAATTGCAAAACTGTGTATTTTTACACAACGAATTCAGGTTCGTTAACGGTTTTTGTAACAAATATATTAAAAATCTGTTTATATAGCTGTTAGACTTAGAGGCATTGTTTAACGTAGTAATCTTGTGGTATACCTACCTAGTATGAGTTTAATTGTGTTTTGAAAATAATAATTAATATGCTAGTCCATTGCCTAATCATAGTTCAATGATCAGAATTTTCTGTACATTTATTGTTTCCAATGAATAAATCTTCGTTCAACTCCATGCAATACAGAGATTGCCGGAGTTACAGAGGGAGAAAGAGAGATTCTTCTCCGGCATCGTTAAACTTTCCCGCGTGATACTTCTCGTCGGAGGAACACTCAAGCTTTTAATTATCTCCTTGTAGCGGGAGAGCGCGCTGCCTCTCAGCCACTCGCGGTTTCCTTCGGTTCCGTTCTCGTACCTCTTTTAATTAGCCTCGCGTTTCATTCGCTTTATCAATTACCCACTTTCCGTAATAACACGTGTTACCCCCGGCCACGGGACTGGACAGATAAATGTATTTAACCGATCAATCAGCTTCTGCGAAGCCCTCGGCCGTGAGAAAGCTTCTTCCGCGCTCAGACTCAGGATCCAGGAGCATCGCGCGACAGATCTGTGGGATGGCTTTGCGCAATGAGTCGCGCGAGATCGTTGCGTGTCAGACTGCTATGTAGGTGTCAACACCATTCCGAGAACCATTTTTTGTCGTCGTTTCCACTCGAGACCGGCGTTACTTCGTCTTCCTCGTCGTCTCTAATCCAGCGATCTGTTGAATCCCTCGCTCTATCACACCCGCTATTTTCACCCGCATTTATTGCACTCTGAACCAATAGGTCGAAATTGTTCCGTCGAAGCTTCTTCGAATTGCTACAGAAGAGTATGTTGATAGATGAATAAAGTTACTTCGGAATGTCGTAGAGTTATTAGGACAGGAGCCTATTTTCTATACTGCTCTTAATCAGTATCAAAGAAGTCTCCATCAATTACTCTACTCACAAGTAGTAGTATTCTTCTACAATTATCGACTTTTGTTAATACTTCAACCTGATAAAGCTCCTCCAAATTCTGACCCCTTGTTCCTCCTAACGAAGAACACCTAGTTAAGAAAATAATAAACTTAACTTTTAACTTTTGCAAAAGTGTCTTCCTTCAGGAAAAAATTTAAGTTCTTTCTATTGCAGTTACTTACTTTATCTTGTTGCATTGTGCAGTGTGCAACGTAATCTTCGTTGATGGAGGAGATCGAACCGAGTACAGTGAAATATTGCCGTGGCGCACTATGTTAATCAACGCGATCGGAAACGTACGCGCAAGTGGAACCTTTTACTGGGCGCCGTGTTATTAATTTTTCAATTACTCAATGATTATGCAGCCGTTAGCGTAATGCCTCTTAATACCTGTTATTTGCTTTAGCAGCGACGGCCGGTGGGAAGTTTTTGAGATTTCGCCGTTTCCCGAAGGCATTTGGTATTCACGTCTCTACGCAATCGCTCGTGACGCTGCTAAAACTCGGGATAAGGTTACCACCCCACTAAAATGAGCTCCGAGGTACCGTAATTCTCGGTTGTCAAGAGCGTATACCCGCAACCTTTTGGAGTAAATTGCGCTTCGTTCGGTGAACTATGGATACTGGCTCAGCGACGATTAATTTCCATTTCCATATAATGCATGCGAGCAGCTCGTTTATATGTTAACTATCGATCCTGACAATGCCTCGCCGTTTTGACTTTCTCGATGCGTATCGGCCGATCTCTGACAAATCCTGGCGATTGTTTCTGGCTGGCGTGGGGGAAATAAAGACTCGTATTGAAATGGAAAATTGGACCTGTACTGAAAAATGACTGGTGTCGGTGTCGAGTGGATTAAGAAAAGGACAACTCGAGTGTGCAGTCACTCTCCGCTGGCTATTGCATACCGATTGGCGTAGGAAATTGGAAAGCTGCAACTGAAATGAAGGCACTCCCTATCGACTCTTCTAAAGTCAGTTGACTGATTGCATTTCCAAGAGAAATGCAAATTGGATATAAAACCAGACTTTGAATTACTGCTTAACGTGATCCTATATTAAACCAAATGAAGAGGGAGATTTCCAAGACGCACTTCGTCAGCTATCAGGAAGTAATCGATAAACATCGAGTCGCGAGGAGGATTCAAATTAAGAAGAGACACCGAAGCTCCACGAAACACTATCCTAAGCTGGTCGCCATTACTCGATTCGTAGAAACGAAAGATTCAAATTAAAAGGGGTAAATCGATGCCGCGCTGAAAACCTTCGAGAACGCGTCGTCAAGTTTTTCTCCACTGTCCCCACCGCGTCGTTAATGCAATCCAGCGGTTATCGATTAACCCGTTAGCGCGATCCAGCGGATGAACCGTGAGAAGTTCCCGGGCGTCAATCGACCATCCTCCAGCCGTTCAATTATTTCGATCACGCGAATCGCACCCCGTTCCGTGATTTCCTCGAACGCGCAAAAAATCTCGGCCGTTTTAGGAATAATTACAATCCGAAGAAGTTTACGAGGTCTAGCGCGATGGCGACGCTGGTAGCGGCTACCTAATAATGTCTCCTCGCTGGCGAGCGGGAAGGGTCGTGCGCCATGGTAACCGGTTAATTATCGCGTTTCTATTTCGGACACGCCCTGACCTTTTTTGGCAGATGATGAAGAAGCTGACTCCAGTTCCCGTGGAAGCCGTCGAACCGACTGGACTGCTCTTCCAACGGGAGCATTTCCATGAACAGAGCCGGATGAAACTGCAGTGATGGAGAGCAAACTGAACAAGATGGAAATCGAAACCTGAACATTCGATGCAATTATGATAGGATATGCTTCACGCATCACGGGATTATTCCCAAATTTGCGATGTTTATTCAGATAATTGAGGATGCTGAGCGTTGGTAGATTGGAGCTTGTAAGGACAGCTAGAAGTAGTTTCTTTCCTTTGGACTTATTGCCCTGAATTCTATGAAGTAGTCGTATCAATAATCACAACTTTGGTAACAGATACTGATACCCTTCCAGCTTCATTTTAAAAATTAACAAAAGATATCACTTGGGGTAACTTTGCCCGAAAAACTAGATTTTAACACAAATAGCTCTAGCGTCTATTGTGTAACAGGTATTATTCTCGGACAAGCTGCACCTTAAGTAAGCAATCACAGCTATCCAAGGCACTTTGTCTGAGAATTAGAGCTCTTACTACCCGACCCGCCGGGTACCCGTGAGATACCCGACTACCCGGGTAAACGAAAATTACCCGGCTACCCGGGTAGACAAAAATTACCCGGGTATCCATGAGATACCCGAGTAAATTAGATGTGATGAGATAGTTGAGAATTTCGATTTGACAGCCGATCGTCTTTCGACTTTCGATCATTTTCGGCTAACATCAGTAATGAACGGAATAAACTTCAAGCAATTAAACATTTTATCATAATATTCATAATCGTAACGTGCGCACACACATTCAATTGCTTGAAGTTTATTCCGTTCATTACTGAGGTTAGCCGAAAATGATCGAAAGTCGAAAGACGATCGGCTGTCAAATCGATGATCATTTACCCGGGTATCGCACGGGTACCCGGGTAGTCGGGTATTCTACGGGTACCCGGGTAGCCGGGTAATTTTTGTCTACCCGGGCCAAAAGAATAGCTCTACTGAGAATAATACCTGTTATACCGTTGCATGGTAGAAACATTTGTTTTAAGATCTAGTTATTATGGTGAACGTTACCTCGTGTCACGGTACCTTAGCAGAAGGAGCTCTCAGCTAAGAAAGTCCCCAGTTCCTCAAACGCTGGACTAACATTCCCACACTTCTCGTTAAATAATCCCACCACAGATCGGACCCATCAATCCACAACATCAAATCCAAACTGTCTAATTGACAGCGGACTTCAGTCCACCTACGAAGCAGTATGGGACACATTGCCGGCCTCCTCGCGGAGCAGGTATAACCAGAAAGCGGCAGGTTTCGTGGCAAAGTGTGAGTGGGATTTATCGATCGGGGCTCGCGACCGATCTTTTCCGCCTGGCTACGAGCCGATTTAGCGTCGGATCGGATCACGCGTAGCCACGGCGGAATCGTTCGTCGCGTGATCGACGATACGTCACGATGATCGATTACCGAATACGGAGATATGCTCGGGTGTCCGCCCTACGGAATGCTGCGACGATAGAGAAGGCAGCCGGTCGCCTCCTCTTGTTTCTTCCCGTGACGTACCGTATTCTCGTTTCCCTGTCGCCGTTCGACTGTCATCCATCTCCACGGTGCCTCGAACCGCTGGAAATAAATGGCTTTTCTCGTTCTACCGGATGCCGCGTTATCTGGACGGGCCCGTATCGACGTACGTTTCGGTTCAGCCTTCGTACCGCATCTGGCCTCGCGTACTCTTATTGTAATTGTCCCCCCGCGGTCGCAACGTACAGCCTCGAGATCCTAAACAGAGATCTCCAGTCCCGTCCACTTTCAATTAGTCGATTATCTTCGTTTTGCACGAGTGCTGAGAGGACGCTTGAGACTAAATAGCTGTGGTTTCGCTGGTCTCGTTAATGAGATTTGTGGCGTCGGATCTCCACCGACACTGTTTTCTCCAGTCCCACTGTTGGAGGGCTGGGTCACTGGTGCAAAACTCCCGAAAGCTGAAGTTACCAACCAATAGGTCTCTGCACTGTTTTATCATTTTCTGCTTAAAAGCTGTATGTTTATAATAGGGTGGCCCTTATTTTCAACCTGCGATTTCTTTTGCTCTCACCCCCTAATATGGTTTCATTTCATAAAAAAAACAATCCTTGCAAAAGATTATTGCAATGGGACAACAGGAAAGGGTGCCGACCAGGACTTAAAGTTTAGAATTTATCAATGCTTTGAATTTTAAGAATTTCTCAAAAATGGTAACTACTATCGAAATTTTGTTCAAATAATATTAAAAGTGCATTCAATTTTCTACAATTACTTATATATCATTTTTTCGTGCTTCCAACCATTTTTTAGATATTAGCGTTTGAATATACGCGCGTATGGACAATACGTCACGCCGTACAGGTGGGACACGCGAAGTGCCGGACCTCTATATTCAAACGCAATTATCTAAAAAATGGTTGGAAGCACGAAAAAATTATATATACAGTAATTGTAGAAAATTAAATGCTCTTTTAATATTATTCGAACAAAATTTCAATACGGCTTACCATTTTTGAGAAATTCTTTAAATCCAAACTATCGACGAATTCAAGACTTTAAGGGCTGGTCGGCACCCTTTCCTATTGTCCGATTGCAATAAACATTTTCAGGGACTATTTTTTTTTATCAAATGGCACCTTTCTAGGTGGCGGGAGCAAAGAAATACAAAAAAATGGACACGTATAAATAAGGGCTACCCTAGTATATAACCGGTGAAGAGATTAAAACATCAAAGAAACGAGTAGTAATGATAGGAAAGACTCCGGGAAAATACGCCGCGGGCCTGGACGCGTTAAAAGCTCTTCTACCTTCGAGAAAAATATAAGTTGTCATTGTAGTAACAGTATGCTAAATTTAGAGTTGAACTGAAGGCCATAGCGGGATTGCGAAGCAAAATTCAGCCCAATCCAGCCACCCAGCTGATACTCCAACTCGAGGTCCTCGCCTCCTCCAACCGAAAATCGTTCAGCCACCTGAAGGTAGCCGGAGATTACTGGGCACGTCGTTTCTCCAGATGCTGGCTAACGAGTGTAACGAGTCCGTGGCAACATCTTATGTGGATATGTTAGGCGCGTTTACCCGTTTCACAACTCTTTCTCGAGCGTCGCCTCCTACCTCTGCTCCTCCTTCTCTTCGCCAGCTGCTCCTCGATTGGAGTAGCTCCTCGCTCGAGCAGTGTCGCTCCCTCTCTTGCTCCCCCGGCTCGCTTATGAGCTCCGTCTCTGTTGGGCCCCGTTCTCCGGGGCCCGTTTCGATGGTGCAGGCCACCATCCGTTAGCTCCACTATTCAAATGCAGACCTGCTGCCCGCCGCAATTTAGACCGTAGGTTATCCACTTAACTGCGCAATAACTTTGTGCCGTGATAGCAGTTTTCTGGCAGCCGTGCCGCGGTGATAACGAGCCCGGCCAGGTCCTCGCTCGTTACCTGACCGCGTTCTGCCTCCCTGTTTTTTTCGTCCCTTTGCCTTTGTTGACCCACAGTCATCACTTCTTCGCTTTATTCTTCTGTTCCTACTGCCTCGCAACCCCTTGCACTTTTATACCCTTAATCACGGGGAAAACTAAGTACCGATGTTGCTGTCTTTTGTAGAGACAATCGTGCGTCCTTGTGAGACGAACGATTCCTCGAGGCTGAGGAGTCTGTATTGCGAGTGTGTTTGGTAAAATAAACTTGATTGTATTGGGACAGAAAATCGTGCGATTCGGTGTACCTTATTGAATATGATTTTGCATTTCTGGATGGAAGATGTATAATGCATAACAACTAATCACTGTTCTCCAGAACGTTTTAAATTAATGTGCTATGCAAATTGTCCGCGAAGTACCTCATTAATATCGCCGACATTGGATTGAGATCGCGAGGCTTCTAAGTAATTACTGGTTCTCCGTAATCAGTTAGCGCAGTACAAAGTATCATTGGAGCTAATGATCTGTTTTTCTAGCATTATTAGATTGCAATTGAAGTGATTGACAAATGCAATGTGTCTGCCGCGCTTGAGTTTTCGATAAGGTGGCGTGATTAAGTTGCGCCAGATTCACCCTATGGGGAACGGAGCGGAGGGAAAGTGGACTAACAGAAAAGGCTTTCGAAAGGTAGAAGGGGCTGGGAGACGCACGAAATATCTTCCACTTCCGTTTAAAGTACCAGATAACACAAGGAACATGGAACGAGACGAAACCGTAACCATATCGGAGTCACGATGGAATCGTTGAACAAGTTATCTCCGCAACCAGGTCCATAGAAGATATCCAACCAGTGCGAGCGCGCAATGTTCAACGAGAACCAACAGACTTGGCAGTCGAGTTGTGGGAGAAAAGGTGAAACTAAAGAGCGTAGAAACTGTATCACTCGAGCAAGTCGATGGATTTTGCATAACCAAACACGATGATCATGCGAAAACTGAAGTCTCCTCCACCGAGATAGTGTAGGTATTACTAGATATTATTCGTAGCCCCAGTTCGTAAAGTGGATTTCCTCATGGTCACGAATGCGACTGAAAGGTGAAATTTCTTGCATTTTCCCACAGCGTATAATCTTCGAGAAACTCCGATAAAATTTGAAGCTCGAATTAAAACAACTGTCAAAGCCGTAGGAATTTAAAGTTCTTTTGACATTATTAATGTTAGTCCTGGGCAGTACTAGGTACTAATGCCAGTGATATTTGGCTGTTATAGTGCCAATTTTGAATACATATTTATTTAGTTACAATAAACTCAATTACCATACCTACTATAAATTAACATTATTTATTAAATAAAGAATTGATACGAGACCGTGTGCAACCAATTATTATTTTATAAAAAGAGTAACGCCGCTTAACAACATATAATTTAGGGGAACAACTCTAGGAAACTCTAGTAACTATTACCACAAGACGCTACGGATAATATTCACCACAAAGCTTCAGGGCGTAATCCACGCCTCTTTGGAAATGTGCCATTTACCTTCACCAAGCGTCTGATAACACACCGATACTGACTTGAATCTCGTAACTATCGCCTGCTTAAGGTTTAAGGCATCCACGTTCCTATAACGGATCGCTAGCCGCCGACCAGAAATTTCCAATTGGTCAACGGATCAATTAAGCGTAAGAAAAAACACCGTACCGTATTACCATTACGCAGAACGTTATTTGATATCCAGGCAACTGGAATTCGAGTTGCTGTCTGTAGACAAATTGTCACACTGGGGAACCTGATCTGTGGGTACCAAGTGGGTGGTGACTTGTTCCTTGACAAAGCAGCAGTGGCTGAACTAATGGGCCCCCGAAATTATTGTAATAGTTGAATGATCGGGTGACTTCCGTGTCTCGGCATCGAGTCGTCCTGTACTGGTCCCGGATTAGCAGGGCAACGAAGCCAGAACGCCGGAGTCACGAGAGAGCCTGGATATTCGAGGAACGAGCGGAATTTATTAGCGCTGGGTAGCATTGGTGATTGCGGCTGATTGGAATTGATAGTTACCATTGCTCTAGGCTCCTCGACCGGCTGATCGTCACAATGTATTATTATGATATCTCTGCGAGTGCGGATCGTTCAGCCGGTGCGCTCGTTTTTCATTGATCGCTCGACGTGCACGCGTGTAATCACTGATGGAACTTTGCGCAGCTGGCTAATTTTAGAACGGCGGGATGGAAATGCTGTTGCAGCGCTTTCGTGCGACGATCGCGGGTTAAAGTTTGAATATCCGTTGGGCGTATGAACCAGTGATAAGAATAATTAATTTTTTAATATTCTTTAATTAACGATTAGATTCTCATATTTAGGATTTTGTGCCTATGGCTATGTGGTTGCTGTAGGTTGTTTCTGTATTTATGAAAGCTATGAGGTAGCCTGGAGAAAATTGTCGACAAGATCCACCATAGTAGCTTCAAACAGATTTCTAAAGTGCGCGAGACATAAAAAGAATATATGTATATATATATGCATATTTCGCTCCTTACACACAGCGTGGTGATTCACATTAACGATCCAGAGCAACGCGTAGCCTAATATATTCCGCCGCAAGTGCGCGTATCACGATCACTGGAACGTATTTGAATAAAAAAGCGTTTGCCAACGAACGCGCAGTCACACTTCAGAAATTAGTTAGGCCAAGGAATGTTGGCCGGTGACCTTGCCTCAGTTGCTCGATCCGAGTTAGTGCAATAAATTTATCGAGCTCGGTCAGCGAAAAAATGCTTAATAGACTGGAAATAATAACGATAAACTTCAATTTCCTGTTCCACCTATGGATCAGGTATTGAAAAGTCCCTCGCGTTATTTGCCGCGGCCTGGCTGCGTTTCAGCCTCGATCGTTGATTGGAAAAGAGGATCGAAGCAGGGAAGACGGCGGAGAGGAACAGTTTTTGCTAATCTGAAGATCTTGATGACGAAGGTTCAGCTGTTCCCGAGCGTATCGTATTGAAAATAGCCTATATAGGAGAGGATGCCAGGGTATGCTGTATCATACCGGTTAGCGATTGATCAACAAAGATGACTCGTTACTACCGTCGACAGAGGTATCTCCGAGCGTAGAGTGCCATTTTTGCCGAGATCTTATCGACGGCCATTTATTGTGCTCGGAGGGGTACGTATGCAAGAACGGTCCCGCCGCGGATTTCGATAAATTATCGCGCTTTATTAGATTTCAAGAGCTCACTTACACGCTGTCGTTCGCGCCAGTTATATATCATTCTAATTACGTATCATACCCCTAATGATTATTGATAGCGATGGCTAAAGTTTGCTCTGGGCGTTTGTTCTGTCGGCTCGGTAGGCAATCCTTTACTCGGATAAAATCGGATATAGAATCTCAACGTAGCACCTCCAGCCATACATCGACTGTTTTTAAATCCTTTCGTAAAGAAGAACGACTAAGAAACATTTAAAAGGTATCGTGCTTTAGGACATTATATGCGGACTGCGATCCACAGCTCTGTACAACTTACCAGTGGCGCCAGAAATCCTTGCTGTGCGCGCATCGAAGTCACTGGGGCCTCGAATTCCCAACGACAAAGTCACCACTGCCCGACGACGAAATGTACGCGCACAAAGTCTCGCTTGCGTGGACCAGATTTAACGTTTTATCTGCCCCCGTCCGACGTATCATCGACCGTTAGAACGTTCGCCACGGATAGATACCGTTTTTCCCCCGGACATTTCACCTTTCGTGGGGAATTCAACGACCAGTCCGTATCTGAAAAATCACAATGCGTTTCACGTGTTACAACCTGAAACGTGATTACACTGGCCACACACCTGCCGGTCCAACGATTTCGTTCCCGTCCATTCTCTCGCCCTCTATCTCTCTCCCTCTCTCTCTCTCTCTCTCTCTCTTTCTCCCACGTTCCGGGGCCCTCGCGGTCCCGTTTCCGCGGCGTTCTGAAAAAGGACAACCGCTGTCCGTCGCCCACGTGCCGTACAGCCCGTTCCAGCCGCTCGTTTTTCGTAACCCGCGACGCGAATGACCCGTGACAAACCCGCGCGTACCGGTTCGTTTATGAAACCCGACACCTTTGGCATTAAAACCGCATTATACGCTCCTCGGGTAACAGAGCACGATGGACTCCGCCGTGGAACCGGAAGGCCCCGACACCTGTCAGACGGTCCCTGGCCGGCCGCGTTGCGCGTGGGCCTTCGTTAACCGCGCCGCGTTGACTTCCACCGTGCTGCTCGGGCGCAAAATTTCGCCACTGCACGGGCGGGGGGGACAGTTTTCGTCCCGGAGAGGATAATTGAACAGCAACGTGGAAACTGGAGGCGTCCGCGGGACAGAACGGTAGGATGGTCTCATCGACAATGGGGGGGAATCGTTGAAACGCGAGACAGCAGCGAGCTCCAAGCGAGTCGACATTCCAATTCGCCAGGGTACAGGAGGCTCCACGCCTCGATATTACGCTTCGACGAAAGTTTGTTTATCGATCGAGCTATACATGCTCCGAGGCGGCCTTTCTCTCACGTTCTCGGCTCGCAGGAAGTTGGCAAATCCTCCTTTTTTCGTCCCGTCTCCGTTCCTCCTGCTCCCTGGCCCTCGCTCCTCGCTTCGCGCTCCCATCCTTCGCTCTTTTTTTTCGCCTCCCCGTCTTTCTTCCCTCGTTCGCTCTCCTCGCCGGCGTTTCGATCCTCGGCTGCCCCGTTCGTGCTCGGCCGTTCTCTCGTCCTACGAGGCCTAATCGTCCACTTTGCCGATACCGGTGAAAACGAGATTTATCCTCGTCACGCGTCAGGGGACACGATCCCCGCGTCGACCTTCCCGGCCGGTGGACGATCCAGTGGGTGCCACCTGGGGGCCCCATCCCGGGTCAAGATTCCCCCGATGCCATCGAGCTCCACGAGAACTGGCTCTTCGATCGACGAACGCCGAAATCGTCCCGTTGGTCCTAAGCGATCGACTGCAACGACACGCTGTTGCTCCGTACACGAAGGCCGTTCACTGTATCCAGCATCCCGAGACCTGGGCCGGAAGGTATTCCATCTGCTCGATGCTCGTTTCTCTCCCATCGAGCCCCTATCGAGCCGCGTGATCATAGACCCGGAGCCGTGATCGTCGGAAGTCCCGTATCCTCGATCGTCCAGCCAACTTTCCGCAGCTTCTCCGTGAGTTACTCGCGTCGGAGGGCGACCTGCGACACCGCGGTGCCTCCTCTCTTCGCTGGTGAGACGGAGCGCGATGGTTCCTGACGCGTCCGCGACACGACGGGACCCGTGGGACCCGCGACCCCGTGGACCGACCGAAAACGCGCGTGACAGAGCCCGAATGTTCGGCAGAGGCGAGTATCCCCTGGTGCTCAGGGTGGCTGGTCCGAGGGATGACCTTGCCCTAGGACAACTCGGTGCTCCTCCTCGTCGGGGCATCGGCGAACGACTGAGGGCTGCAGACGCCGGGCCCCGGAACCGGGGACCCCGACACGCCACGATCCGCTCGAGCACTGCACCGTGTTTCAGGACCAGTTCGGCCGCTTCACTTGGCTCCGGAGGAAGGATGCCGTGCGTGGTTGCTCGCTCCTCGCGCTTCCCCTCGATCCCCTCCTCTGGCTCCCTCCTCAGGCTTCCCCACCCTCCCGGCTTAGCTGCTGCTACTCTCGCAACCCCCTCCTTACATCACTCGTGGAGATCGCCCCCCTTTTCGATCGCGTTTGCCCCCTCGTGCTGCTGGCGAATCTCTTCTTTCGTTCCGCCGAACGAGTTGGCTGTGGTCAGGGGACCGAACTGGACGCGGCGATTCTGGCTGACGTGGCCCGAGGTTTTCGGGGTTAGAGGGTGACCGGTCGAACTGCACCTCGGCCCTTTCTTTCCCGTCTCCGTCCGATTTCGTTCGGAGGGATTCATATTTCGAGGGAGCTCCGGCTTTGCGAGGTTTTTGGTGCTGGGTTAAACGATAGTTTATACGGTATTTAATTGCTGGTCACGTTGGAATTGTACTGGGCTGAAAGCTTGCACTTGAACGAATTCTGTTCGTTGCATTTTTAGTTTGATAGTGGTTAGAATCTGATAACTTTATTCGTGAAAATTTTATTTGTGTTGTTTGGAGAACTCAACCCCTTTGATGCTATATCGTTGATACAGTAGATTTTGTAACTCTTGCCTTGAGATTATTTTATTACTACTCCGAAATAAATTGCTACCACCTGCAGAAGTACCAGTAGAGTCCCTAAATCGGTGTACCTCTGAAAAACTGCAGACATACATAAGTAACCCGTTCAAGAACCTCAAGTCTGAAGATCCTGCTCCTAAATCTGTATTAAAAATTCCAGGGTATCAGAGTCTCCAGTACCTCCTAACTGTGAAATCGATGAAATCAAAGTCACACAGTCACAAGCCCCATTCATCCTGCTTAACTATTAGGTTCCCATAACAAGAGGAAACCTCATACTTCGCTCTTCAAGCTCCCATCTCTAATACATCTCATTTCCATCCTACGCTCGAGAGCATCCTTGCTCCCACTATCGAGTCAACATCAGGTGTCATCTATGACTCTATTAAAAAGTCAAATGAGGCGTCACCCAGTTTCCTCCTGGATTCCTCCAAGGATCGGGTCGAATTTGCTAAACCCTTCCCCTGGGGTCTTTTATGCCGAGTGCTCTAGCGTTTTCGATATCTCCCAGCGTGATCCCCTCCCATTCGAACATGTTGCACGACGTAGTAGCAATCCTCCTCTTTCGTTGAACTCCTCGATGCAATACGACGATCGTGGACGGCTGCTAAGCTAGCTTGCCCCTTCTTCCGTTGCTTTCCCTGCTGCCAATCGCATCCTGGATCCCCCCTGCGAACCTGATGGCCCACCTGGGCCCAACCTCTTCGCGTCCGACGGGAGCCAATCGCCGTGTCTAACGTACGATCTAATGTCTCGGTTGTAACGGGTGTCGAAAGTGGAGGGAGAGATCCCGACGCTGTTGCTGTATTGTGTCACACACATGCACACCCCGTGTCGTCTAGACCAGATTGTTCCGCGGGCTACGGCTGGAGAAACCGCAGCGCCGATGACGCTGACCCTATTAGGCCCCGTGGGCCTTGGGTGTAGTTCCCTCGTCGGTGTTTACACGAATCTCATTCAGACTCTCAGCATTATCAAAGCATTTTTACGAAAGTCACGTCACGTATACTGGGATTTCCCTATGCAGGTGCAGTGGGAAAGGTAGACAGGAACGCGGTAGGTGTTATATAATGATCGTAGGTGGTAGGCTGAGAGTCAAGATCGAAATAGAATTGCTCAGACTACTCGTACCAGTGTGATATCAGTTGGCAGCAAAATGGGGTTTAGGGTAGGTACAGCGAATTGGAGTAAAGTTAGACAAGAATGCAAATTCCTATGAATATTTCAAGTTCCTGAGAAATACACTTACACCCATCTCAGTGCAACTGTCACTATCATATCCGTATCTACCAACTTCGAGTAAATTAGGAAAAACCTGTTTATAAAATTATCGCTTTGACTTAACGTTAAAAAGAGAACACTAATTAAAAAGTAAATTGAGTGGATAAGTTTTTATTTATATTTTTGGCAAATTTTGCAAATGTGAAGCTGCCCAAAACGAAAATACATATTGCACAAAACGATAATGGGTGCAGATTTAAAATTTGCAATAAATCCCTCATTTGTTATCGGATTTGCATGGAACGTGCACCAAACGATGTAGAATGTTTTACATATATTACACGTCACAATTCAAGAACTGTCAAAAATGGAGTTGCAGAGCCTCTTGCTGCGAGGATCTCAATTGTTTCTATTAAACTCCCAAGATACCCCTAAATATCAATAATCCTCGAAGCTACCGATCTTTTTAGAGGCTAGAGAAAACTATTATCCCCTGAAAGCACGGCAGGAAATTCTATTCTTCCCTATCCTACTCCACACAGAATGTCTCAGAGGTGGCTCGCTTCTCCCTGTGGCAGCCGCTAATTATCTTATTATCACGAGCCGCGATCGACAATTCAATAAAGCTGGCCCCCGTCGAGATCGGTGACCATGTAATTACCTGAAACGTTAATTGCTCGCCAGAGACAGTGGCACAAAGGCCGACAGACCAGTGACACTTGGTTTCGCTGCCGGTTGACCCAGTTGCCGCAAGAATGCCACCGTAAAACCGTAAAAATGATGACTTTGATCGTTCGAAGTATGAAAACATAAATGTCGTCACGGTTCACCGGGTGATATATTGCACCTACGCCCGTGCATGTGGGCTCTAATAAGCATTTAGCCGTTTCCCTTAGAATTTCACGATACGATCGGCATAATTTGTCGCACGCAGGCACGACCGTTGCGATACGGACAGCGCTAATTCATTAGGCGGCGTTTCTTTTCTCCGGCCGACATTTTTCCCATCCGCACCCGCTATGCGTGAACTCAATATCTGTATTACGAGCCGATAGTCTGAATCGCCAGCAAAGCAACCTGTTCCTACGCTCGCGTTATTAATGTGTGCGCGTTCGCATTTTTCTTTCTCGAATTTCTAATCCCGTGCGATTAATGGCGCCTCCGCGACATCTACTTACCCCTGCCGAGGGGCTTTGCCACTCGACGCCATAAATTATTCGCACTTGTTATTACTTACCTAGAATCTTTGCCAGCCTTTTGCCGTATCACAGTAACTACTGGCTAATTATCGCTTAAACGGTGCCTTAAAGAAGGCGGCCCTGCATCTAATAATAATTTATATTCATAATCTTGAAATACTTCTCCAGCTGCTTTCACTCGAATGGCTCGGAAATTTTGTAATTTAGTAAGATTTTTCAAACGCTAATACCTGGAGGATGGTTATTCCAGTTTATTTATTGATTTGTTCTTTTTAATGCAAAGTGACTGCTGGCCAGATAAACGTTGCTCTGGAAACGCCACCAAAATGCTGACCGTAATTACAAATTGCGAGGATCGTTGACATGCACGTTGACAGTCTACCGTACACTTACGCTCTTTTTTTAACGTGTTGCTCGAATAAAAGGGTTTAGCAGAGACAGCGAATCGCGGCTTGTCGGCATCTTTGATATTCAGATCGGAGATCTCGTGGCTCGCGTGTGCAATTGCACCTGTGTTCGTACCGTCGATGCATATGCAGCGCGTTTGACGTTCCTGAATGAAGAGTACAACCTGCGCGAGCTACGTTTATGCCATTAATTTGTTTCCCCTGTATACGCGATACCGGCGCGGCTGAATTGTTCATAAATATGCAACAGCCACTTTCTGACAAGGGGGAGGGTTGGAGATCAAAGTTAACATTACCGAGTTGGTCGTTCGTGGATTCGAAGGCACCATGCGACAGTGGGAATGAAAATTTCCGAAGTTACCTGATCAGGAAATTATTTGGAATGGTTAGTTAAATTTAGAAATTGTCGTGTACCCGGGAGAAGTGCAAATAACGATCTTCTTAATATTCTTAAATATTATTTATTGCGTAAAGTAAATTAAAGTATAGTATAACGTTGGAGAGATGCTTTCGCTTGAGTGTCGGAATACGAAGTGAGGAACGCTGTCTCGTTGACCGTTAGGAAAAGCCTTGACTGTGGGGGTGTGGGAAAAACCCGAGGTCCTTGAGGACCTTGACAAAAATCGGCCGTACCTCGATACGTGAAAGTTTCAACCTAGCCTACGTTCTTAAAATATACTGGGTGGCGAAAAATATATGATGGGGTATCTAACAAAATACTTTGAAGAAATAGCAGTGTTCCCAGAACTCTTCTGCAAGAAAATCAACAGTAACTAGAAAAGGTACGTGCTGGTGTGACGGGTATACGAAAGCTTCCACGAATCCTTCCTGTCATTACAGTAATCATTCAACTGGTCTTCCGTTGACATTTATTATAATCCACAGCCTCTTTGACATTCACAATATGAAATGCCACGTTTAAAATGCTATGTACGTGACAGTGTGTAAGTAAATGGAGCATCACCTCCAGTTCAACAGTAGTAAAGAAATTTTAATGAGTCGTACCAAATATTTGACTGAAAAACAGGATTTTGAATGTCGATTCATAGATCTATAATACATCGAAGGAAAAAGAAGTCACCCCAGATATTTTCGCCAAATTCGCCACAGAGAGTGGCACGAGGTGGCAGAAACGAAGAGAACAGCTCTCTCTCTACTCCGGCCTCTACTCGAGGCAAGGCGGGTAACAGAAAAAGGGTTCAAAGGCACCGGATCTCGCGTGATGGCCTTTTCGTTCCCTGCCACGCGGGCATTTCGCCGAGGACGTAAACATTTTGAGAAGAACGCGCAAGAGCTTCTTCCTGCCCCTTAATTCCTTGCTCCGCCATTGTTCGACCCCCTCGATTCCGTGCAACCCCTTCTTCTCAAGGAGGACCCCCTGCGAGGTTGACCCACTGGAACCGAGCTGCAGGTGGTGCAGCGTCGTGCCTTGTGCAGAAATAAAGGCGCCTGGACACGTTCGTGCGTGCGTCGCGACGCGGTGTGTGCGTGCACGATGTCATCTGCTAACCGGTTCGAGCTGATATAACGCAGGACCGTGGGAAGAGGAACGGATCAAAAGGACGAAGTGTTGTCCTGGCGGACTCTCAAAAAATCTGCAGAGAAGCTGGACAGTATCTTTACTGGGCCCAGTAGCGCACGCGTGTCTGCTAGTTGTGGCTTCTTCGGCAATGTTGATCAAATTTTCGATCCTTCCTCGGCTTATATCGATTGATAACGACGGGGGTTTAAATTGAAAATTTGAAAAATTAGGATACTTTGAGGGCCGTATAGTTGTACAGGATACATACGATAAATAATGCGCTATTTTTTTTTTAAATGGGTATACCTATGAATTGACTTTAAGCGGTCATTCTGGTTAGACGGGTTGAAAAAATGTTTTTTTTTTAAAAACATTTTTCGGAAGTGCATATCCTCAAGAATGTGCTGTTAAATTTTCATGGAAAAATTCCGATTATTTTAGCTTCTACAGAGGCATTTTGTAGGGAATGCAGAGGCTCGGCCTCTATAGATGAAAATTTTGAACGCGTTTTTCTCGAAAAGTCATTTGTCCGCATCGTGAAGATAAAATCTCAAAATCTATCGAACCGATTGCTTTATAAATTTTACTGCTTATTCTGCACACCTGTGACTCTGGCAGGGACTACAACCAAGTATTTTCATTGAGTCTAACCTACTTTTAAAATCGAAAATACCGAAAGAAAAAATCCGGAAAAACATTTTTCATGCATTGTGCCCCCCATTTTGCTAATTTTGAAGATAAATTACTAATTATAGTACGGGCGATAGCGACAGTCATGCTGATCAAGAATCTGTTTGGATTTTTGGGTTCAGATAAGTCTAACAGCTGAAATCGCCTTCACGAGCGAGGCATGCTTTTTTAAACATGTCATTAAGACCACTATCAAAAGCATTTGAAAAGCAATAATTTTATTACTTTTATATTTTTTATTTACTGTAGAAATGTAGTTTAATAAATAAAAATAAGTTTTATTCCATTACTATAATTATTTTCATCGCAATAAATTCCTGAAAATCGCTGAATTTATCGGCGCGCTAACCGGAATGACCCCTTAAGGGGACTAGGCAGTCAGAAACTCGATTTTTTTTTGTTGCATTTTTCGAAAGTACCACCCTTCCCGATTAAAATGCCGTTTGGTTTATGTTAAAATTCGCAAAATTGAGGATTTTACAGCCGAAAAGGTCGAGCGCGTCATAAACCGTTTCTGCGCGCACGCAGGTAGACTAGATTCCTCTTTCGAAACTTTAAGCGCGTTTTTCTCGGAATCATATTTCCTCTTCGTTTTGCAGTGATTGGGAAAAAAACGGAGGTATCGGTCGATTTGAAAAAAATTCAGCATATATGAAACATGTCTAGTTACGACTTGGACCTACGCATAAGTCTGTAAAAACTCCTGGTTTGTCAAAAAAAAAATACAATGGCTCTTTTCCCTGGCGAAAAATGACGTTTCTTTAAAATTTGCCGTTTTGCAGCCACCATTCCTATAATTTTGATTTTTTTCCTTTTTGAATAGGTGCAGGGCAGAATAGGGGCCAGGGCAAAGTATAAATTTCAGAGGATATTTCACAATTAAATTTCTTACGGCCAGAATCACTGCAAAATTACAGCGGCTCCAAAAAAACGCCTACATATCAGACGACTGTAGCGCTGTCATACATATGTATATAATATTCAAATCATTTCTTTTTTACTGTTTATAGTATTAATAAACATTACCCGAACGTACTAGTCACAATTTGTGTTCATCTCCTTGTAAATAATTCGCAAAAAATACTTGATTTTCGAGCGATCTGACTGCCTAGTCCCCTTAAGGGTGTAAAATCAACCCTCGTAGATGAAGCTGCCTTTCTTGAGCTCCGATCTGCCTGTAACGTAAATGTCTGAATGTAATTTGTGTAGAATCATGAAAGTGTAATGCGGTATTCTTTTGCTCCGTGCTGCTGTTTATCGATAGAATTAGCAGCTTATAGATATTCCTAAAATATTTTCCTCAGACTCTTCAAAGATATTCGAATCTTCTACTTTTTAAATACTTTTCCACAATTAAATACGCCGTTTCTACGAATGAAAGTAGTAAATCTAACGCAGAAAGGGTTGCGGGTCACTCCTGGATCGAAGGGCACCCTTTGCAAAACGTCGGGCAACCCCTTCAGCACCTTGCAACAGGAGACTCGCCTGCGCAGGGAAAATATTGGTCAGACAGGTTTGGCTGCGCTCGCTAGACAAAACATTGACCAGCGGTCTCGTCATCTTCGCTGGGGGTCCTCTATATTTTTCTTGCCTATGGGAAAATCTTCCTCAATTTTCTACCGAGCGCGCAAGCGCAGCTGCTTGACATTTTTAAGACTCAGCTCCATGCAAATTAGGCGTTAGACCACTCGATTTATTGGCTTCAGATGCCACGTTAGCAAGGATACCTACCGGGAAGAGCATCGTGAAACAGAGCTACTCCTCCGTGGGACACGGCTGAATTTGATTCTTGAGTTCGACCACTTCTGCTATTCGTGAGAATCAACAGAGTGTCGTTCGTAAATCAGTTCAGGTCTACGTGGATAAATTCTTTCGAATTATTACAAGAAGCTGAAGATAAACAAATTTTGCAGCAAAGAAGGCAAGAATTATTATATAAGCAGAAAAAAATAGAACAGGCAAGAATTCTACTACTTTCAAACAGAATTCGACATTTATTTCAAACCTAAAAAATTCCCTCCAAATTCCCCGCACTCTGCAACAAAAAGTGATTTGAAAATACCGCAAAATCATTCCCTCCTCAATCCTCTTCGACCATTTCCATTCGCCTAAGAGATAACTGCCAGCTAACGACAACCCTCTCACGTTGCACGTTGGCCCTTATCACCGGAAGAGCCGGGGAACGAAATAAAGTCATCGTCGGGCGTATTTTCCGGTCGTGAGTGCCCCGCGGCGCTAAACACGCGATGGCGTTATGGTAGCGGAGGAGCCCGGTCCCCGGTGAAGGCATCGGCCCATTAAATGTTGCACGCCCGGTAATTTATGGGGTGCGAGAGAAGAAACGTAACCACCATCTCCGTCCAAGGGTACACATAATGCGACCCGGCGCGTCGCACAAGAGCTGCCAGGCCCCTCTCCCCCTACCTGCAACCCCCTCGCGCATCCTTGCATTTGCATAAAGCTGTACGGAGACGCCTGGAGATTAAACGCTCAAGATTTCGCCGGCTCCTGCACGCCACTCGCGCGGAAAATCCGACCAGGATACAGGTTTAATCCATTTCGGATTGGGCCATCCGCGTGGAAGCGAGGATAGCAAAAATCGAGGGACGCTCCTGAAGCGTTGGCTTGCGGAAGAAAGTGGACGTGTGACGATGAGAAACATGGGAATAGGGGATTTGGGAATGGTGGACTAAGAAGCGCTGGGGAAACAGTCGCATATCTGGGGGAAGAGGTGTTCAATGCAAGATACTAATAATAGTGTATTTAAAAATAATTATAAATAATTATTCTAATATTCTATTATTCTATGATGAGTTTAGAGGTCCGTGTTTGAGGAGTTACAAGGTTTGATTAGTTCCGAAGTGAGAGTGTTACGAAATTGAAATTCTTCCAGCTCCCGAGAATTCCTAATCCTCACAAAGTAATAGGAAATGCACTACAGAGCTGTTGCATGAAGACATCAAGAACAGGCATTCATCGTTCCTGTTCTAGCCACCAGAGTATCGAGGGGCCATTTACGTCAGATTGAAGGTTCAGCTGAAGGATATTGGAAATTTCATTGTCGATAGTAAAACGACGGATGCTAACGAAATATGAGGATTAAGAGCTGTGCCTGGCCTTGCATTTTCGAGCGTGCAAGCCTGTATTTATTGGTCTCGGTGCGCCATAGTGTTCGCGAGCCTTATCGCGAGAAATTCCTATAAATACACTGGCTCTTCTTCTGCCGCACGAACGGCCACGAGCAACGCGCTTCTGCCTGGATTTCCGGGACGATACTTTAAACGGGAAAGCAGAAAGGTGGCATCCTAATTCCGAGTTACGATGGCGTTCCCTTCAGGCGATTCTCTCGGCCGTAACGGTGAACGATCGTCCATTTAAATCGTCCGTATCGCGATTTATTGCTCCTCGCTTCTGGTTCTACGTCATTCGCTCTGCGTTCGGTGGACGTTGCTATAATTGCTTGTTACAATTTCCTTCTCCAAGCCAAATTTCGAGCTGCTGGCCAGGGGTAAGAAATGTCACTGACGTATACGCACGCATGTGTTCACTGAAGATTATTCGAAAAGTTATAAAAATTGAAAATATCAAGGGAAATGTCTCCATTAAAATACACGACCACTTGATTAATAAATCGAGGCAATATTTTCGCAATAGAATTTTTATATTCTTAGACAGATTTAGATAAGTACAATGAACTTAATTCTGGAATTTAATCGTCAGAGTATGTAGGTACTCTGGTTTGCAAAGTTAGTTTCTTATAGTGATGTGTCGCATAGAGCAGGGGGTTGTGGGTCGATGAGAAATTACCCACCACTCATGCACATCTCACAAGGGTTCAGGAATCAGCTAGAAGAATAAGGAACTTGAAATGGTGTGTGAGGTGTAGATGCATACAGGTTCAGGATCTCGTTCTTTCAGTCATTGGTCCACCACCAGATGTTCGTTGAATGTACAAGGGCCAGGCGATGTAAACATTAACCCTTCGTAGTTTATTCCAATGGACATGCATAGATAATGCCCAACTTATCTCGACGCGCATTGTTTAGCTTTGTTGAACGAGAGATGAAACTTTGATTTTGCGTCATAGTGATTTCTTTCTCGTAGCTGGTAAATTAGCTGTGACAGGGAGCTAAATGGCGGCCATTAATGATCGATCAGTGCAAGCACTGATGTTTGTAAACGGTACTTATGAAACTGAACAGGAAGGTACGAAAAGACACCAAGAATTGATGGTTTTGGAATGGAAGAATAAAAAAATTTATTTAAATGTAGATTGTACCTACCAGGCTTAATTAGATACGAGAAATGTGCAACCTTGCGTTTTGTCTGATATAGTACTAATTAGAGAGAACGTTCCCAAACAGCAAAGTCACAGTGACTCGACACGACTACGCGAAGACAAGTTGATCGTTCTGGGATTTTTCTGTAAACCTTTTCAGTCTGTTAGAAACGAGGTTTTCGTAATTAACAGTTCGTTGTTAATTATGAAGATGATTTAAACGTTAAATTGAAACAACAAGCATGAAATGATTTTTTAGTTAATAAAGTAGAGTACCTATTGTTTTCAATTTCGTAGATGCACAATTATTATTGCTGAGTGTGGAATTCGTTTGTCAAGAAATGTAAGTTCAAGAGTCTACAGTTATTTCCAAATGTGACTTGAATTTCGTTTTTACTTCAAAGTGCTTCAAATGAAACTTCCGAAGTTGTTAATCATTCGTAATTAAAAATTTACCTGATTTAAAGTATCAAAATTCATATATCTAAGAATTTGAAATTTGTACAATTTTTACATTAACTGGTTTGATTTGTGTATTTCTAGGAGGATGAACCATGGCATCTAATTTGTAATTATTCATCAACCTTAAGGCGGTCCTCTGAAATCAGTAAAAAGCATCCAGTGTTTATCTCGTCGCAAATCTGTTCAGAAGATAGATTTGTACCGAAAAGGAGTAAATACAGTCTGGAAGCAGCGAATTATCTTCTCAGGAAAAAAGCCCCTAACACTCCGGAGGAGAATGAAATCGATGTGTTAGCACAGGTATGACTATGCTTTCATAATTTAATCACTTCATTAAGCTGCATTACATTATATTCTGGCTTTTAAAAGTTTGAGAATTTCGACAATATTGAGACAACTATATAGCAATTTGAAAGTTTCAAATTCTAAAAGTTTTAAATTCCAATAGACTCACAGTTTGTAAAGCATAGATACCGGGACTTTTGAATTCTGTAGGCTCAGAAATTAGGGCATTTAGAATTTTACCAGTTTCGAAATTCGAAAGCCACGAATTTGATAAGTCCCGAACCCTATCGAAAGATCAAAATTTCCAATTCTCTAGATTCTAAACTCTGCTGGCCCTAAATTTGCCACTAATTTCAAATTCCAAGAGTTTCCAATCCTAAAATCTCAAAAATTTCAAAGCTCCGTTTCCCAAAGTCTCAATTCCTAAAGAATAACTTTGCAAGAAGGAGAAAAGTTCTTCGAAGGGGCCGATTTCTGTCAGATCCCAATCTCAAATTCCCCCATTTCCAAAAATTTCGCATATTTAGAATTCCAAACTCTCCGAATGCACAGCTGCTTCAAATATCATAATTTTTGCATTCTTAGAGCATTCGATTCTAAAATCTCAAAAATTTCAAAGCTTCATTTTCCAAGGTCTCAATTTCCACAGCACGATTTTTAAAGACAGAATTCTTTAAGAAATTCTTTAAAGACAGAAAGAAGACCTTTGAAGGGCCTGATTTTCGAGTTCTAAGTTTGAGAAGGTATCAAAACTGCCGACCGCATTAAGGAATCTTTAAACGTGCAGGATGTCAGGAAGCCTTGAACGGTAGTTGAAACAACGTTCATGCGTCAAGCATCGAATTAGCATAAAGGCCGTCCGGATGTGGGCGCGAGGTATCTTGTTCATGTTTATCGATGAGGGCATGTAATCTTCGATAATCGATAGAGATAAGATCGAAATCACGGCGGCAAAGCGGCTCACTGCGCGAGAAATTACTGTTCTTAGACGCTGGTGGAAATAGTTCACGTTTCAAGAAAAAAAAAAAAATAACATCCTCCCCACTGGTCTCTCGCAGCGCGGCATCAGGCTGCGCCAATCTCCACAGCTTTCCGCGAGGATAGTTTTGCGAATGAATATTTATTAAACGGGCCACTTAATCGGGCAATAGGATTTAATGTGCCCAGGGATTGCGAACGCGGAGTTACCATCAAAATTCAGTGACGTAGTTACAGTGACTCTGACTCTCGAGATGTTTGCTGAATAGGTATGATAAATGATGAAGAATTTTTTGGTTCTTTAAGAGGGGATTCTCGTGTAACAGCCCCCGAAATTTATCAATTTTTTGGAAAAACTATTGTTAATATTGCATTAAATTCTTTTGGGATATAAGAATTTTTTTATGTCGATCCTTCTTATTATTTATTAATTATTGTGGAATCGTGTTAACCTCTTCGACGATGTTGGCGGCAGGTGTAGCACCTGTCACAGTTATCTCGTTGCAAAAAGAAGAAAATTTTCTTAAAGTTAAATAATTTACACTGGGACTGAAACTAAAATTTTAATTTTAGTTTTTATTTATAATACTTTTTTCGTCAATGTAAAGAACAATATGAAAAATTTCTCCAAGGAAAAAACTTACTTTTTCTTTCAAACGCTATAACTCTTTCAATTTTTCATTTTTTTCTTTAAAGTCGACCAATCCCAGTGTAAACTATCTAACTTTAAGAAACTTCTATTTTTTTTGCAATCAGATGACTGTGATAGGTGCTATACATACAGCCAACAGAAATTACATCGTCGAAGAGATGGACAAGATTCCACAATAATTAATAAATAATTAGAAGGATCGACATAAAAAAAATATTTTCTGCAAGTTTAAAGATCCCTCCTTATATGTATCCCAAAACTGTTTAATCCAATATGACCAACAGTGTTTTCAAAAAAATTCTTAAATATCAGTTACTTTTGGGGCTGTTAGACGATCATCCCCGTGGTTTTCCCAGCAGATGGAAAGGAAATACGAGCAATAAAAGTATATTTAGTGATTCTTAAAATTAATAAGATTCATAGAAACATTTTTCTCTACGCATAGATGTCAATGTCGATTCTCAAATTCTATAAATACCTAGATTGCAATCTTCCTTGACCAGGTCCGAGCTAATTGCCTCCCTCTATTCTGTACACTCACTAAATAAAACCAGTTAGTAGACCGTGTAAAACGAGAAAGTGGACCGATTCACGGAATCATCGAGTCAATTACACTGGCCATTTAATCGCTCGCACCATCGATATTTGTTTTACAACGTCAGAGTGCCTCGACAGTGCTCTAAGAATCTCTTCGTCATCGGAGAATCTGAGAAAAGATGAGAGGGTGGAAAAAGCGTAATTAAACGTAAATCTCAAAATCATTGACGTCCACGTAGCCGGGGAAGATGATTTCCTGTCTACGACGCACGAGCAGCGCCGATAACATTGCTATATAATAACTAGCAGCGATATGGTAGCATCGTTCGCGTTTCCTCTGGCTCCATCCACTCGTCCTTTTTCCCGTATGTCCTCGTAGGCGAGCCTGTCCGCTACCTTCGTGCTTGACATCCGACCGGCGCGCTTCATTTTACCCTTATTTCCGTAACGGATCGCTATGAATAGCTTCATTGATGCACGGCCGTTCCGCGACGCGATTTATGGCGATAATCGTGTACCGCGGCTTTACTTTCGTAATGGAAACGGACGAGGAAGTCGACGAGATCTTCAAAGGGATCGCAGGATCAGGGGAGTCTGGGGACTTGGGCGCAGATAGTCGTGGAAAGGATAATAGTGTCAATTTCACGAAGTGATCTTGGGCCAAAGAGTAAGCTACGATTGCCATACGCTGCTGAAATGTTTTCGTTAAGCGGAGGAGAACGGGAGTTGCTATCTTTGTTTCGATAATGAGGCAGGGAGATGTTCGAAAATGGTGTTAAAGTTTGTGAGAAACTTGCAACAGAGTGGCACATTTAACTTTGTATTGATCTGTTCTCCGATTAAATTTTCTTTTATTCAAACTCTCTACTGTTAAAGAGTTCTTTCTATGAAAGAGTACCTATTATAGAGTGGAAGAGTCCTTGTAGAAAACACTGTAAATGCCAAAATTGAAAAACAAAATTTTATCGGAAAATGTTCTACGTGCCAATCTTAATATATAAAGCAGAAAGCTTCTGTATGTTGTGTGTTTGTCTGTCGCCTGAAAACTTTCAAACGATAAACTCTGGGGTCACGAAATGTGCCTCAGCTCATTATGCCTGGCTAATCGAGACGAATGTGACCATTTTCACAAAGAAAACTAAAAAAAATTCTTATTAAATCAGAATCTAATTTTCGAGCGAAGCCGAGCAGTAAAGCTACTAATACTATAGTAGGGGAGAGGCTTGCAGGTTGCCACCCCTAAGCTTTTTTGATCATAACTCGTCATAAAATTAACGTATCGTTGATTTATGGTATAAGTTGGACAGAGGAAGTGTTGAGCTACAATCCTGAGCTACAAATCATGCAAACTCTCGAAAAAGAAAAATTATACTGCAAATTATCGAAAGTATCTAAAATTGTCTCCTTGAAATTTTGGCTCGCAGGTTGCCACCCCCTAGAAAAATTGCTAAAAGTGTAAAAAAACTCAAGTAATAACCTGATTCAGAAAACTTTTCAAAATTTATTAAGTTTTATTAATAAATTATATTATTCAGATTTTCTTGACCTGCGTGCTGCCATACTAAAAATCTATAAAAATGTAAAAAATAAACCAAAATATGACTAAAATGCAATAAAAACACTTCACTTCAAACTCAATGACATTTGAGTGTAAACAAGCGGGAAAGAGAGAGGTGGCAACCTGCAAGCCAAAAAAGGAGGCAACTTGCATTCCGACGCATTTTTAGGAAAATATGAGAAAAAATTGTCAATTCATAATATGTTTGGAAATCTGTTTGGCATATGTAAATTAGATAAAAAAGACAGCACAGTACGTATAGTTATCTTGAATTGTCGATGAAAATGTTCAATTTACGAGCACAAGGAAAGCACACAATTTCAATAATTCAGTTTCTTGACAAACACTATATTACCGTTAAGGAACTAGTTTCTGATCAGTTTAGAAGGTTTCCCGCTTTAATATTTATTTTTAACCTAATAAAACATTAAACCATAGACTTTTTTTATACTAAAAGTTGAATTAATGTTTAAACTTCAAGGAAAAATTTTAAAAAGTTGAAAATAAATATATAATTTAAATACTTATAAGGTATGGAATAATAAGGTGACTAGGAACTAGTTTTTAATCATCAAAAGCTAACAATACTAACTGCTTTCATAGACAACACATATATTTTTGAATTATCAATTTTTATGTTAGTAATTATTTCAAACAATTATTTATTGACATAAACTCAAAAGAACGATTTATTTCATGAACTGATAAAAAATTAGTGCCTGATCAAGAACTAGTTCTACCCTTCGCTCAGCAAACACAGCGTTATTGCGTCTGTCCGCTCCAGAGGTTATAAAATAGTGACACCTACTCTTTTAACGTCGATGTGAGTCAGAGTTGAGATTATGACACTGCTAGAAAGTCGAAATACAGCAGGGGTGGCAACCTGCAAGCAGTGGCAACCTGCAAGCCTCTCCCCTATAGAATTTGATTTTTGATTGAAAATTTTGTCGAAACGAGTCTTGTTTATTTATTTAAGTAATTAAAGCGTGATAAATAATACAGCTCGACACTCTGTTGGTGAACTCGCGAAGGAAGTGTATGCACCAAGCCATGGTGCAGGAAAACGTCATACCGGGGCTGTCGCAGAGGAAAGTGTTACGTGGTTGCCACTTATCCATGAAAAATAAGTTGCCTGGAAACATGGCAGGCCAGCCAGCAAGCATCTGGGACGAGAAATACGACGAGAGTGCAATGTGGAAATCAAAACCACGAAAGAAACCTTTGATACAGATTGTGGACTCCATATTAGATATGCCAGGATTCCAGGCGCCACCGAGTAAGAATTTAATAACTACCTGGAACATTACTCACACCTCTAAACTTCTTGCATGCAATCACAAATTCTTATTTTCCATTTCTACGCGAATGACTTGAATAATCCACACTCCAGAGTCTAGACTTTAATTTATTTAGTTATTTATTTATTACTTTAAATCAGACTCTAAACTCTCATATAGGAAAATGTGTAATAAAGTTCCATGTCTGTCTTCTAATCATCACGAGCATTTTCTTAGTTAAAACTTAAAAATTATAATTTATAAAAGATCACCTTGCTTCTCAATTTTCAAAGCATCTCGGTACCGTTTGATCGACTGGAGCTCGAAGAACGTGATCGCATCAGCGGTCCAAGATTTGGTAACTTTCTACGATACCAATGCATGCGCGTCAATGGAATCGCTGGATAACGTGGAAATGGCTAATGTTTGCACGTTGAAATGGAACAACGCTGGTTTGTATATATTTCGTAAAATTCCGTAGAGTATATTCAAAAGAAGGGCCATCGAACAAAGTGTGATATGTAAAATCCACATCCTGGATTTACACATCTGCAATTCAACTTGTTTCATCAAAAATGCAATGGGCCCAAGCGCACTCGCACAGTGAAAGATCCGGGCTTCTTCCAGGCGCTCCCTACATCTCCCTGTATCTTCCACTGTGCGAGTGATCTGCGCGATGAGCTCTGCATAATCGGTTCGAGGCTTCACGATCCTTCGTCTATTCTTCCCAATGGTGGAAGAAGCAACGTGGGTATTTTCTTTATAAAACACGCCCACGCCAGATAAATGATGGATGAATAGAGGCTTCGGCGTGAAAACACGTCCGCGCCATTGAGGCAAGGGACCCAAACCAAAGTTTCTTGTGGCTTCCTGACAGGTGACAAGCTAGTCATATGCACGCTGTCGTCCGCGATCACGCTGTACAACGTGGAGGTGCAGAAAACAGTCTGGACGACTAAGTGCAAAAGCGCGGCGGTGTTCGCCACACCGTGTTACGTTCGTTGCGTCTGCTGGACACACGACGACCAACACATCGTCGCGTGAGTATATCTGTTTCGACTTACAAGGACACGTTCTCAATCCTGAAAATTTTCATTCTAATGAAACTTGGTGTGAATTTCTTTTCTGCGGAATTTCACTCCGGAAGGGTGGAGCGAGCCCTTAAAGTTATCGTACTCTTCGGTTTTAAATATAACTTTATTTTTCTTTTGGTAGCGTGATATTCGATGTGTTGTTTATTTCGCGCCGTTACAAAGTTATATTAAAAAACTGAGGAAGCGACACAACTTTAAAGGTGAAAATTCACGACGAGACAGACATATCGTGTCTCACGTGAGACTTTAATTTCATGAGGCAATTATTTAATTATTTTGTCATTGGTTTCATGAAATTAGACTCTCGTGAGACAAGTTTCATGATATATTTTTAAAAATCTTATCTCTCGCGACTATTTCCATTATTTACATGTAGTTGCCGCTGAGATTTTTGTCTCGTGTAAAATCTCATCGCGGACTCGCACCTTAAGGGGACTAGGCAGTCGTTTTTCGTGAGAAAGAGACTCTGTCCTTTATTTATTTGTAAACAAATGAAAGCACATCCAGATATATGCTTTTACCCAATGTTTATTACTACCATACAGATTGAAAAAAAATTAATAAGAAATATATATATGTGCTTTAAAAATGGCGCTGCCGACGGGTAAACATTTTAACGTTTTTCTGTCGTTTTGCTTTAATATCGGTCTTAAAATGTGACGTAATCCGATTTCAAAGGTGAGATTCTTGTTGGTTGGATTCATAGTTTCCGCGCAAACCTATAAAAACAACAATTAAATCAAAATCATGCGATTTGTGGCTGAAAAACGGCGATTTTTCCGAGAAAAATTCGTTCTTATTTGTGCGCTGCTAAAATCCGGTGACTCCTCAATTTTTTTTATGAAAATCTCGAATTTTTACGGACCATATCAGAGGTTTGCGGCGAAATGGCACATGTTTTATACATCCTGTAATTTTTTTCAAGTCGATCTGAACCTCCATTCGTTCGCAATCAGGAAAAAAACCAAGAGAAAAAAAGATTCGAGAAAATCGGGTTTAAAGTATCTGGGCAAAGGCGACGTTATAAGTTACCGCTTGATCTTTTTAGCTGCCAAATCAACAATTTTGCGAATTTTAATATAACCCAAACGGCATTTTATTCACAAAAGATAGTACTATCGGAAAATGCAATATACAAAAATCGATTTTTCGACTGCCTAGTCCCCTTAAGGGCCGTCTTCAACGCTTTCCGCAGAAAAAAAATCGCCCGTTGTATACCTACTCCAATACGCTCCATATTCACACAAAGTTTCATTGAAATCCGAATTTTTTTGGGAACGTTGCCTTGGCGCCACCTAATTGCCAAGATAAACGCGAACGACATCGATTACTCTTTATCCTTTGCATCTGTTAGCTGCGGTTTATTGCGATCGTGCGCGACTTGATAAACATTATTGATGTACTTGTCAGGGCCATTTATGGATCGCGCGTTCGCCGCGGGGAAAATGCTTTTAGTCGACGCGTTAAGCTGATCACGCGCTTCGAAAATGGCAGTTCCTTGTCGAGTTCAATCGACGTGAACGAGATCGAACGCGACGCAGCCGAATTCGATCTGCATCGTAACAAAGCGCCATTACTTTTCGATACTTCTTCCCCCTACACCGGGAGTCGGAGCGATTCTCCCGTTCGTTCGAGTGTGAAATGTTCGCTTCGAATAGGCGCGTGATTGCCTTCACGCGATCTTTCAAGTAATGAATTACAAGCATGAGCTGAGCGTTGTTTCTAGCCTCGCGAGTACAATCGAACAGTGCGTGTCCCATTTAGTTATTAAAGTAGGCCGTAACTAAACTTCCTGTCGATACCTCGGCGATTGGACGTGTCGAATGTCGCGATAAAGCTTTGTAATATTAGAGGATTGGCTTGCAGAGAGTAATTTCACATTGATTTACAGGGGTTGCAGAGGCCTAATCACGGTTTACTCGGCGATGACTGGTAGAGTTGTTAAGTCAGTGCTGGCACACACAACGAGGGTACTAGCACTCACCTTTTCGTCCAACTATCGCTATCTCGCGTCATCCGCGTCCGACAGTACAGTTCGAATTTTTATCTGGCCAACACTCGCCCCGGGCTTGGACATCACGTACATCCACCCTGTCAAAGTGAGTTAATTATACAAATATTAGTTCACTGCAACATTGAATGTTCCAAAAATTCTAGTAATGAAAAAAGTACAAATAAAGTAGCTGGTACAGAATTACAAGGTTACCATTTATTTTCTTATTAGAGTTACTGTGCAGCGATGATAAGTTGGCTAGCTACCTACAACGGAACAGCACAGGGGCAAGGGATGTAGCCCGCTTAAGCCAGGAATCCACTTGGAAGCTAAGTTAAGCTATGCTATGCTATGCTGTGTTTGCTTATGCTATGTTACGTTTTAATCAATTAGCTTCAATACAGTCTTATGAAACCGTTTCCACCACAAGCTAAGCTAAGCTGTGCCATGCTATGCTATGTTTTAAAAAAACAGCTTCAATACATCGTTTTCCACCAAAAGCTACGCTTCTGTGCTAATGTTTTTTCGGGTTAACTCGTCGTAGCATGAGATTTGCCCCGCGAGCGATTTTTCGGAAACATAGCAAGGCATAGCACAGAAACGTAGCTTTTGGTGGAAAATGATGTATTGAAACTGTTTTTTTTTTTAAACATAGCATAGCATGGCACAGCTTAGCTTAGCTCAGCTCAGCTTAGCTTAGCTTAGCTTAGCTCAGCTTAGCTTAGCTTAGCTCAGCTTAGCTTAGCTTAGCTCAGCTCAGCTTAGCTTAGCTTAGCTCAGCTTAGCTTAGCTTAGCTCAGTTTAGCTTAACTTAGCTCAGCTTAGCTTAGCTTAGCTTAGCTTAGCTTAGCTTAGCTTAGCTTCCAGGTGGATTCCTGGCTTCATTTAAAAAAATTAGCTTCAATACATCCTTATGGAACCGTTTCCACCAAAAGCTACGCTAAGCTGTGCTATGTTTTTATGTTTTACAGCACAGCCAGACATAGCACAGCACAGCATAGCTTAGCTTGGCTTTCCAGGCGGATCCCCGACTTTACTCCGTCTAATCCCCACTAGAAAGCCACACATTTAGAATATTAGCGAGCACATTGCATAGTAGATAAACTTGGAGATGCGTTCAAGTCGGTGTCAGCCAATAATGACAATGCGCGTAAGTAGAGGCGTCGCTGTCATGCGATAGCCAAGTACATCGGCTAGCTAACTTGTCATCCCTGCATAATACTTACCTTACACTTACACATTTACATGTCAGTTTTATTTAAAAAAAAAAATTCCCCTACTTTCGACAAACTTTGAAAATACAGGTATTCCATATTACATACCTGCACACATAACTTACCCTACTACATAACTTAGATGAAAGTAAATTTCGAACAGAACAATTAATTAGAGCGTCAGAAGTCATTCTCAGACAAATGGAGGATTTTTTGCGCTGTACCCTCGATTATGCAGCAGACTCCTTTCGCGTTGGTTCGCACCAGCGAATAAACGCTCATGAGGAGTATCATCTCCACTTTGAAGCGCACGTCCAACGTTATTACGATGAATATTATTATTGTAATTATTATTCGTCGTTATTACTCATTATTGCAGGAATATACATGAGAAAATCGATTAATGTAGCATGAGAAATTAGAGTAGCAGGCGAAGCTTTTTATATATTTCAGGCGTTGGCGTGGCACCCGTACGAATCCGGCCTCCTGTGCATAGGCGGTGGCATGGGCGACGGTTCGCTGTCGCTCTGGAACGTGAACGAGTTAGATGTAGTGAGTTATCGCTGCGTTAATTTTTACGCCGCCGTGGAGAACTTGGCTTGGAATAAGCTCAGCGGAGAGCTTGTCGTTCACTGGTCGTACTCCGATGATGGGCACAAACGATACACCGTCATGCCGGTTCTAGCGAGCCTCGATCGCATTGTAGATAGGTTGCCCGTGGAAAAGGAGGCGCGCGTCAACTATATCGTGTGGAACCACGACCATACGCAATTAGGTAGGCGAGACTTGTTCACTTCTATCTGTGCTCCGTCACCGCAATATTGTGATCGTGATATGCATTACGTGTCGCATGAGGGTTGCCTCGAAAAGGGGGTTCATAAATTTGGGGACACAGTGTCTGAACATTGTGTGTTTAATTTTTTCGGACCCTGTGTTCCTAGGTTCTTTGAATTTGTCCTTAGATCACATTGTGCAATAACGTGCAATAAGAGCTTTGTGATTGGGTCAATCAAGCCTGCATGTGGTTGGTAGATGGGTCAAGCTCTCTTTAATCATAAAGGAAAGTTTAGACAGTTGTTTTCTAACATGAAGGGTAAGGGGGAAAAAGGAATGTCACGAAACAGCTTTATTGAGAAAATACAGTTTTAATACTTTAGTCCATCACTAAAGAAACAAGGTTCAATGAACTTAACTGTATTGTTCATAACGTGAACAATTTATACTCTAATTAGGCATCAGAAAATAACTGAGCAAAGGTAAGGGGGAAAAAAGGAATGTCACAAAACAGCTTTATTGAGAAAATACAGTTTTAATACTTTAGTCCATCACTAAAGAAACAAGGCACAACACCACCTGCACGTTTCTCACGTCCACACGACAGATAGAAGTGTCTTTTTCATCCTATGCAGTTACAGTATACATATAATGTACTAATGTTCAATGTTCACTGTTTCTTAGCTTGTTCTTATTTCCAATTATCGTGACGTCTAGTAACGAAGTAGAAGTGAAGTCTCGTGATCTTGTTGCTCGTCGATTTCAGTCCATCGAAAGAAACTAAATCAGCATGTACTTCTCTTAGCCGTCCAATGCAACGAGTTTCTATCCATGTGGAATTTCTTTGGTAACGAGTATCAATATCGGCAAAAGAATCGAAAGCGACGCGAGGTACGAGAGAGCACAAGCAGCATGAATTTCAAGGAATTTGGCCACTTCAGCATACGGTAGAACCATCTTACCCAAGCTACGGATTAATTTTATTCTTCACATCTATCATCAGCCATTTCTCTTTCCTTCAATCTATTTCATCCCATTTTATACATTTCATCAACCAAATGCTTATATTTATTCTCTATTTATTTACCTACTGTATCGCGAAAGAGGCCAGCGCTTTAAGCTCGATTTTCTGCAAAATCTCGAGCAGCTCGCCACGCCCTTGTTTTACACATTATTATACGCGAAACATAATAATTATATGCAAAATTCGATCCAACCTGTTGTCCCTCGTTAGACGTCTAATTTTGTGTATTTACCGCATTACGCCCCCGGCGCGAATGAAACATTTTAATAACACCGGTCGCTCGACGAGGGCGAACTTTTCCTTCGGGTGCACCGTGAAACAGTCCGCCGTCGTATCTTGATCCTCGCACTTTCACGTAAGGTCCACACGTCCCCGCATCCTCGTTCCGCCGTATCTTGATCCGCACGTTTCACCGTAACATCGAATCGTTTTAGCGGCGCAAAAATTGCGCGTCCCTCGTTCCGCGAGGCGATTATACCGCGGCGTCGATTAAGGACGATTATGGCCGAATCGGGCGCAATTTAAATTTTCCCGGCACCGTTTCGCAGCAGGTTTATCGATCGCGCCGAGAGATAAGACACCGCGTAGTACCGAGCTAGGACTGTTAACGGCCTCCGCGGCTATCATCGGATAGATTTCCACGTTTCGCCACCTTCGGCTGTTGCGGCTGAGTTACGTAATTACCCGGTCGGATGCTAATTACGGGAGGAGAGGGAACTGGCTGCTCGATGGCGATCCCCGACCGGCCACCCTTGCAAAACGGTGCAATAATTATCGTTCTTCGCCGTTCGACGGGTGTTATTATGCACGGTGACATCGCCTGTTAATATTGACCGAATGAATTGAGCGGGGAAGTGTTGAGTTGGCATCAACACTTCTGGAAGTCTGAATTGGATCAGAGTTTGTTGATAATACAGAAGAGCCTCCCGTTGGGGTTGCTAACCGTACTATAATATATAGTAATGTATCTACTATATTTTTGTCTAGTGTACGATATACTGTTAGAAAAAGATAGAGTACGTAAAAATACTATATTTTCAATACGTCGATAAAATTCTAGAATTTTTACTTATTTTTTTATTCTATGGTAACATCAAAACTTTAATTAGCGAAATTAAGGTTTAACAAAGAGGGTGATTTCTATCATGAATATGAAATGGCGGGAAGAGGGAAAAACAGAGCTATTCTATCTCGTAAAAAATGAGCTCCTCATATATATGTTAATATTGTAGTAGGCATACCGGCATTTAGGCAACGGCCTAGTGTGTGGCTTTAACACATAGGTGGCGTGCATTTATGAGGAGTTCGGAAGATAGGAAGCGTGGAGAGTCGGCGTAGCCGGTGTGGCTAACGCTGCTGATCAGCACGCGGGCGGCCCGGGTTCGATTCCCGGCGCCGTGGCTTTCCTTTTTCCGTCTCCTATAATACGGACTTTCCGTACGATCGAATCTTTGGAATATTCGTTAAAGACAATAAATTAATTAATAAAGCAAAATGCGCAAAAAATATAGGTAAGTATATATGGAAATAATTTATGGAATTTCGTAGCCAACAAGATATGGGGTTCATAAATATTTAATCAAACTATCAATTTTGTTGATCTCTGTATAAATGAAATTTAGTATCAGAAAAGTGATGTTCTGTTACCCGAAAATTCCTTTATCCGAACACTTGTCCTCCCTATTAGTTCGAATAGAGGAGTCTCTACTGTACTTGAATTTTACTTTGCACTGATTCAGTTAAGGGAAGATTGGGTTATGGTGGTAATGAGTAAAAACTAAAAAGTGGGATAAAAGGAGAAATTTATCACTCCAGAACTTCTTAATTTCTCCGTTTTTAATATTGTAATCGATAAAACGGTTTATATAGTAATGGTATGATAAGAGGCGCCTATCGAGCGGGATATCGATTTGTGTCTGATCGCACACTGGACGTTTCTACTAGCTCCGCTTGCGTTCGCGAAGACGCTCGAGAAAGAACCCATCTCTCTTTCTACATACGTAGCTACTAATGTGCCATTATAATCTTGACTATGCATAGCCATTTTAATCGCCAAGGATTGATCTATGAACGTAAGTATTTGAAAACATGTTTTGCTATTTACATAGATCATGCGGAAAGGAGTACGTTGTGTGCTACACGTCTCCACATTGAAGAACAATCTCATACCTCTCTTACTATTAGAGATATTGGTTTAGAAAACTGCAAAGAAATGTAATAAATGGAAGGATGCATTTCTCGACCATTTCCATCCACATTTCTCCTTTATTTTTTACACAAAGTCTGCATCTTCCACTTGCACTACCCTCCAAAGAATATTCCATCACCAATATCCTTCGATCTTTATTGTCCGCAGTCGTACGTCCGCGAACTCCCTTCTGCTCCCATTGCGCCTCCTAGTTATGGAAATCAGGATTTCGTTGGAATTAAACGGTCGCGCGAGGACGCGGTTAATGGTCTCAAATTACTGTCCCCGCCTCGCCCCTCTTTCCCAGCCCCATTTGGCGTAATGCAGTCGGAAGGAGCGTGGCATTACGATCTCGCGCTAATGCCACAGTGGGCTGCTAATAACAACCGACCGGCACGATGGAAAACCGCGCGACGAGACTAGTTAGCCGCGTCGAGACCACAGAAATTTTACGTTCGGGGGCCGCGAGGCGTGCAGCCGATCGCGGCCAATGAGACGATAAGTTAATCGATGAAGGAAACAGGAGCCTCTCGGCTGAATTATCGCCCGAGTAATTTCGGTCCGGCCGTCGATTCGCAATCGCCAATCGCAAGATCCAGCGATAGATTGGATTTACGAGGGTGATCAGCGTAATCAGAAGCAGCAGATTTGTGACGGTTGGCTTGTAGTGTTAGAGATAGTCACTTAGGAGCCCATGTTTACGACGGACAGCGAGAGGAGCGATGATCATCCAAATATGGAGGGTGTACCGCGGGGTAATTGAGAGAACAGTATGACAGGGAGGTGTTTGGACAAGTGGAGGCTTTTAGTTGGATGATAAATGTGTTTAGAAGTAGAATGTATAAATTGTAGTATAATTATGTAGTGTCACAAAGTTATATGCAGCGTACATAATACGTTACTGTAGAGGTAGTCGAAGGATGCCACCTTGCCCGGGGTCTTACTTAATTTAGTAACCGACATCTGCACTGCACGCGAGGGCTGGCAGTCCCGCGACCCCCTGGGCCTTTTCCCAAATGTCGCCAGAGTCGCGGACCCGACCTTGGCGTCCCTCGGAACTGTTATGAGTTTACGGTTGCCGTGACGTAGCCGATTCAGGACGGATTAAGATCTAGCCCGCGTGCAATGCAGATATGCAGGCTCCTTAAGGGGACTAGGCAGTCAGATCGCTCGAAAATCAAGTATTTTTTGCGAATTAATTACAAGGAGATGAACACAAATTGTCACTAGTACGTTTGGGTAATGTTTATTAATACTATAACCAGTAAAAAAGAAATGATTTGAATATTATATACATATGTATGACAGCGCTACAGTCGTCTGATATGTAGACGTTTCTTTTGGAGCCGCTGTAATTTTGCAGTGATTCTGGTCGTAAGAAATTTAATTGTGAAATATCCTCTGAAATTTATACTTTGCCCTGGTCCCTATTCTGCCCTGAACCTATTGAAAAATAAAAAAAATCAAAATTATAAAAATGGTGGCTGCAAAACGACAAATTTTAAAGAAACGTCACTTTTCGCCAGGGAAAAGAGCCATTCTATTTTTTTTTTTTTTGACAAACCAGGAGTTTTTACAGACTTATGCGTAGGTCCAGGTCGTAACTAGACATGTTTCATATATGCTGAATTTTTTTCAAATCGACTGATACCTCCGTTTTTTTCCAATCACTGCAAATCGAAGAGGAAATATGAAAGAGGAATCTAGTCTACCTGCGTGCGCGCAAAAACGGTTTATGGCGCGCACGACCTTTTCGGCTGCAAAATCCTCAATTTTGCGGATTTTAACATAAACCAAACGGCATTTTAATGGGGAGGGTGGTACTTTCGAAAAATGCAACCTAAAAAAACCGAATTTCTGACTGCCTAGTCCCCTGAAGTGTTTTACAACCGGGGACTAAAAATGCTGTCACTCGGCTTACTTCCTAATTGACGGAAATATTTGATCCGAGCTGACTGCAGCGCGCAACACGGCTAATAAATTTACACAATCAACTTCCCAAAATTACTGTCTCATGTCATTTCCATAAACATCCCAAAATTACATGGCACCTAAGTCGTCCATATTTGTTACGCCTCATTAGCGTCACCATTCCCGCGGTGGTAGTTTCCTTTGCCAATGCAGAAATAAACGGCTACCAGAGCCAACAACAGTGACTGCCCTAACCTACCCCCAGCAAAGGACACCGAAACGCGTGTACATTCCGGAAACCCACCGACCCAAATACATTTCCGGACCTACTTTCAAACACCGTGAACTTCCTACATCAGAACAAACTTCCCAAAGACGTCAACTGTGCCCTCCGTGACACGCAGTGTTTCTCATTCCTGCGTCCACCTCTCGACACCGACCTCCGCGACGAAAACGACGAAAGCTTCGACCATAGCTTCCTCCCCCGAAGCGTGCGCGTCACGCGAGCCAGCGCGAGCGTTTCTTAGTTGCAGAACGTTAATTGGCCGACTGGACGTTGTGTTTATGGCCCAGCAACCGTCGTAAAACGGTTGCTGATTATTATTAGATATAATCACGGTTAGATCCAACGATACCGGGGCTGCCTGCCGACTCGAATGAAATTTATTATTGCGACTGCACCCCGGGAGATTCTACCTGCAGCCGCTCTCCCCCGGCTCTTCCTCTGCCCTTTTCCTTGCCCCCAGCGCTAAGAGGGATGCTGATGGCGCGGCGAGTGTCAACCGCGGGCCCGCCTTTCGTTGCTTTACTGTTAAAGCGTCTCGACGACGCAGGATCGATCGTAATAGGGCCTTCGATCTTGTAATCGGATATATCGGGCCGCGATGAACGGGGCCCGGGTGATTTGCATTCCGCCGCGCCGCAACGTGTAATAAGAGTGCTGCATCGGTGTTCATGTTCGATTGAAATTACAACGACCATGAATTTTAAGGGGATTATTTTAATAACGCGACGCCGTGGAGACCGCCGGATTCCCCGCCGCGACGCACGTTCGCCTTGCTGCCGATGTAATTGCCGCTGATCCGTTCTCGATTCTGCCGCGGTGGGCCGGCGCTGGTGTTGTAAACAAATTATTGCGCGACGAACGAGCACCGAGACCTCATCTTCGGACAGACGGACCACTTTCTCGGTTCGTTCGTTGACAGATATACTATAGGGCCAGTGTAAGTTATTGGCAGTGGCTTCTCGAATGAACTTGAGAGAATTTTGATTGTGATGAGATAGAGCTTCCCTGTTTTTAGTTCTGAATGTGGATTATTATAAGAAAGTAATAGGAATTTTTAATGTTGTCAATATTAGAGTGGTCTAGGTGTTTGCGGTAGATTTGTAGTGCAATTTGAAAGTCTAACGTCAGACGAGCCCACACGGCGTGAGTGATTGGCACGTGTCTGATCGCATACGGGACGATTCTACTTGTTTACCTCACTGGCAAGAGGACAGTTCACACATGGAGTTTCAAAAGGATGTCTCCCACATTTTAGCCACTATTTCCTGTAAGTAAACGTTTTACTCGTCAAGGCACTTGGTATAAATGTAGGTATTTATGAATGTATATTGCTATTTAATGAAATTGTGTGAATATTTTTGAACACATGATCTATTTCTTGAAACCTAATATTACAGTATACTTCTCTTCAGTTTGACTTTGTATGAGTTGGATTATTACAATGGGAAATTAAACTCTTATAGCGAGCTCCTATCGCCACGTTTATTTATACAAATGCAAGCTGTATCTTCTTATTAAATTATACCAAGTTTCAAAAGTAACACACCGAAGAGGCACGTCGAGTGTCTTTTTATTTATTTATTTATTTCGCGGGACAAGCCCAATAAGAACAAAAGATAAAAAAGCACACAGTAGTGTACTATTTACAATGGTGTATGAACAATATATAAGTGATCGAAATACGCTTGGAACACTAGGCCGTGGGTACACCGAAGGATGAGACAACCGATCGTTTGAACACCTCAAGCGAGGAACCAAAGAAATCAATTCTGTCGGCTACCTCACTCCCCCGCACACACACCCTAGTGATAGGGTCGCTATGGCGGATAAATTGGTACGGAAAAATTTGACCCGAAACAGCGGAGTATAGCGCAACGGCCTAGACAAGCCACTGAAGTTGATTAACCCCAATAGTCGGGGACAATTAAAGTCCCCATTAATTATCCTGAACAGGAACAACAGATCCGCCAGCTCTAATCTCCGCTGCATCGTCAAAAACTTAAAACTACGCAGTACCCAGATAGCACCGCACATCCCAAGGACGTCCTTTTCATGTCCAGTTTATATCCGAACGTCCTACGTCCATTTTGAACATACATAGGATGTTCTTAGGACTTAAATTTCGGATGTTCCAGGAACGTCCGTTTCTTAAGTCCTACGGACGTTCTTAGGACTTAAATTTCGGATGTTCTAGGAACGTCCGTTTCTTAAGTCCTACGCACGTTCTTAGGACTTAAATTTCGGATGTTCTAGGAACGTCCGTTTCTTAAGTCCTACGCACGTTCTTAGGACTTAAATTTCGGTTGTTCTAGAAACATCAAACAATCTTGTAAGTCACGTGATTGTTTTGCACGACTACATTTCGAATGTTCCGAGAACATTCGTCTCGTAAGTCTTGTGAATCTTTAGAAGACCTAAATTTCAGATGTTCGAAGAACAACCGTCTTGTAGGTTTTGCAGATGATTCAGGTTCGGTTGCAAAACAGTCTTACGACTGAACCTCGCCTTTGCGCTATTTTTTTGTGCAATGAAGACGCAGAAATGTTCCCAGATAGCATACGACGCCTTCAAGACTTCTGTCTTAAGTCGTCGTTAAAACATCTGTCTTGAGACGAATGTGAAATTTTAAGCAATGAGTCTAGAGGTCGAATGATGATGTTCTGTAGAATATTTCGCGTCAATGCACAATTTTTGTAAACTATTAATAATATTTATATACCTGGAAATTGAAATTATTTGCAAGAAAGTGTCTTGAGTAGTTGCGAAAAGCAGTTGCTTCGTAATCTGGGAGTCCTGGGTTCGATTCCCGGCACCGCCAAATTTTTTTTCTTAATGTCCTAACCCAGACTTGATGAAGACGTCTTTAAGGCGCTTTTAAACCATCTGCAAAACGTCTTTAAGACGCCTTTTGGACGTATTTAACTTTACTTTCGGACATTTGGAAAACGTTCTGAGAATGTTGACACAGCACGTCCTCAGGACGTTCCACTTTGTAAATAGGACCTTCCTACGACATTTAAAGAACTTAACGAGGACGTACAGAGGATATATGGACATATATCAGAGGTATATACAGTACGTCCGGAACGGACGTTCTTCGGACGTACATAAGATGTCTTTGTGCTATTTGGGTACAGGCCCGTACTCATGGTCGAATACGCTGAGAGGCTGCCCAAGACGGTAAGATGCTAACCTCAGAAACCTGTGTTGGACTTACCATAAGGTAAGCCTGCTGCGGAGACCAAATCACCGACGCATACTCAAGGAGAGGCCTAACCAGCGCATTAAAAGTCCTAAGGTTCCTAAACCCACGCGAGTGCCTCATAATAAATCCAAGTTGCTTGGATGCTGCGTTAGTAGCCCCATTGATATGGTCCGCGAAAGAGAAGGCAGCATTAAAGGTCACCCCCAGGTCACGCACGCTCTCAATGCCGGTCAACGGCGTCCCGCCTAGCGAGTAATCAAAAGTATAAGTACTGCGCGACCGGGAAAATCTAATAACTTGACATTTCGTCAAGTTCAAAGGAAGCCTATTTTCCGTGCACCAATTATGTAATCTGTCCAGGTCGCCTTGGAGATTCTGGGCATCTTCAATGGAATTAACAGTGGCGAACAACTTAAGGTCATCCGCAAACAGTAACGGATTCCCAAACTGAAACAAATTCACTAGGTCGTTAACGAAAATACAAAAAAGCAAGGGACCTAGGTGAGACCCCTGGGGCACCCCAGATGAGGCCTGTATTGGTTGAGATCGGCAGTCACGCACCTTAACAACCTGAGTTCGGTCTGATAAGTAACTGCCGAGCCATTGTCACAGCCTTCCATGAAAACCGAACGTACCTAGTTTCCACAGCAGAATGCCGTGATCAACCGTATCAAACGCCTTCCTGAAATCAGTGTAGACCACATCCACCTGCTGACGTAAGTCCAACGCAGAGGACACATAGTTCGCAAATACCGCCAGGTTAGTCACTGTGGATCTACCCGGAAAAAAACCATGTTGAGCATCCGACAAACTACCTCTGATCAGACCCGAGAGCTTGCTGGTGACAATTTTCTCGAAGATTTTAGGGAAGCAGCTGAGAAGAGAAATTGGTCTGTAGTCTTTTGCGCTAACTATTGCATGCAAGGGAGTGTCCTTGATGTAGTAACAAGATATTGCACTTTCTTAACACGACTGCCAAGATTACGTGCCACAATATATTCCAAATTTCCATCTCACTTTCCAGAGCGTGATTAATATACGCAGATTGATGAAAAATAAAGTACGTCGATGTTCACGTAATTACAAAGATTTGTCTCGAGATATCTTGCTGTCATTTGTGCAACGAAGCTCGTTAAAGGTTGGCTTCCAGAGGTTGGAAAACAAATTACAGAGTTCGAAGCTCGGTTTTGCAACGAGCACCGCGACGAATAAATCTTTGTCCACCGACGAAGACTTTTGTGATTCCCTCGGAGATTTGAAGGGTCAGATGCGGTCGGAGAGATTACCTACGGGTTCGACGTGCTGATCGATCGTGCGCATAGATACAACCAGCCATCGATCGAACGTGTACGATTGTTTTTCGAAGAACGTTAAAGCGGACGGAAAAGATTCTGAACCTTTCTTCTGTAATGATCATCACATTTTAACGGTCGATGATACAGATATGTAATTAGATCCTCGTGAAACTCTACTTTGAAAAATTTAACGAATAGGAAATGTATAATTTTCTGTTGATTAAACTCAAAAGTTCTTCAGTTCCAGAAGCAATTCACAACTTTTGAATTTGATAGAACGACGACTTTTATATTGCACCTACTTTCACTCCTTCTATTAAATTATTTGCTACCTTAAAATGCATTTGGCTCTTCCATCTCTCCACTGAAAAGTGTTATCTGTAATTTATCCTTTAAACCTTCCCTCTCTTTTGACCAAATAGTAAATAAGTACGGAATAAGTTTTATCACTATTTTGAAGCTGCTGAAGTGGCCTGAGCGTGTAATCATCGTCCAGCTCTCAGCTCCACCGATTCGAAACGAAGTTATATTTCACTGCTCGTGAATAGTCAATAATGCGAATCACGTTTCTCCAATCGAATCGGAATTAATCGAGGCGGTTTTCTCGGGGTTACTCCGGCACATCCGGCAGATAACGCTGATATTGCTTCGAGGGGCATCTCGTACAATTAAAGCTGGCCGCGTTTTGCTTCAGTTTCGACAGATGTATTACGGGAACAAATAGCCAATCGCGGTCTCAATTACTGGGAATGGGGTAGCAGGAAATCGGGCTTCCTTCACGATACATTTACGCGATCGTATATTAGCGCCTGCGAATAATTTCCGCGAACCAACCAGAAATGTAATAACAAGACTCGTAATAGTCAGATCAACGACCTCGAAAATTACTGCAAGAAATTCTTCCGAGTGTAAGCACTTCGTTCAATACCAATTAGGTCTCTGACTTCTCAGAGATTCTCCATTAGCGCCAATTAAAATTGTCCACGGTTTTATTATGTTGTAAGTGGTGGCTTTTACGGGGTTATTCGTAGTCAGCAGGGTCGAAAATTGCGATTTTCTGATTTCGTTATTTTGGAGGCACCAGAGGCAGCAGAAGGTCTACTGTATATTCTGTGTAAGTTAAGAAACAAATATCTTATTTTCATGTGAACTACGCTTGAAACCTTAAACGCGTTTTTTCTTAAAACGGATCTAGCGATTACGGTGACCACGATTTCTCGAAAATCGCTCCACCAATCTTCCTGCAACTTTGCAGGCTTCTGCCAGGCATAAAAATCTAGTGCTTAATCGAAAGATTTGTTTTTCCAATGCGTAGTTTTTATTTTACGAACGACAAATGGACGACAAATGGGTGTTTGTTTGTACGAAAATCGACCAATTCAGTTAAACATCCGCCATTTTGCCCCAGATTAATATTTCATAAAAAGGAACGATTAACCACCAGATAAACTAAATACTAACTAAATCATTTTGGTTTTTATATATTAGATAACCCAGTTTCGAGCAGGAATGGTCACCGTAAAACACCTTTTCAAAAACATCTTTCACGAAATCGACTGTAACTTTGAAATAAATTATATTTTTGCAGCACAATATAATACAAAAACATGTTAAAATATTCTTTACCTAAATATAAAAATCTTTGTACAAATCTATGCACATAATTCGTCAAACGCGTTCCCAAAAAATCGTCCTTTTTTTACCTTCTGACTGCTAGTACAGTAAATACTTGTTAGGAGCCCGTCGAACGGGGCTGGCGGCGGGCTCCTAACGCGACTGGACACTATTCCGCGCGGCCACTGGCGCGAGTGAGAAAACCCAATGAGCGAGCGAGAGGAAACTAAAGCCGACGGCAACTTCGTGTCGACTCGTTCGTTTCCTCTCGCTCGCTCATTGGGTTTTCTCACTCTCGTCCGAAGGATTCCAAGAAATGGTGGGGATAGTCGCCGGGCTCCTAACGCGTGGTAGAAACGGGCTCCTAACGAGGATTCACTGTATCTTCCAAACTTCTCAATGCCCAGTTTCTTTTGAAAGAGGAATTAACAAGCATATGTGTTGGCCTAAGAGATATTAAGGAATCCGAGAAAATACATTTTACCCCTTATATATATAATAATAATAATAATAATAATTACCAGGCCACTTTCCTATTATTCCATCTTCTGCTTAAAACTCCATTAGTCATAACCACGTTCAAAGGAATCACTAATATAACCACACACGAGGTCTCCTTTGACCACCAGGATCGCAGCGACTAAATCTCCCTGCCACATCCAACGACCAGCATAAAGCGAGGAACAATAAAGAAAAGAAAGGTTCCAATCCTCGTATCTCCGCCAATTATTCAACAATTTCTCGTTTCATTCAATCCTGCCCTATGAATAATACCAGGGGGCGCCCGTCGCCGCCCGTATCCGCCATCTCGGGCGCGAACAGGGCGAAACGGAACGAGGAGGGAATTATTCATCGAATGGAATCCCAAGGATATGTCAAGGGTACGGTTTCTCCGTTCCAGATGCGTACACACGAAATTTCATGTTTCGCGACTTAGTGCCCTCCCCGGCGCGCAAAGAGGCTGAGAAGTAAGACGCATAGTTTCACGGTAGCCGAGGTGCGCTATCTCCGCGCATTTATCACGCGGACAGTTACACCACTCTCGGTCTCTGCTCCGCCGCGGCATTAATGAGACGGCCGGACATTAAGGGAAATGGAAGGAAAGAGAGGACGGCTACGAAATCTCGACGAAAAGGAGAAGTGCCAGACCAGGCTGTGATTTCCCGTACGGCTCGTTCCCTTTTCGCGGCCAGCGGGCCCCTCTCGCCAATCGCAGATAAAACGAACGATAGACGAAACAGCACCTCGCGCACCTTGTCGCTTAATAATATCTTACTTGGTAAACGATCCGTCTTCTTCCCGCGAGAAATGCTACTTCGAAGGGAACAGATAAATGTATTGATGTAAAGCGGTAGGGTAGAATGTTTAAATAGCGACGCAGGGGATACTCCTTATGCTTTATCCAGCGATTGAAAGGGAAGATAGTGCCTGCAGGCCTCCTGGAGGTGATTTTTTTTATTGTCCCGCAGCAAGTCGATGCTGCGGAGAAATATCGTCGAGGGAGAAGTAGTATGTATGTGCGAATATTTGCATTTTGCTGATACTCGCGCGGCCGTGGACGGGACGTGGCTTGAGCTCGAGTGGTATCTTTAGGTTTTAAATGATTTGGAAGCTGCAGGTGTCGGGGAGATATTTATGCAACACTACGTTGCCGCGGAGAAGTCTATTCTTTGTGGAAGAATTAGAGCATAAAGACTTGATACTTGGGTACATCTTGTGGAAGCATGTAGCTGGGTGTGTAGGTGTCGTTAGGTCACTATATCTTAGGGGGAGTTCCCTTAAGAGGGTAGTGGACCATTTCAGATTCAAAAAATAGATTATTTTGTTTTACTGAAGAAATTCAAATAATTGTAGAAGTTACAGCAGCAAATGTAATTGAGGGTACATCATAACTCTTGAATCAATGAATATTTTCACCTGAAATTTTTACTGGACGTGTAGAATTCCTTTCTCCACAGAGTGGAGTTCCCGCATCAAGATTGGATGTTTGTAAAATATTTTATAACTGTTTAAAGACGCTTTTTTTCGTAAAAATGTGGGGGAAATTGATTCGTGTGTAATTTCTACAAATTTTGTTCAAATTCGTCGGCAAAGTTCCACTCTGTAGATTTTGGTGTATAAAGTACTCGCCCCAAAGCATTTTGCTTTCGGATGATTGGCTCACCTGAATCGATGTAAACCACCTGCGTCTGCAACGATTAATAACTTCGACAATTTTATACATTCCGACGATTTCTTTTGTAATTACTCGCGAACGTGCCCGAAATAGATTGCAAGAGGCACGACTATAACGATTGTTTGATAACAAAGTAATTTAGCGTCAAAGAAACTAACGATTTTACGTATCCAATACGCCGGACGGCGCCTAATTCCGGACATTAGCTATATCTGTGATATTTCAAACGCTAACTGAGCAGTTATAGACTATTACATCTACAAATTTTCGTGGCCAAAAGATGTGCGAGTCGGGTTATTATATATTTTGGTAAATATTTTTTTAATTACCTTTGTATTTTGTGTAGGTATACAGTGCACTGGTTTTCATAAAAAATATTTCAATGGGTTCACTACCACCTTGTTCCGAACAGAGCGTATTCCCCTATTGCCGAACAGTACAAATTTCAATCTTGTGTTACAAGTTACTTCTTTTAATTATGACTATCAGTTGGTAACTTACACTTCTTACAGTTCACGAGTTATAACACAAAATCGAAAAATAGCCGGATTTTCGGGGGTCAGTTTCACCACCAGTTTAGAGTGAATTTGAGCAACAAAAACAATTGCGTAATACACACCTATATATCCTTCACATATCCCCAAAGCTTCATAATTTTTTGAATTTCCGGGTTGGGTATCTTTCCTTGTCAGACCGTCAGTAACTTTTACTGTGCTCGGTACTAACAAGAAGTAGGTAACTTAATGATCTCTCAAAATCATATACCGAAATATAAGGTGAATTTAAGTTAACTATTATGCTAATGTTGATTATTCTGTTGCTTTATTTTGATTTCTAATATTGTTAACTTATAAATAACACAGAATAAAAATAATAAAATATCCTTTTTTCTTCTTACTTAACAAAACCTTAAGCATCTGGCACTAGGGGAGCTCCCCCTATATAAAGTACATTTGCGTGCCCTTTGGAGGAACTAATGTAGGGGAGAGTTGCCTTTATTGGACCGGCTCCTAGATTGGACCATTTGTGTGTCTCGATAAACAAATATATTTGCAGTGGTTTTTTTGGCTACACTGATTTAGGAAGTGGAGATGGAACGTGCGAGAACAGCGAGACGGTTATTCATTTGCTTGTCGTTCAGCTTCGTCGAAATAGAGAAACACGTGGTGCACGATCATTATTTTTCGTGCTATTTCAAGTGAATTTCTTTCTACATCTTGTAAGTACCATCATTTTAAACGATACTAGTGTAAAGTGTGCTGTCTTAGCTACAACTTCATGTCCTTACTTTCCCATATTCGTATAAGTATAACAATGAAAACATATCTTTTTTATGTAACCTACAAGTTGCCTAATATTGGACCATCACTAGTTGCTTGAATTGGGCCGGTAGCTTAATAGTTAGCCGAATAGTTAAAAGCATACGAAAAAGGTTTTTTTCTTTCAAGTATTGCTTCCTATGTAGCAGAAACAGTGAAGAAGACATGATACGATGTCTTCAATGTCGCACCGTGGGTTCATACAGGTTGTGCAAATGTGAAACCCACCAAAACAACGTACTATTGCACTACGCGCACCGTAAGATACTTGTTTCTTCCTGTTTCCATTTTTTTTCAATGCCTTGATCAGTGTTTTTTAGATTGTATATTTAACTTCATTGATTTTTAGGAGCGGTCCAACGTAGGAAACCGACGGTCCAAATTACGAAACCGGTTGCCTGGAATGGACCGAAGTCATTAGTTTAGTTTTTTTTAAATATTATTTTAATCACATATTTTATCAACACACCAAATACATGATAAAATCTGCATAAAATGCTGATCTTTTTCCCGTTTCTGTTTGCTTTCTGAAATGTGTTATGCCCGTGAAGGAGAGAAAAATAAAAAAGTGGTCCAAAATAGGCAACCCTGCCCTATATGCTTCCTGAAACACCTACATTTCCATTTGTTACGAATTCAGCATCAAAATCCCAAGATACTTTCAACACCCTTTATCCTTCGCCCTACATCTTCCCCAATGAATCCACAACTTTCGTCCAGGACGAAAGGGGTCGACCAGTTGCCAGGAGGAAGGCTGGCCGTCGAAAAGCACGGCAAGAAGAATACGAGAACCGTAACTACGGGCGTCGGCGAGGAGCTACCGGAGCAGGAGGGCACGGTTGCGAAGGGGTAGGAGCACGTAGTGCGCGTACCTACTACTCGCAATTCGAAATAGCTAGGCCATAAATTAGTGGCTGGTCGTTGCGGCGGCGAGAGAAAGAGAGACAGAGAAAGCGGGCAATTATTTCCCTTGGACGCAATATTTCAGTTCGAACGTCTTAATAACCGAGGATAGTCCGACTTCTTCTCGAAACCGAGTGTTTATCTGAGAGAAATGGGGGATGGGAAGAAGGGAAGAAGCTGATAGGAGGAACAAAGAAGCGGAGAGCGGGATTAGAAAAGAAAGAGAGAGGAAGGGGATTTAACCACGTTGGGTTTTAAATCTCAAAGCCTCCAACTTCCAAGGTCCCACCCGTGTTCTTTGACTCTTATTTCCTTCGCTCCTTCCCTCAGCTTCCGAGCGGTCGAGGAAAAGAAAAGGCACTTCATAAGTGCGGTTTATCGGCATCGACCACCTTGACGTCTTCATGCAATTACATCGTAGCCGTGTATAGGTGATCGATTCAAATAACCAGTGGTGATTTCGTGAGCGATCCGCGCTGCTAATCTTCCACATGCTGATTAGCGGCCATCAGAAATAGTAATCGTTAATTATTATGCACGGGCCAGGACGTCGACGGTGTCGGGAAACGCGGGCAGAGAAAATTGGGGACGATTAAGGGTAACGCTGGATTATTTATTGGCTCTATTAAACTTGGTCTACGCGGGGCAACAAGGCTGAGTCTCGTACAATTCGTAAATCATACGGAGACCTGAACAAAACCGTATAATTGGGGAGTTGCCAGTATTTGAAAAAAAAAAGGGGAAAAGTAGTGAAATCTACAGATTTATTAATGAAAAGCCTAAAATGATAGAAATATTAATAAAACACTTATTCGTTTTACCAAAATTTAATAAATAAAATTGACGTTTTTAAGTTGTGAGTCATGTGATCTCAAACGCCAATCACGGCGCGTGACGTCATTGTGCAGTAAACAGCGATTTATATATAGCGACGAGTGACACTTCGCGCATTTGCTCATACAAGTTTATATTAAAAAATATCGTTTACGAGTACTTATTACTCGATTTCTTAGGTAAGGAAAGTAGTGAAAGTAGGTATATTATTGGCAATGGAAAAGAACTTCGTTAAAAGTGACAGCACAAATTTACCAACATTGGACGCTATTATGGTGGTTAGCTATTTCGCTACAAATCCAGACTTCTGTTCTGCCGAATACAGAAATATGTTTGAAAGAAATTAAATACCTAAGAGGTCATGTACTCTTACTGTATTATTTCTCTGTATAGGTGTTCAAGAGTAAACTACGGCGATGATGCAGTTGGCTATGTACAACTCTATCGTAACTCTGGTGTGTGTACGGTGAAATGTAAAATGTGCCCTGAACATAAAGTGCGTACATTATTTTTGTGAGAAAAATTCACTCCTTACTGTCCCTAACCACAACTTTCGTTCTTTACTGCACGTTGACGTCACAAATGGTCACGTGACCATGCAGTGCGTTTTCGCGGCAATTTTTTTATTTCAAATAAAAATTACATTTTTTTCATGTTAGAGGTGTAGCAAAAAATTAATATTTTTTGTACAAGCATATTTTATCATAATGAACAGTTTTAAACACTTTTAAAAATTTTGTCAACTCCCCAATTAAGATTCTAGATCCATAACTTTTTAAATTATAAAACAAATTCCGTAATCAAAACTGTATTTATAAAATGTTTTCCTAACCAACATAAAATAACAAAAATATTATTAAAACGTCTAAATCTGCTCCTCAATTTAACGATAAAACGAAGTCTCATCTTTTCCCGATTTTGCCTCAATTTTTCTGCAGCGGAGACTCGATAATCCGGGCTCCGCTTAAACCGACTTCCTCTTAATTCCAGATCCTATGCTGAGGAAACATGCTTTGTGGCTCTCTTTATAGACACGTTCAGGGTTCTTCGAAGTGTTTCCTCTTGTATTAAATTCGCTTCTCCTCAGCGCATGCGTAAGTGTGTAGGTATTTTGCCCGATTCAAGTTCCTGGTTTATTGGTGACATTAGCTCTTCAGTTACCATTGCTCCATCCAATGCTTCGCAAGATTACTGCCTCTGGAAGGCGCCAACGTATCCGTCCATTTCCCTTTCCACGCACATTGTTCTCAGGCTTCCAATAATTCACGATTCATCGCACCAGCGAAACGCGGACACTCGTATGCCGCGTGACAAATTTTAGAAACGGAGTATCAACCGTCATAGGGGCAATTCGCGCAAATTACCAAGAACGAGCCTCCGCGTTGCTAGCGTCCGTTGCGAATCGCGCGCGATCATTACGCGAACAGACACGATTCATAATTACCAGGGCGGACCTACTCGCGGGACGTCGTAAAACGCATCGAGCCCGCTTGGTCGCCCGATAAATTGTCTTTAAACCCTTTTGTTCGCGCGGGGATTCGCTGGAAACGACCGTTCCTAGAGACAGCGCCTCGCATTGTGTCAGCACTGGCTGGGGCACGCGGCGCGGTTGCGCAAAACGGCCGGCGCAGCTGCGACTCGGGCAATTGAAATCGCACTCGTTAAAGCAACGCTCGTCCGGCCCGCGTAGCGCACTTCTTTAGTTTTGTCACGGTGCACCTTCCAAATCAGATCCACCCACAACTCATGTCCCCCCCTCGGTGGCATGATATACGGCCGCGTTTAACGGCTACCAAGCGACGGAACGTGATTCAGCGGCGTATGCAAAGTGTACCTGGTGCCTTTGCACACCCCTTTAGGGCCCGGTTACACATTCGTGTGTACGTGCTGTGTTAATCCGCGATGATTTACGCGGGAAACCGTAACCGCGGCGATCACGCCCGCGGGAACGACAGCGAGCTGTCCGCCGTTCGCCAAAGATCGTTTCCAGGGAATTCGATGTGATTCCCTCCGCTGAGGCAAATTGGAGGTGGTGGGTAATCGTGATCAGTGAGAGACCGCGAGCTGGTAGGATGCAGCGTAAATGCGTGGGCGTTATGTGGTCCGAGAGAGAAGTCGGGATGCAGGGTGACGGTGAGGAGCAGATGCGACTGGAAGTGTGTTGCTGATGTTTTGGGAAACATATTTGTGGGATCTTTTGTGTTAATAGGATTAAGTTGATTCCTACACTTGCAATGGGAAGTCTGAAATCAGAGATGGGCATAAAATTATCTGAACAAAAATTTCAAATTCGAATAAAAGAGAAAAATTGTATTCGTTCTTCGGCGAATAAAGATAACCCCGAAGTAGGTTTATTCGAAGCGCCACTGAGGAAGCGGTTTATTCGACGGGAATTCATCCGACAAGGCACAGATACTTTTCGTACTTCAAGATCGATACGACGAAAAATAAGGAACTTTAATCTCTGTGAAATTGGTGACACGTGGCGGAGCGACTGTAGCAGGAGACCGCTGCCTCGCTCGCCTCAGCCCTTCAACGACCCAGGCGCCTGCCGAAATTATTCGAAGTCTTCGAATAAAGATACAGCTGAAGTAGAAAAAGTTATTCGAAGCTCAGAGTGAAAGGCCTTCGAATAAGAAAAGTATCTTTTCTGATCGGATGAATTCCCGTCGAATAAACTGTTTCATCCGTGGCGCACAGTGGGACGAATCGACATTTAAGTAGGCATTCACTTCATTTTTTACATTTTTCATCATTTTGTGATTACTAGCTTTAGATTACAGAATTTAGATAATGATTTTATAAAAAAAAATTATTTTTTATTTTTTGTGAAAATAGCCACATTCATCTGGATTAGCCAGGCATAGTGAGTACATAGTGGGGTACATTTCGTGACCCCAGAGTTTACCGCTGGAAAATTTTTAGGCGATAGACAACCACACAATTAAGATTTCTTGTTACCATTTTCGTATTTTTTTAAATTAAAACAATTGTTCGAATTTGTTCGTAAATTCAAGCATACCTCTTAATTCTGGATAGACTTCAATTTCACAAAATTCAATTTTTATATCCGTCCGCATCCGACCCTTTGAAAAATTGATATTTTTTTGCACAAAAGCAGGTGCAAGTCTGGAAAAATGTACTATTTTACTTCAATTTATTATTTTCAATAATAATGGTGCAAAATGAATGTTTTTAACTTCAAAATAATCTAATTGAGTAATTTTCAAATATAAGTAATATATGTTGGAAGTGAAGCACACAGAGGTGTGAAACGTGAAAAAGTATGAATGAAACGCTAGATAAATAAGAATGAATCATGTAATCAGAGTGATTGGAATCGACTTTTGGGGAAACAAATAAAAAGGAAGCAAGCAAGTTCTAATAATGACCCATGACAATCCGCTCCTGAATTCAACAATTGACTATCGTTTGCCAGCCAATAGCTGAAATCCCTTGCCTCTATCACGTTGTTAACATGCGATTAATAAACAAAAATTTGGAGAGTTTGCAATGAACTTGGCAAGACAGTACGTTGAATTGTATGGATAGTATTACATGCCTCCAACTGTACATAAAATATTAATTCATGGCCAACCATGAAAATAATAAATTGAAGCAAAATAGTACATTTTTCCAGACTTGCACCTGCTTTTGTGCAAAAAAATATCAATTTTTCAAAGAGTCGAATGCGGACGGATATAAAAATTGAATTTTGTGAAATTGAAGTCTATCCAGAATTAAGAGGTATGCTTGAATTTACGAACAAATTCGAACAATTGTTTTAATTTAAAAAAATACGAAAATTGTAACAAGAAATCTTAATTGTGTGTTTGTCTATCGCCTAAAAATTTTCCAGCGGTAAACTCTGGTGTAACGAAATATACCCCAGCTCACTATGCCTGGCTAATCCAGATGAATGTGGCTATTTTCACAAAAAATAAAAAAATATTTTTTTTTTATAAAATCATTATCTAAATTCTGTAATCTAAAGCTAGTAATCACAAAATGATGAAAAATGTAAAAAATGAAGTGAATGCCTACTTAAATGTCGATCCGTCCCACTGTGTGGCGCTGCGAATAAGATACTTTGGGGTTATTCGAACTTCAAATAACGGGTAAAAATAAAGTATGTTTTATTCGATTTGTTATTTAAATAATCTTTTTTATTTAGATAATGCCCATCTCTGCCGGAATTTCGTAAAGTTATGCAACTTTGTGTGCAAGTAGAGTGCATGTAGATGCAACCACTTTATTAACGAAGACTGTTAAAACGGACTTCGAATTCGATAACAGAGGTTTACTTTGTTTCCAAAAAATATAACACATAAACAATTTAGACGGATGAAAATAGGTTATCCAGAGGTATTTCTGCATATATTTACAAAATGCAATAATTTCATTATAGGGGTTGGTGATAGGGGTAACTTGAAAAGTATGGATTTTTCGAGAATTATTTTTACGCAGTTTTATAGATATAAAAAAAGATGCAACTTTTGTTTAAACTTCTTTTCGATATCTCTCACCGTTTTCAAGATATTACATTTTTTCAAGGGGCAATTTCACCCCCTAAAACCGCACTATGGCACCAACAGAAAATAATATTGCGTTACGGATGAACTAGTCTACTTGCACAGAAAGTTGCATAATTTTCTGAATTTCCGGGTTGCTTAGCATCCCTTATTAGTATTGTAAGTACAATATTATTAATTTGAGCTATGGTAGCTTTGCTGAAATTAGATCCCCTTCACATCGTAATCCGCGGTTTGCATTTCCACAATAATTGGGTAGATAATTATGTCTCGGGGTAAAAGAACATCTACTAATTACTAATTTTCACCAATTTGAAACAACTCCAATGCGTTGCGGTACCTGTACCAAAGTTTACAATGGAGCTCAACTTATTCCTCATATCTTCTTACAACAAAACTATGTTTAAATACACCCAAAATGTGCATCTAAGATTATCCGAAAAATCTTTCGTCAACAAACTTCCAGTTCTTCAGTATCGACTTCGAAAAGTAACGCCCCCGGAATAATGTAGCTGTCCATTAAAAGGAATGCACAGAAACTCACACGGAAGTGATTAAAAAACTAATTATACATGTCTCCCTGGCTTGATCACCTAAAAAGAAAAGAAAGAGAACATTTCATGCGCGCGTACCTAATCGAAGAAACAGCGTGCGCATGGTAAATTGGCGATAGAGGTCGATTGGTATTCATCCGGCCGATCTGGCGAAACATAAAACACCGGGGCAAATTGCTACCGTGCTCGGGTTAGTCGATTTTTCAGGTGGCACGTCCAGCGCGATGTTCTCGTTCGAAAAATCTCAAATTGCCCCCCGCCGTTAATCTGTCGAGCGGAGGCAGCACCGCGGCGATCGGCTTTTTAAACGGTAAACTTTATGCTCTCGTGTAACCTACACAGCCCAGCCATGAACACACGGCCGAGCCCTATTAATTATGGGCGACGTTGATTGAATAATCGTATGGAATTATTCTAATGAGCCCGCACTTTCACGCGGTTCTCGCCTCTTTCTTCGCGCACAATGGCGGATCGTCGGGCTTATAATCGGAGCTGCGACGCGTACAGAGAGTTACAGAAGGATCGATCGATCGATCAGGAACGGGAACGTCGTCGACACCCCTTGGAATTTTGCATAGCGCTAAATCGAGTCTACCATTGCGGGCGTTAAACTGTAATTAGAGTTGTGCTCTTATCGTGGCATCGACAGGTTCAGTAAATAGCATCGGAAAGTAATTTGGGGTGTATTTGGGAACATGCGTGTCGCGCGTGTGGACGGTGTGAATTGTAAATGGAGTGAATAAAATGGTTTTAACAACGGAATGTGTTGGTTCTCTGTGAAAGAAGAAAAATTAGCTGATTGGGGTAACGAGCTTTTACGCTGCTCAGCAGTAATGACGCTGAATATTCAAATCGTGGAGCATGGGGGTGGTGGTTACTTATGTAGATAAGGAGTTAAATTCTATCAGCGTTGACGCAGATATATTTCCATTAGGATTCGTGAAACGACTGAGCGTTGGAGGTTAATAATCTACAAAATGATTTGGGGTAGTGTACACTACAAAATCCCAAGGTATGGAAAAATCCAAGGGCCGCCCCACAGTGGTTTAAAGGCGGAAAAAACCTCAAAAAATCATGTCACAATTTCGTATTGTTTTTTTTTAGGTATGTTTTTTATCGGTTATGTATTGGTCATTTCCTGTCACTTAGCCTCTAAAACTCGCACTAAAGAAGTATGGCCAAAATCTCTACATATCACTAAGTGGACCTGTTTTTTCCGGAGTAGTTTTATTACTCATTTTTACATAGTGTAGGACAAAAAGAGGCAGAATTGAAACTGTTGTCAGAATATAACAATATCTCAAAGAATATCGAGGTGTTTTAGAAATCACCATTTTTTTCAGGTACCTCCGTCTACCTCCGCAACGACACTTGAAAGGTTTGAAAGTACATATTTTGAGGTACAATTCCCATTAAAAATTTTCACCGTCCATCACCGTCTGTACCGTATGCAAAATGTTTATTGAAGAATTAAAACGGTCATTTTACGTACTTTGTTTCGACAAAATGTCTAAACATTGTACAAGTACAAACTCCGTTCAAGAAAACGAATATTGTAAGTTAGAAATAAATTAAAAAATTAAAAAAAAAGAATTCCCAAAAAAATTAAAAAAAAACGCACATTTTAATTCTCTACAACTTTTCTATTTGACAAAATTACATTGAGGCAGAATATGAAACAAAACTAATTAAAAAATATTGAGAAATGCTGAAGTTATGAGTTTTTTCCACTCTCTCCTCTATATGCGTCGGACCACTGTGCGCCCTGGCAGCCCTCCCTTGTAAGACTCCAAGTTTCCATACAACCAAAAAACTCTACTTATCTTTTGCCTTCCTTTACGGACGACGCACAAAGAACTACACAGTTTTAACCGATGAGCATTATCACACGTATTTATTAACCTTTCAGTTAGTTGTAAAAAAATTTTCATCCTTATATAATAATAATTAATGGATACATGGATCATATCGTAAAGCGTGTGCGAAAAAAGTTGCCTCATGGTGCGCACGATTCCGGCTGATCCGCTGATCTAAAACAAAAAAACCAAAAGGATTCTTAATCAGTAAGAGTGTGACTACAGCCCCAAGCAGATTTATAAAAAATAAATAAAAAATTCCCTAATGGCGAGACTTTGAATTTAAACTTACTTTTGGCGTCTTTTTCGTCTTTCAACGGCCTTAAACACGTGAAAGAAAATCTGTTTCGACTCGATTCTGCTACTGGCTAGAATCACATGTTTTCTAAAGGTCTACGAAAAAGATGGACCAGATTGGCCCACTAGAAGTTGAGATATCATGTGCACCGTCATGAACACCACCGTTTTCAGAAAAACCCATATCTCCTTTAATTATTATTATATATGGCTGAAATTTTTTTTACAACTTACTGAAATGCTAATAAATACGTGTGGATCATGCTCATCGGTAAAAACTGTGTAGTTTTTTGTGAGTCGTTCCAAAACAGAATAGAAGATCTCGTCCCTCTAAACGAGAGTACCACCTCAGGAGTCTAAACTATCCATAACGTCACTCAACAATGAACATCCACAAGAATTGCCAAAAGCTCGCCATTACCTCCCCACCTTTCATTGACAACATTTCCCTCTGCCCGCTACCGAAACCTCCGACCCCGGCCAGTCAATGTTTCACCTTCGAAGGGCACGTGTCGTCCCTCGCGAATTCGGGTCCGTCGGCTCCACGCGGCACGGTTCTCGTTCGTATTTCCGCACGCTGGAATCCGGATACTCGGCCGTAGGACGGCGTGCAGCTGCGCGCACGGAATTCTTCGCATAAATTGTGCATGTGCGCGTCCGTGGTGGAGCGTGGGCGGCTGCAACGCCGACTCCGCCGGGGTTGCAGACCCCTGGCGGACCCGCGTCCGCGTGTGTGTGTGTGTGCCGGGCGTGGATAAATAATCGCGGAAATCTCGGCGCGGATATTACCTGGACGGTGTGCTGAGTGAGACGTAAATGGAGATTCCGGCTGATTCCGCATCGATTTCTATCTGACGCGGGTATCCGCTCGCCGTGCGTGTAGCCCCCGCTTGGCGCGCGGTCGCGAGCCCCAGCTGCGATACCGCGTTTCCGCGGTGTGTCATGAGCATTTGGAACAGGACACGAGGCGGCAGGAGGAACATGCGTCGAGCTCTGCAGCGCGGGTACTTGACGCGGTAGGTAAGTTCGAGTTCAGCGGGGAGACAGAAGCTTCTTCTACGGTGATTAACATTGAGGGGCGAAAGTGACAATTACATGTGTCCAATATTGTGTAGGATACGCTAGCAAACAGGATTTTATATCGACAGGATTAAAATTTATTTCGTAATTTTTGAAGTTAGTAATTTCTGAGAGGAATGAATTTTAATTATTATTATTACTGTTATTAAGCGTCTTTATTACTCTAATAGAAGGAACCTGAATATTTATATAAGGGATAGACAAGAAGAGCAAAGGCGGGGCTGCAGTGGTGACACTGTTGGCAAGCCTAACCGTGAAGTATAAACCAACCTAAATTAGGGACAATAAAACAAACAGTACAAAAAGTAAGAATAAACAGGTGAAGTAATCTTCACTTATTAATCTTAACTTATTTTGAAGTAATACTAGTTTGAGACTTTAAGCTAAACGCGAGAGAACGACAAGGTAAAGTAAGGTAAAAGTAAAGTAAATAAATAAAGTACAAACTAAGAGTACATGCACATGGACTAAGGCAGGGCGGAAAGGAGAAGTAGATTGTGCTAGGAATAGTGTTGTATATTCTTGGAATAATGTTTAATTCTGATTCTACCTAGAATAAACAATCAATGTTATAAAATATATAAAATGTATTGAAGTAATTCAAATGTATTTAATGTATCACTAAATATTTTGTGTTAGTAGGAAAGTTCGGGGAAAATAAATAATTAGCGTTAAAAATAAAGTGTCCGAATGCTTTAATAATCGACCGCTTAACTCTAAAAGTCGACCGCTCCGATAGCTAATAGTCGACCACCTTTTTTAATATGAAATTCAAAATAGGTTATGTGCGCATTACAAACTAAAATTTATTTTCAAATATAATGTGCAACATCAGTAAATAATTAATAATGACAGGAATAATGCGTAACTAAAATAAGTTCTTTTAAAAACTTTATCAAAATTTTAATAAGAAATAGAAATTATTTTTCTTTTTCCAATGTAAATTAAATTTTTCGTTTTTAAGATAGGAAGCAGTAACAAATTTTATGTTTTTAAAGTAGGTATTTGTATTCTATAAATAAATTATATAAACGTGGTCGACTATTAGCATTCATTGTGAATGCAGTTAGGTTCAGAAGTCGACCGCTGTGGTCGACTATTGAAAATTGAAAGGGAATGATGATCCAGTTACCGACCTCCCATAAATAAATAAATTATCCCATTTTTTTTTTCATTTTTGAAGCGCATATAAAATTGTTGATGCTTTTTCAGTGGAATAGCATAATTTTCCAGTAAAAAATGTATAGAACTGAATTACATTTGTCGTTTCTATCCAAAGCACACTTATGTTTCTCGGGTTAGAAAACAGCAATGGCGCATGTAGAATCAAAATTAATTTACAAATCACTTTAAAAGCATTTGTTTTTTTTACCTATGACGGGCGCTTTTTGTCGTATTGTAAAGTTAGAAATTCAAAATATAATATAAAATTGTCATTTAATAAATTCTTTATTTCAGTACTTATTTCTTTAAGCTAAATAATAAAAGTGGTCGACTACTAGAGGGTGGCCGACTACTAGTGCTTTCACCGTACCTGAATTTCAATTACGTCAAGCAGGACACTTCGAAGAATTTGAATCTGTGGTCGTTAAGGTTGAGGTTCGGCGATTTTTCTCATTAGACATAGAAATAGAAAGTTGTAAACTCTTCAGTTTAGTGAGTTCTACAAACCTGGACATTTTTTAACCACCCCGTTTTAACGCTATGTACGAGTGCGTTCGCTCAGTCTGGCATTGGTTTTCGTCGAGGCACGCGGCGGTTCGTCGGGCAGAAAGCGGCGCGGAGAGAAAGAAGGAGGGATCCACTCAATTATTTCTCGATCCCGCGGCGCATGAATGAACGAATAGATTCCGGAGACGCGCACGGTTGATAAATGCGTGCCGGCCTCGCCATTATTTTCTATAAACGGTCATTACTTGAATTTATAGCGCGGCTTCGGCCGCGGCGTTGCGTGCTCGCTTGCGTGCTAGAACGCGAAACTCCAGTTCGTGTATTAAGTTGAACACGCTTCCTGCGTGCGCTCGTACGTTTTCGTATCTCGGATGCACGCATACGCTCGCCTACGATCGCCGTGCTATGACTTACCGAGCGAACAGCTTAAATTGGACGCGGGGATACTCTGATATAAATAGTGATACACGGGCGCCATACATAAGATGGTCCAGTGACCATCGTCATTTCACTATGCCGCACAATATAATTAGAGGGTTGCATGACAAGGGAGTTAATCGAATGCCAGACACCAATCGGGGCCGAACCACGTTTCGCACAAAATGCATTCTACGTCTCTACCAAGGGAAGGACCATCAACGCCCCAAACGGTTTTCAACCAGATGGGCAAAATTTTTATTTAAATAAAATTTTGAATATCGAATAAAAGTTAAAAAAATTATTCGTCATGTGTGGAATAAACCTAACCCGAGTTAATTTTATTCGACAAATAAAACTAATTTTTTTTATTCGTCGAACGTTTCAACTTGAGCTTCGAATAAAATTTTCAACTTTAACTTCGACCTCGACCTCGACCTCGACGTTAACTTTAACTTTGAAAAATTTATTCGACGCTGAAGTTCAAACACTCAACGAATAAAAAAATTAGCTTTATTGGTCGACTAATCTAAAGTTAAAATAACTTTTATTCAATCCGTTATTTAAATACCTAATTTTTTATTTAGTTAATGTCCAAATCTGATTGCAACCAAATTTTAGGGCGTGGTATATCTTTACCAATGAAGACTTTTGGCCCTTAGCCGCAGATGGTCATCTATTTTTAAAAAAAAATGAAGGTTATGTTAGTTGAAGGGAAGAAGTTGCAACAGTGGAAAAGTGGAAAGGTTACCGCAGAAATGGTCACAAGAGCGTTACTGTTACGCCTAGCGAGCGGCGGCGCGGCGGCGTGCCGTGCGTGACAGCAAAGAAAAAGACACGATTAGATTTAATAACACGGAAGGTCAGCGGGATTTCGCAGGTGGTCGTACACTTTTATACCCCGGCCGGCTGAAACTTCAGCCAGTTGTAACTCAAGTCAAGGGGCTACGCACTTGGTCGGTACAAAGCTATCTTGAGATCTTCCTTGCATTCTGCTGAAGAATAGACTTCTAACCGGTGTGAGATACACGCCAGGCGAAGATCCCGATCTCTCGGTCCAGCTATTCTCTCAGGCTGCTTTCGCGGCGTTGCATAAACTCGTGGCGAGTGTTAAAGTCCGCGTCGGAGATCCACTCCTGTCGATGGGCAATTCACTTTTCATTCAGCACCGCGCGAACGAGGGTTGTATTGTCATGCGATCGAGGTAGCCGATTGAATGTCGTTCGAAATGGAACATCATAAGACTTTATTTTTGCTTTGAAATTAATAAGTGGGAAGAAGCATTTTCTTATTGCCACTACAGCGGCACAAAAACGTAGTGTACCTTTCACAATTGTTTGAGGGTAAACAAAGAAATAAGTGGAAAATCTGTTTAAACGCCTTTATTATATAGGTACAACTTAAGTAGTTTCCAGCTATTTCTTTTTCCTTTCTTAATTTCAAAATGGCACTTTAAACGCTTTTATCTCGAAACCACGTTTTTCAAATTGGCCAGCAGCACCACCTGAACAAATTTTATTCGATTCACTTGAAATTTTTACAGTAGCTTCTAAACTACATTCTCCATCGAAGTACGTACCGATATTGTAAAATATTGTTTTTCTCGGAAATGGTAAGCATTTGAACATAAAGTTCACCCTCTAGCTCCATTCATCCACGTCCAGCACCACTTTCAGCTCAAAAATTGTACATAACGTTAAAAGTTTTCAACAAATCGTAAAATCGATACGTATTCCGATGGAGAATGTAGTTTAGAAGCTACTGTAAAAATTTCAAGTGAACCGAATAAAATTTGTTCAAGTGGTGCTGCTGGCCAATTTGAAAAATGTGGTTCCGAGAAATATGCGTTTAAAGTGTCATTTTGAAAAAAAAGTAAAGAAAAAAAATAGCTTGAAACTACTTAACATGTGTATAATAAAGGCGTTTAAACAGATTTTCCACTTATTTATTTGTTTACCCACAAACAATTGTCAAATGTACACTACGTTTTTGTGCCGCTATAGTGGTGTTCCCCTTAAGGGGACCTCCCACCCTTGACCACCTCAAAATTACCAAAAAATGAGTCTCTTTGTTGAAAAATTGCAGGAAAGAACTATGAGACATATTGGAGAAAGTGGATATATTTCTGAAAGGGCTAGCCTTGCACAACATAAAAAAAATTAATTCAGTCTTAATAGCCGCCTAATTTCACCTCTGAATAAAACCACAGTAGTTCAAACCGCAAACTTTCACTTTTGAGATGATCACTGTTGGCTGACATGATATCTCAAAAACCGTTCGACATAAAGTCTTGAAATTTTCAGCACAGCTTTGGCACACCCATAGCTACGATGTGACCTACAATCATCACTGGGAAAATTCTACAACCAGTTTCATAAAGCATTTATAAACTTTTAGTTTTTCTTTAAAATTATAAAATAGTTTCCAAACGTCAGAAAAGTCGTTCAAACTTTGTCTATTGGATTGAAAGTAGGTCACATCATGCGGAGGGATGCCCTGACGTAAATTCTTTCTTTCTTTTTGATTTCAGTCACCTCATTCTCCTGGGAGCATGTCGGCCAGCAGTGATCATCTCAAAAGTGAAAGTTTGCGGTTTGAACTACTGTGGTTTTATTCAGAGGTGAAATTAGGCGCCTATTAAGACTGAAATATTTTTTTTATGTTGTGTAAGGCTAGCCCTTTCATAAATATATCCACTTTCTTCAATATGTCTCATAGTTTTTTCCTGCAATTTTTCAACAAAGAGGCTCATTTTTGGTAATTTTCAGGTGGTCAAGCGTGGGAGGTCCCTTTAAGGGGTAAAACCACTCTAGAGGCAAAAAATAAGACCTAAATTTGACAATTTATTTTCGGAGTATGACAAACGAAATAGAATTTCTTTTCAGAGGGTTTATTTAACACATATTGAAGTACAGAAAACAATTTTTTTATTGTCATTTTCATACAAAATGGCGGCGACAGAGCCCGTCGTCGAAAACACTTCTTTCAAACTGGGAGGACGGATTTCTCGGAGACTATTGCATGGATCGATTTGAAATTTTGACAGTAGCTTCACAACAATATTCTCTTTGGAAGTACGTAGCCGTTTTTTTGATTGAATGTAAACTTTTTTTTTACAAACAATTTAATGCTCATGTTTAGGGCAAAAAATCGATTCATTTCTTAAAAAGTGCACCACTTCCACAAAAATTGATTAAAAAAAAACCCTACGTACTTCCAAAGCCAATTGTATATAGATTATAATTTTTTTTATTTTTTGTTCCCGGACTCATACATGCCGAGAAATCCGTCCTCCCGTGGCGGTGTTTTCAAAAAAGCCGTTTTCGACGACGGGCTCTGTCGCCGCCATTTTGCATGAAAATGACAATAAAAAAATTGCTTTTCGTACTTCAATATGTGTTAAATAAACCCTCTGAAAAGAAATTTTATTCCGTTTGTCATACTCCAAAAATAAATTATCAAATTTAGGTCTTTTTTTCTGCCTCTAGAGTGGTTTTACCCCTTAAGTGCTTGTCAGGTCAGGAAACAAGACAGGAATATAATATCATGTCTTCTAAGTTACCCATATCGATGTGCAAATTTAATTCACTTCGCCACCATCAAAACACGCTACCAAATTCCCCCTACCAAACGCTGCCAAAAAAGTGAAAGCTCCTCCTCCTGGATTCATCCCCGAAAGACATTAGAATAACGAGAGAAACACACCCACGAGAAGTTCCAGCCGCTCCTAGCCGCGATCGAGCTCCGCCAACAGAAAAGAATGAGAATGCTATCTCGAGCAGCTAATTCAACGACACTCATCCCACAACCACAACCTCCCGGCGCTGCGTCGCTCGTTCCACCGTCCGTGAAACCGCGTCTGGCGCGTTGCTCGGTCGCCGCGGTGAGGCCAGCGAATCGGCGTGCATTGAAAGCGACCGGACATTTCGCCGGATCGAATCGCATTCCATGGATTTTTCCGAGGAGAGCGGAGAGGCTAACGGGGCCGGCTGCTAGCATAATTAATTCTTCCGGGCGGCACAAGGGGGCCCGCTAGGTTCTTAAGGGCTCCTAGGTGGCCTGGGCTGACACGGCTCTTCCGGCGACCTGGCAGGCAAACGCACGGGTCTCTTAAAAAGTCCGAGTCCCCGTGGTCCCTGTGCGCTTGGAGCAGAGGTTGTACCATCTACGGGGGCCCCTTTGTGGGGCTCGTGCCGCCACACCTGCGCCAATGTCCCAGGCGAACCATTGCCACCATCCACCTAGAACGAGGGACGTGGACATCGGCCCGTGGATATAGTAGGGACCCCATATAGGTACAGAGGAATGCCTCCAGGAAGTCGGCACTCCGGCGGCTGACACCGCGAAAAACCAGAGCGAACACGCGACGAGGAACGGGGCCAGGGGCGGCTAGGTGTACAGAGGTTCTTTGAATTGTCCCGCGATTTTGAGCTTAACGAGCAGTGGCGGTGATTGCTGCACTTCGGCGATCCCATTGGCGTCGATCGGGCCTGCTCTGGTCGCTCGAAACGGAGAGCGATTATTCTGCAGGCGAGTTGGAGCGAAGAATAGTAATTGAAGGGAACTGGTGGTGCTTGAATCTGTGGGGATGATGACTGGGGGAAATGATAGAGGTGCAGGTGCTCGCGTGTTGACTGTTACGAGGTCATTTGGGTGTCTCGTATTTCTGTGTGTAATCTCATAATGCGATTTAAATTAAAACACCTGTCACGTTGCAGATTTCCCCTTATAACGGGCAGCCATCTTGGCTCTCGAATCTACGTCTATTACCGGCATGTGCAAACTTTGCATCATCGATTTACGGACACCCTGCACATTTGTCTGCGTACTTCTGGTATTACCGAAGTATTTCCAGCAAATGATAGGCGATGAGGAATTTCACGGTTCGCCAAGTGCGCCATTTTCCAACTCTTCTCACGGCGCCGCGGATAAACACGTTCCCAGGTAGCTTGTCGAGGTTGCACCCAGGAGGATGCGTCGATTTCGACCGACAACAATCGCCCTAAATCAGCGCGCGTGTCCCGCGAAGCGCGCGCGCTCGCCGCTGCGTGTAAATCATTGATCGGATCTAGCACGAGCAGCTTTTTCGCGAGTTTTCCCTTCCCTGGGCGAAGTCTATTGAGACGCCTCGAGTAACGAATCGCTCCATACACAAGCCGCGCGTCGCGCCATGGCGAGGAATTTCGTGATCGGGTTCGATCGTTTTCAACTGTCGCTGTCTTCACCTAGGTATGCCCTTAAATTACGTAACGGGAATTTTGGCGACTTCTTACCCCCTGCCTCCCCAAGTATAATAATTCGTAAGATTTTATATTCCAGCCCTCACCCCTTCCTCCCTTAAGTAATATTTTTCACATTGCATTTTTTTCAGTTATTAAAATTCTTTTAACAGTTTAAATAATTCATTCAACTCGGTTTCCTGTGTGCGATGAAACGTCGTTTTTTAGGCTACTCATATTGAAAATTAGGTTAAATACATATTACCTAAGATTAAAGCGACCAGACGTCCTGCATTTGCCCGCATTTGAGCCCTTTGTCCCGCATTGAACATGTAGCCTTAAATTATTTATTATTTATATATAAATTATAGAAATTGGTATAGTTACTTGCGATATTCAAATGCGGCGATCGCAGTCTAATTGCTCTTTCTCTTTTCAATCACCAATTTCAATTAAGTTCATTTTTTGTTGCGGGAAAAAAATATTTGTAATTAAAGTACGGACACGATCTGCTCACGGATTTGTTGACCTTTTTTTTTTTTGCTTAAATGTCCCGCATTCGCCCACAAAATATCTGGTCACTTTACCTAAGATGTTATTAGAAATTGCCCCCAAAAAAACCTTACGTAATTTAAGGACAACCCCCTAGCGCGCATACTAAAATATAAAATGTCATAATTACCGTGAATCGTTTAGAAATTGCACGATAAAGCGCCACTTAACTTCATATTTCGTTTAACCTCAACAGAACGAACATAGATCTCCATATTTTCAAGCGTTCTATGTATAGACAGCCTAATTAACTCCTTCCATCGATAAACACAATTTAATTTCACTCCGTATATCATTTAATTAAGACGTTTAATGGCCAACACTCCAGGTTTCCGTAAACAGAATACGGAACGCAATCAGTTTTTTATTCAATACGCAGCAACTCGATTGACGTAGGTACTTTATATTTTTACTTCCTTTCGTACAATCAAACGTCTGCTTTCCAACGATTCCTCGGACAGAACAGATTCGCGCATATCAGCGTATGGTTGTCCGCGCAAATAAATAAGAAATCACCGGTACGATACCTATAATAAGATAAGATACACCTAAAGCCACGGTTTGATCCGGAAAGAAGCGCGACGACGTCATGATTCAAAGTGGATATTCCGCTCGGCGCGATTAATCCAGGAATTTATCGCGATCCTCGCCCGTTGCTTCGGGCTGAAATAAAGTTTCACCGCGATCGTGGAGGTGCATGCGATATCTTTCTAGCAGTAATGAGAAACCGCCTTGGGCGCGGCATCGACACGGGACAACACGCCGCGCCGTCTCTGTACGCGGAGAAATAAGCGCGGATGTTAATCACCGGCGATGTTCTACGCGATCGGCGCGGTAACAATCGAATATTTCCATCGATCCTGCACCAGCCACTGGGTGATCGATGTAGCAGACGCGACAACTGGCCGCGAATTAAACATTTATTAGGTCGACCTATAAGTAACGAGGTTTTCTTTTTTGTTACTTCTGGAAGGTAAGAATAAAGGTCTTTGTTAACCTTTTGACAGTTTATCCTCCACGGGCAGAAGAAGAAGGAAACAGAAAAAAAGAAGGAACTTGAAAATCATGCTTTTTTACACATTTTACCATAAACGGAAATATTTTACTACTTTGAGATTTTATTACACTGTCAAAGGGTTAATAATCAATGAACGATGCATACTTCACTTCGTTACATTTTCACCAAACCTTTCCACAGCCTTCTACTTCATTTTCTATTTCGTTAATTTAGAATGCCTTCGATTTTGTTTGAAATTATTCTTCAGTTAAATCTTCGACTTCTCTTGAGTATATTAATTAAACCAATTTTGTTGACTTATACTAATAATCCCCCTACACACTTGACAAATATTTTTCACTGCTACAGTTGCATTTGTTTTATTTGTTAAACTGGTATCACATGATATGCTAATCATATGTTAGTAATAAGTGAGGTGTTCGACCTGAATTCATCAACTTTGCAAATAACAGTCTCGGGAAACACTTGGGTAAACTAGTATTTGTACCAAATGGACAAGTGACGTTTCAGTTATGAAAATTCATCTTTCCCAGATGCATAGTCGTGGATTAGCAACGTCTTCGGTCATCGATTCTAACTAAAAGTCATTGACACGTGAGTTAGATCGGTCCTGTAATCCAGTTCGTTCTGAGCTCAATCAAATCACGCGGTACCTACGTGGGTTATATCGGCGAACAAGAAGATAACCGGTGGCGAGGTCCCGCTTACTATCGAAAAATCAAGGACGTCCACCTACGCTGTCGCCTGTACCGTTACCACCGAATTCGCGAGCCCCACGGGAATCTCATGGCCCGGTTCTCCTGATCCAATTAATTTCTTTTTAATTGCATCGCCGTTGAAAAGAGTATCATTACACATAGTAAATAAAAATTAGCAAAAATTGTTCGACGAGAAGGTTTGAAAACAGTGTCATCCCCCCAAAATTAAAGATGGGAATATGAGGTTGATATATGATGAATAGGGTTTAGATGGGATTTCACAGCACTCAGATCTTAAATCATCTTCAGATCATATCGCGAGAGTGAATCTGGTAATTAATCTTCCTGGGAGCTTTTAGAGAAAACAAATACAGTGACTTATTAGTGACTCCATAATGAATTAAAGAAATATCTGTGACACTGAATATATTGCATGATACCTAATAAGAATATTGGCAGAATGGAAAGCACGGTTCTTACAAGGGGACACTAAGGTCGACGGGAAACGGATTTTCCTGAACCTTGCAGTATTTGAAGATGTCGCCTCCGAAGTTAATTTGGCAAAGCAGTAGGGCGCGCTTCTCAAGATTTTCCGAGAAAATTGCATTTGAAAATCGAATTATTTTCGCAATTAGCTTTCTTCGAGTTTCAGTTTATTTTTTTTTTTTTTTTTTTTTTTTTTACTTTCCCTTTTTTACTTACATGCTAGTATGACACGAGCCAGGGTGATATTCATCATAAAAGCATGGAAAACAATCATTTTTGCGGCACCTAGCACACACTATAAACGATTTTCAAATACTGCAAGGTTCAGGAAAATCCGTTTCCCGTCGACCCTTGTTAGTCTTAATAAGAAACATGACCACTAATAGAAAATCATCTTGCAATACATATCGTCCAATCTCAATCGCCATCTAAATCCTGCGATGTTTTATTAAAACGCGAAGATTAATGGAAATTGATAATTCCCACGTTAATATCGCGAGCAATCCATAATACTTGACGTTTTGATAAGTCGCAGAGAGTAATCGTATATGACGTGGACACCATTGTATCCAGAAAGGCACCATGTAAAACTGGTGCCCAGTTTACACATTCTCCCACAAAGTTTCAATTTTGTTGCTGTACGCATGATTACACGCCACGATGAGTAATTCAACTTTCCTAATCAGATTTATAATCTTAAAGTAGCCGATGAAATATTCCATCTCGACTACCGATCATTGAACAAGATGAAGACCAGGTTCTTGTAGATTATTCTGCAACTTTGTTTATGCATGACAATTAGCATGATAATTTGCAGATCAATCTGTCCACATTCTTCAATGGTCGATGCTACATTGCTTCGCTCATGCTCTGCTTGGTATCAGACACCTAGAATCTTCTTGTCAAACGGAAAGTGTTAAACGCTTAATTATGATAATAACGAAGTCATAAATATTGCTGAGGTAAGTGAAAAATTATTGCTGTCCAGTTGCAACCTTGGCGTGTCCAGTCAATTGCCACCGACAGATTCATAATTTGTGAAACTGGAGAGCATTTATCGCTTATATTCGGCTTTCTTTTTTATAAAAGTGACGAGATATTTTATGCAGCTGATATTTAAACTAGAAGAAGGAGAGAGATGCTTAAAACGAGAAGCAATGCTTTAGAATTATTACTGCGATATTGGTTTTGAATTCTTAAAATATCTGTTCAATATTCACGATGTAGATATTATAAATGGACGTTCTTCCCCGTTTAATTCAACCTGCTGGCAATGCACACGAGGATACGAAATTGAATTACACAGATAACTTAAATCACCACCAATTAAATCGTAAGTTTACTTTAATGAAGTATATTATTAACACTGTTGGTAATCGAATTCACGTATGAATAATCCCCTATACACGTTAATTTTAAGGCTAACGAGCACCCCGTTTGTCGGTGACTAAATTACCACCATTACATACCATTTTGGATTTGTCGAACGATGCAGTGGAATTCTTGTTAGTATACTCTGTTCATAAATATTTATCGAAATAGCTGCAGCTGGTTGCAGCGATCGCTTTAACCGGAGTGATCAATCATTTTCCAACCAGTTGCAACAGTGTGGCATTAGCAGTCATCTGCGAAGTGCTAACGTGTCAATCTTGTCGCCTATAAACATACAAGGGAGAATTGAACGATACTGTTAACGATCTGCACAAGCGGGTGATATGAAATTATTTAATATATCAGTAACACGGTAGCAGTCGATCAAAATTTCTTAGGACAGTGCTGAGTAGCATTTTGTGTAGCAAAAGAATAATTAACACGCACTGTAGTACATTACAACGACATCTGTCTATCAAGAAATTTGTCTGCCAATAGAAAGTGCGATTGCGTGTATATTAAATTGCATCCGGCAACTTGCACATGTTGCAATTTACGATACAAAATGAGACTTTAAACGCTGAAATGTTTTTGCTACTTTGATCGATGGAGCGAAACGCACTGATCGAAGTGATTAAACGATTTCCTACTCGAACGATTTTATCTCTCAGAAAGCTATCATTTATTCGAAAAGTGTTGTCGCGGTATGCATGGCTGCTGATAAACAAAGAAAATATGAGACAAGTACACGAACTCGTTGTGCGAGGACAAATCGAAGAAACCTTTCGACGTGTTGCAATTTGAGGCTTCATTTTCAAATTACGAGCTAATAAAATTTCGAAAGACCGATTTCCAGTGCGTGTTGGTAAAAATCTAAAACGTTACGCGATCGGCCGTACAAATATACGTACACACACGAGAGAAACACACGTACACGATACCTTTCACAACCTAAAAAATAGATTTACGTTAATTTTATCTAAATTCCAAGCATGAATAATTAAATAGTACTGTAGGAGTTTCAGCCACTGCGCGAATGTGGGCTCGAGGTGATCAGTTGCGAAATTCCTTTGAAATTCACGTCTGGTACGAAAGGAATTCCTGGGCTGTTCTCTGGGTGTACTGCTGTTCCGTTAATGAATAATATTTAACGCATTCAAAGTGAAAACAGCAACGACCACATTCCTCCGTGATCGATCTGATACAGCGTTTATGCTCTACTGGATCCCCGATTAGGCGGATGACCTCTCGAGAGAGCAAGGGCTGGCGAGGTAGCGATAAGTGACAATTTAAATAGTTTAGTATAACTGAGTATATTCCATTTGTCAGAAATAATTGGTCAGTGTTTGCGTTCGGCGAAATTAAGTTAATACGTGGAAGAAATTAAGAATGAGAAAGTTTGATTAACGAGTTGTGATTTTCCATCACAATTGTCAGTCGCAAACTTGTGACTTTTTATATTATTTTCTTCAAGTTCTTCCTTAATAGTTTCAATACAGAAAATGTAAGAATAAGCGCGTTACGAAGTAATATCCCTGAAATTAAGGGGGGCAACCACTTTAGATGCTTCAAAAAATCAATTTTTTTTTATTTCATAAATCATTAGCAAAATATCTTAAGAATATACCCTGAAAATTTCAAAACGATATTCGGATTCCTTCTAACGGTATGTATATAAATGATAAAGACTCTCCGCTCGACTCCCAAGCGCGCCCAGGTATCCACGAGCGCTGAGTCAGGTAGTCCCTTTTTATGACTCACCTGGACACGTAGAGCATAGTACCTTTGCTTTGGGGTGGAATCGCTGATTAATCGGTAAGACACTTTATCATTTGATTAAACACATTTGAGTTTGAGTTTGAGTTTGTGAAACTTTAAACGTGTTTTTCTCGAAACGACATTTTTTCAATTTGCGGGAATCATAACTCAAAAACTACTTGATGGATCATCTTCAAATTTGGAACACGTTTACATAATATAATTTATTAAAACATGAACCTAAAGTTGGAAAGCTTAGATTATTTAAAACATATTTATTATTGCAAAATTCCGGGAAACAAAATGCTAAAACTCGATCATTTTCTTTTCAAACACGTTCCAACATTAAATTCTCGATTTCTTTTCAAAATTTAAGTTCATGTTCTTAAAGAACATCTCAAGAATGTATCAAATTTTTTTGGACTAGTTCAGATGCTAATTGCGAGCTGCACGATTCCCGCAAGTCGACAACGACGATGAGGACACGCCAAGGGACACAGCGGAGTACACCTTAATACAATGGATGAAACAACTTGAAAAAATTAGCAGAGATATATGAAAACATGAAAAAATTATTGTTAGATTTGCGGAAATTTCCGTTTTTTTTCGCAAAAAAAAAAATCCCAAAAATCGTCTAATTTTCGATCTCCTAAAGTGGTTGCCCCCCTTAAGGGGTTATGCCTACCTGCAAGGTCCGAAAACGCAAGTATTTTCGGGATTTTTGGGGGGAAAAACTTGAAGAGTTTTTTAAGCAAACCTATATGTATTAGAAAGTGTACATCTTATATTACTTGTAGTAATTATTCCAATGGAAAATATAAATAAATGAAAGAAATATCAGTGATCTCCCGGCAGCGATTTTTTTTGCGGTGATCACTCTAACTTTGACCAGATTCATCTGAAATGAAAAATTCGACGGAATTTAGTTAGTATATTAAATTATCGTGTCCTTAATCGTGGCTTTTTCATTTCCGTTGCGTAGTTTTTGTTTTACAGATGAAAAATGAGCGATTTTTGCGGCGAAAATCGATATTTTAATTTGAACAGCCGCCATTTTATAGCAAATTAATTTTTCGGGATAATGAACGATTAAGGACAAGATAATTTAATATACTAACTAAATTCCTTCGAATTTTTCATTTCAGACGAATCTGGTCAAAGTTAGAGTGATCACCGCAAACTACTGAAAAAAAATCGCTGCCGGGAGATCACTGATATTTCTTTTATTTATTTATATTTTCCATTGGAATAATTACTACAAGTAATATAAGATGTACACTTTCTAATACATAAAGGTTTGCTTAAAAAAGTCTTCAAGTTTTTCCCCCAAAAAATCCCGAAAATACTTGCATTTTCAGATCTTGCAGGTAGGCATAACCCCTTAAGCGAGTGATGAAATTTTCGTACCTTCGGGAACTGTTTAGTTTCTAGGGAAACACTGTGCGACGAAATTAAATACCCTCTGAGCAAAAATATTATGTATCACGGACACCTCGATCCTCTAAACGACAAGTACCTACTGCTTTCAAATATCCATATTTGCAACACGATTAGAATCGCAGCGCACATCGCCTCCAGCGTGAAATATTGACGTGCGTCTGACCACATGCGGGCCATTTCTACTTGCCCGTCTCACCTATTATAGAATAAATCCTCGAGGAGGACCAAAATTATATTTTCTCCTCGTGACTTTCATACTACCTTGACTGTGTGGTATCCCTTTACTCGTCAACGAATGGGTTACTAAAAAAAAAAGAACTTTAGCACAAGACATCGTCCTCTAAATCAAGCAATCCTCGAAACTCAAATTCGTCGTACCTATCTCAGTATCATCTGCATTTTCCAAACGATGGCTTGTAAGATTCTTAATCCTGCATCTTACATAAACAAGATAAGGTTCATTCACGCAAACACGACAAGAAACGTACTCGTTTATGGAATGGTTTGGTACAATTCAGAGAGGAATCCGATTGGACCGGCACGCGTTTCAAAGCCACGATCTAGCTACTGGCCGATCGTCGATGAATAACGCGAATTTCGATGGAATCCGGCATCCGGGCGTTCCGTATCGGGCGCGACTCAAATTCTAATCTCGGAGCTCATTGCTGGTACTCGCAGGCCGACAGGAAGATTAGTTGCCCGAGTGGCACATAATGCGCGCACGATAAAGAAACGTAAAGGGCGAACGAATGAGCAGATGGTATCCACATTCCAGCTCTCTGGCCGCCTCGTTTGCAGCCACCTTGCGCGATTTTGTATTCAGACGTATAACACTGTCCCGCACTTTCGCTCCCTTCGCTGATAAATGTCGGATCGCGTGCCGAGGTGGATTTATGCGACGCGCCGCGCGTCGCGCGTTTCATCGGATATTGTCAGAAGGAAGCGAGCGCTTTTTCAGTCATTAGGTGGGAATCGATTAAAATTGTTACGATAGGGCTTTCATTGGCCACGAATTCGTTACACCTAATTGCTAGATCATTTCCTTTTTTATAGAACTTGAGGTACGGTCGGGATAGAGGAATAATTCTTGCGGGGATGAAAGTGGCGCAGAGAAGTAAAAAATTTGAGAGGAAATTTGTATCTTTGCTATTGTCGTATTCCTTCTTAAAGATAGTAGTATAGGAGTGGGTTACTATTAGGGGAGACCGGGTATGGTTGTCACACGGGTAGGTTGTCACAAGCGCTATAATAAAGAAACTATAAACAATAGGAATGTACTAATAATCCATGGCGATGCGTAAACATATCGTCGCTTCCTCCTCCATCACACAAGTCGTTGTGGAGTCGCATGGAGACACGATGTATCATTCTTTCTATTCGTGCGCTCGAAGTAAATTATGCCGTATTTTCTATCAAGTAAGTATAGGTTGTTCCTTAGTATCGACTATAACATTGTTGCATTATTCTCGTAGTTAAGAGTTTTTTCTAACTTATTGTAATGATTTTTTTGCATTTTTTAAACTTTTTAATACATGAATAGAGAGGTGAAATTGTTTAACGGTTTGGGGCAAGTTGTCACAGAACATTTGGGGTAAGTTGTCACAGAACATTTGGGGTTACGTATTTGCCGCATGTACAGCTAATCCCACTGTAACTTGCTGTACCTATCATGTGATATTATTTTCTTGTTTGTTTGGCAACAGTTCTCAATAATAATGCCGCAAACTTATAAGAAGAAGACGTCCAGAGGTGAGGTATCACAGAACATTTGGGGTTAGGTATTTGCCACATGCGACAGCTAATCCCGCTGTAACGTGCTGTACCTATCATCTGATATTATTTTCTTGTTTGTTTGGCAACAGTTCTCAATAATAATGCGGCAAACTTATAAGAAGAAGACGTCCAGAGGTGAGGTGTCCCAGGAATTGATATTAGTTTCTTAATTGAATCGACTTTTTATTCATAAACTTAGCTATCCAAATGTGTGACAATCAACCCCAGATACTGTGACAACCAACCCGGCCTCGGGGTATGTTGTCACAAAATAGCTCCTGCAAATAATGTGAATTATCTCCTAATCTGGTTGACAAAATCCACAGGACCAATTTTTTTTTATAAAGTCGGACGTACGTAGTTTATAATAATTTAAGTTTGAATCAACTTCCCTGCAGCTATGACCCGTAAAAAAATCAAAACAGGAAAATGAGACAACCATACCCGGTCTCCCCTACTAATAAGTATTATTAATTTTGCATTATTTCCCACTATAGTTATGCAATGTTTTCGAGTAATGAAAACTCTTCGGTGAATTTTATATAGTTCGGGCGCGTAATACAATCCTCCTTTTGTGATTCCATCGCCTATTGAAACATCGTGCAATGGGTACAGTATAATCAGTTATGCTAAGAAGCTGATCACAGGCTTTCGTATCTCACGATTCAAGGACCTGTCGCTTTCGGGGACTTCAAGCGCAAGGATTTCCTAGCAGGTGGGGCTTGTCAGTTCCTCAGACAAAGTGAATCGATAGACGTGACCTTGAGCACGAAGCATTTAGCTTCCAGGCTCTATCTCTGAATAAATGTTTTCGCATCAGAGGATACCTAAAGGGACAACTGCTTCATCCCTCACCATTATTTTATAGCGAGCAGACGTAATTGCACAAACGGTGGATCACGTTCACGAAGGCAATGTCCTGCTATTATAAATAATCGTATAGCGACTGCTTTATAATTATGTCTGTCGTCTTAACATTAACGCTGATCAGTTCCCTGTCCATTTATTCTGCAGATGATAATAATACGTTCGTCGAAGCTTCATATTTCTATTGCACTAATTGTGCAATATTTCAACGTAATAGTAAGCAACGACGAAGCGGACACAGGTATCGTTAATCACTCTGTTTCATTTAAAATGATTTACTTTAATATATAACGAAATATGAGTTATTAAAGATACTTATTCAATCAATCAACAAAATCAACAAAAAAACTATTATTCTTTTACAGTTATTTATTGTATATCCCTTTTGATTAAAATCTGCTTTATTCAATTCGCCTTGTTAACGTTTCGGTTATTAAAGGCGAAATATAAAAGACGGTTTTCCATTGCAAAGGTATTCCGTCTAAAGGAACCAGTCTCTACCTACATAACCATAGCTTCGTAAAAGCCCTTGAAACCACTGACACTGGATCCTGATCGATTCTAAAACGGTAAGGATACGATAACGAAACGTTTATAACCTGCTCCACCTCGGGTGCCGATTTTCCGACCACTCGAAGCCATTCCAAGCCGGTATGTTCTACTATATAAGCGCGTCCTTCTTTTCTTAGCCGTCGAATCGCCTATAAATAATGAAAATTGCTGTAATTACGGATGACGAGATAAAGTAATCGGAGGCGAGGTCGCCGCCAGAGGCGACTCTCTGATTCGTAAAGTAACTGGCTCCATTATCGCAATTTCCGATGGCTTCCAAGTAAGGTGTACTCGAATTTTCACGTTTATTAGCATTTTTAACGAAGGAGCCACCAGATAATGATGTTGACAATGAATACATATCTTAGCACTTTGGTATTACTCTGCATTCTGCGAATATATGAATTTACACACACAAATTAAAAAAGGCCTAATACAACTAAAACTGCTGCGACTTTCGTTTAATATACTTAATTGAAGGTAGGTGGGAAATTTTACGAAACATTTAGAAATAAAATCTTTCTTCTCCGAAGTGATTCTACACTTAAAACTGACGTTTACGCTTCTAAATAAATGTAAATAATTTCATCGAAACGAGGCACCAGTCGACAGCAGAATTTAATCACGCATCTAAACCCAAATTTCAGAAGACCATAGCTTCTAACAGACGAAAGGTTCGCTGTAGGTATATTCTCCACTCGTTTTACAAGAGGCTCAACCCAACCCCAGCGTCGCCACGTTTCGCGGAACACCCTGTATGCACCGTGTTCTCACAAATTCACGAGAGGCTCCGTTCACGGGGAACGTCTCATTTCGCCTCCATAACTCTTTATCAGATCCCAGCGGAATCGATCCCAATTTTTACGCGATCGGGCCTTATCCTAGAATTAACCACTCCGCCGGAATAACCAGGTGATTCCGGCAGCGTGTGATTTAATACAGACGTTAACGTGAAATGCCCATGAACATTGACTAACCGTCAGCCATCCGCTGTGAAATTGGTATATAATCACAAACAATTAACCAGGACGACGCGTATACCTGTATATTGGCGTTCGGCGAATCGGGCGGATCGCGCCGCATCCCTGCCACCGTTCGTCCCGCGACGCCAAGTGACACAACCCATTTTTACCAAAGGCTAATTTGCCCTCGATCGACGGGGCGTATAAAAAAATCAATTAAAACGGCGTTTGCGTGGGCATAAACGAGATCGTTGCCTAGTAATACAAGATTCCCGCGCCGGCCGGGACAAGCGTAATTATACGGATGATAATGATTGCACGCGAAGAAGATGGCGGTTGGCAGGGACCGTCGATCGAGATAAAGAGGCGCCGAGGACGCGCGGATGTTTTTCACTGATCGATCGATCCGTTCGGCGACGCTCGTTGAATCGATCGATCGATCAGACCCCCGGAAGGAATTTTTTCCCCGCGCAGATGCGAAATTACGATAGCGGCCCTGCGGACGGTCTGTTAAGTCGATTAATATCGACACGGGACTGCGTGACTGTAGCGAAACGCCAGCGGGGCCGCGTGTCGCCGTGGATCCCCGTCGGACGTGACGGAAGGGAAAAGTTCCGTTGACCGCGGCAGACTTTTTACCCCCTCTGTCCACGGCCAATTGCGAGGTAAATAAGGGTGGGCGGGTAAGCGGGGAGCAGGGTGGATCGCGCGGCTCGTTTCGTAAAACATACAAGCCGCCGATATCGCGAAAACGCGACGGCTACTATGATCGAGATCGTGCGATAACCGATAACGATCTTGTCGGCGCGCGAAAAAGCTGTCGGCCCTTTTTGCCGCGGATCGGGCGCGTTCGAGGAGCATGTGGGAAAGTAAGCGGCGCACGGTCGCGTGCAGGCCCCGTACCGCCCACGCTTGAGACGTTCCCTGCTGTGCATCGACGCGTTTCAAGCAAGGCTAATAAGCACCCTCGCGGACGCTGCCGGGGTGTAGCTGTAAGCGTAAGGGGATAGAGGGGGATGAAAGGTGTACGGTGGATTTGACGAGGTAACGAGAATTGCTGTCTATGTCAAATTGTAGGGTAGACCGGGGGCGGTAGTAACAGGGGGGCGAATGTAACACGCTAAATATCTCAAAACATATAATAGATATTAACACCAATTTTGGATATATGATGAAGAATGACATTTGGAATATACACATCCATGCCCTAAGAGTACAGATACGCAATAGACATGGATAGTGAAGAAAATAACTTTTCGATACCCTAAAGTAACTTTTCCTTACTGACTTAAAATTGTAATATAAACACTCCCTTTGCAAGTATGTGCTTGTTCGATTTTTTAATCTGTAATTCGACCTTTTTTAAACTAATATTGATCGTTACTTGGCACTTTTAAGCGTCTCGTTAGTCAAAATTTATAATTTAAGTTCAAAAGCATGGTCGGGGGCGATTGTAACATCGGCAGTCGGGGTCGGTTTTACCGCAACAGAACCGAATAGGGACAAAGAAGGCGAATAATATTGTCTTATTTGCATGAAATCATATAGCATAGCACAAGCAAACCAAATGAAAAATGGGTGCAATATACTGAATGCACCAGCCAAAATGCCTTTTATTTCTGCCACAATTGCGATACCACATAATTTATTATAGATTTTACTTTTTTCATTTATTATTATAATTTAAATCGATAAATATTTTAATTTTGTAAAGTTATATTTGTGCTACTATCGACTCCATGCAGTGTTACAACCGACCAGGGGTCAGGGACGGTTGTAACACTTTCTCCGCTTCTCATTTTTTATTAATAACCGGAATATTACTTGACATACAGCGAAACTGTTGTGGCTCAAATAATGTCAGATAAATAAGTAACATTTTCGTAAAAAAACTTTTGTTGTAACTGTAATAGTTTTTGCGTAATCGTATTCCAAAGTCAAAGTGTTACTACCGCCCCCGGTCTACCCTACTGTTGGATGCAAGAAGGGCCAAAAGCTAGTTTCGAGAAAAGTATCTGTAAACATTACGAAGTTAGATATTTTTTATATATAGTGAAGATGTAAAACGATCCGTAATATGTAAAAATTTGATATATCTCCTTTCTAGTTGCATTATTACAATCGGAATTATGTAATAAATTAATCAGTGAAATTAATTTTAATTATAGCCCTCTGAGGCCCTTCTTGCACAAAATGTGGTTGTAATTCTAATTTTAATTTTATTAGTTCATTAGTTCTATTATTTTCTTGTTTGTTTATTTATGTACTGGCTTTTCTTCTCTTTCCAATTCTCTCACATTGTTTATTTGTTAAGTGTACGAATTGTCCACTGTAAACTAAAGGGTCTTTACCCGTGAATGAATAATAATAATAAAATGGAAAATATAGAAAACATGTTTTTTAACATTATTTTTTAATATTTATTTAAGACTTGAAAAGCATATAGTCATAAAAATAGTTATAGATCGTGTCATGTTCAGGTTGATGTATATTTGGCTCAGATACGAGTTAGGGTCAGTTGGTCAACATCGATTCACAAAATTTACCATAGCTCTGACAATTACAAAGACGCGGCAAATGAAATTTAGAGGGCATATGTAGAAAGGAATAAGGAATCTAATTATGCGTTTTATGCAAAAAGGGCTTGAATGTCCTGAGGCCGTTCGTGCATCCAACAGTAGAATTATTGACGTATGCTGCGCCTGTTTTGTCTTTTGGAGGGAATGGTTTAGTGTACAGTGGGTCCAGGGACAGTGTGGCCAATGAGCCGGAAGCCGCCATTTTCAGTTCCAGCCAGGTGAAGCGCGCGCGATATTTGAAAAGCGTGGAATCATGTCTTATATGTATAGTGACGTGTATGTATAAACTTAATATTTAATTTTATTAATGAAAACTTAGATAAATATTTTATAGTTTATATCAGTTTCTAATTATATATAAATTATATATGAATATATAATTATATAGTTTATAATTATTAAAAGCTACTTAAAATATAAAGTATAAAATATAATATAAAATATAAAAAATAATTGTATGACTTCTAGTTCGAATACATTATTAATCATAGTATATTACATAGTAATTATATTCAATAATTTATTAAAAAATATGTAGATACACGTGGCATCTCAATTTTTGACAGCTTATCATATTTGACACTCGTCAGGTTATAACCTGACTGTAAGCTGTCAAAATTGGGAGTAGCCAATTTGACAATGTGTAAGTATATGTATATGTATACTGATCTATACATAAGAGCTGCCGGAAGTTGCCTGAAAATGGCGGCACCAATCAGCGGCAAGGAACACATTGGCCACACTGTCCCTGGACCCACTGTAGTTTAGTGTTGCGGGGATGAGAGTTGCAAGGGAGGTTAACGTGCTGAGACATGTGAGTACGAAAGGCCTATTTACTAACTGACGGTGGAGTCTTCTTTTTTGTTTCTTATTCTGCTTTCTGCTACACTTGGTTCCTTTTATAGAGTAATGAGAAGGGTTTTGGTATCTTTATTTGCCTTGTCAGTTTCTTGAAGCAGAGGAGAGGAGGCGGGGTTTCTACTTTCTTAAGTGCCATGCGAACGTTCCGCTTTCTTCAGTCATGGTCGCACACGGAATTATTAGTATTCTCTAAGTTTAATCATTTATTTTCTCTAATGTTTTGTTCTGTTTCAGGCACTCCAGACAGAATATAAATTAGCAAATCCAACTAGCATGAATAAACCATTACATTAAAGTCAGTATTTAATTACGTATTCAACTAATTTCTTGTTACCTTTCCTCTACCAATTTTTCACTGACCACGTTGTCATCCAATCTACTTTAGTTTTGCAGCAATACTTCTGCATAAAGCTGGAACGATTTTTCGCCATTACCGTTGCATCAACCAAACTTTGATTCTGCAATACAAGTGAAATGGGGAAAGAATTCTTTAAAAGAACACACCTTGCACTCGGAAGTCTGATGTATTTGCGACCTAGGTGAAATCCATAAACGCCATTACATACATACTGAATAATTACAACCAGTACCGTACACTTCCCCCATCTCCGTAACACCGTTGCACACGATAGAACAATTTTTCACCAACCCTCGTCGCAGTTCGTGATAAGGTGGAGTTTACGCGCACGAACGGGGACGATGGCGGTCGCCCAATGAAAATGCAAATCTTTACAAATAGCGCCGGCGGTGTTAAAAACCACCTCCAAGATAATCAGCCGCGCACGCAATTCTCTTTAAACGTTCAACACAAGCGTCTGACACGTACACAGGCATACGCAGGCGCGCGAACGAGTAGCGGCGAGGCTTGAAAGGGTCGGATTTTGTGATCAGCAATTAATGCCACGCGGTCGCTCATTAATTGCCCTTATAATAGGCCTCTGTTTAGCGCCAACTGGTCGCGCGATTCGCGCGCGAACGGGCAGCTTCCGCGCAAAAGAAATGTATGAAAAACGTGAAAGCCCGATGCCGGGGACATTAATTAGTCGGGCACCAGCCGCGCGGCGGCGTCGACCGATAAATTAGAAATCTCCTTTGATCCGAAACGCCGATAATAATCGGCCACCAAAGCCACTTTGTCGCGCTTATGAAACGTTCCGCGGATTTATCTGTCCCCCGGCTTCTTGCCGCCATGGCGGCCACGATTCAGAGGCCAGCCGCGTGCTCGATTTCACCTGACGGCGAATGAAGTCGTTACGACGATGTCTAAAGTACGCGAAAACCGCGGTGACAGCGGCGATCGGTATCGATCGCCAGGCATTCAGTCGATTCAGACTGCGCTCCTTTGCTCGCTGGCTAATGGCCGTCAGCGGGACGCGTGGAGTAACGCTTCAGAGGCGGTCGCTGGGCTGTTTCTTGTCGCGTAACGGGTTTATTGTTAGTGGGATGGTGGTGTGACGGAAAAAATGGCCGGATGTCGTAAATACTGTTACTAGTCCGAGGTTTTCCTATCAGAGTGTAGGGGAGACCGGGGCTGGTTGGCCCCAGGGGTAGGTTGACTAATTGTTAATAACTTTTCACTAACGTGTGCTCTACTGCGGAGCGATTTTCTGTAGAAACAAGTCACTTTTACTATGTCATTCATTTTGTTTCCGAAACCACCATTACACATTGTTTGGCAGTTACCATCGTTTATCGAAAAATTGGCTATGTAAGTAAATATGTTTTCTTAAAGATTTTATGTTTCCACGCTCTATATAGTTACAGTAGAATTAATGCGAAAGGACTATTTTAAAGTTTGTTTATTAAACGACCTACTGAGACTGCGTTTTTGATTTTACATAAATAATTAAAGGTTATATAGAGTATTGAAGTAGAGCTCTTACTTTTTGACCCGTCGGGTACCCGTCTACCCGAAACAACTTCAAGTCATTGAATGTGGTATTGGTCGATGATTTTTGGCTAACATCAGACTATACCACAGACAATCACAGACAATACTACGTTCAATTGCTTGAAGTTATCCCGGGTAATGTCCGGGTACCCGGGAAACCCGACGGGTCAAAAAGTAAGAGCTCTATATTGAAGTCAAAATGATCGTTCGGGGCTGGTTGACTAATAACGTTCGGGGTTACATGACTAAGCTGGTCAACCAACCCCAGTGATGGTTTAAATTGTTATTTATTATTAAAAAGTAATAAATATTTTATAATGAAACAACTCTCGTGACATTGTGCTATTTTATTAACATTCAGATAAGTTGCTAACAACATTTTCTTCACTGATTGCACCTATAGTCAACCTACCCCATACTGTTAGTCTACCAACCCCGACCACGGGGCTGGTTGACCAGCATGTAAGGTGTTAGAAAAACATTAAAATGCCTTAATTGTTGTCACGTTTAGTCAACTTTAATAATTTAATCAGATAGCCAAATGTATGCCCTATCAAATATACTAACCGGTTTAATGATATTTCGCCCACATAATTTATTAAAAATCAAAAACTGAAAAAACTGGCCTACCAGCCCCGGTCTCCCCTACTTTTATGTATTTGTCGATTAATCGAAGAGCGGTCGGAATAAATGTGCATTAGCATACTTACTTGCTCGCAAGGATGATTAAGGTCGTCGAGTGAAGTATTCGCTTCTATTGGGTGGGTAGGGGAAGGTCTGGCAAGACGGGGTAGTTAAGGTTAAGAATAAAACACAGATTTTCATAATCAACTAATCAATTTTGAGTCTGAACCATTCTTTGGTAAGAAGTCTTTCAGTTTAACTGTGAATCAACCTAAGTTTTACCGGTTTCAATGGAATAAATAAAAAAATTCATAAATTAATAGAAAAGAAGTATCATTTTCCTCGGTCCGTCTTCCGTCTGTAGTTTCTAACCATCCTGGAACAATGAGAAACATTGATTTTTATTTCTAGGTTTCTGAGGGGCATGATGGGGGTAACTCTCATTTTCATTACCCCATCACGCCCCTTCTCGTCTCACTACAATCATATGAACACTGCCCCAAACATTATTTACAAAAGTATAAAATAACATACGCACCTTATAGCCAGATAAATTCGGCCTCAGAAACATATACCTGTACCGGAGATCTTCTATATTACCATATCCCTGTCGCGGGTGCTAAAAATAAGGAAAAAGTAAGGAAGTCCCAATAAATTATAAATTTTTATCTAACTTCTCCACGCGTCCATATATTTCACTGATTCTCTGCTCACTGACGGCGCCGATAGCGATGCGTATAACGCGGATGCTACATTTTGATTAGTGCGTTTGTATCATGAGATACGGGTGGTACCTCGTCTTGCCCTCCCCCCCGTCTTGCACCACCTTCCCCTAGCGACGAGTCTACATCTAGAGACGCGGCAGCGTCTCGACGCCAAGTACAGGAAAGACACCCTGTATATGTCGACTGTCGCTACCGCTATCATTTACTCGTCGCCGGGCTATTCCAATCTAACCTGAAACTTATTTCATTAATATCTCATCACGCCTGCAATATTTTCTAAATTTAAAGGCATTTTTCTTATGTAAACCGCATATAAGCTTTCGAATAAGACCAAATTTCAATAAAATCTGTCCACGCATGACAGAGATATCATAATATCGTCTCATGAATCTGTCAGAAACGGTAAGATTTTTCTTCTGATTCTCCAGTCAAATTTTCGTCAACATAATACGTATACGCGTTACACGCACACCTTCAGCCAAAAGAAACTAGTGTATGTATGAGCGGCGTCCGCCATTATAACCTACCAAGTGTCATAGCTTTACTTTATAACCTACCAAGTGTCAATCCGTCATAACCTGCCAAGTGTCAAATAAGGTAAGTTGTCCAAATTTGAAATGTCACGAGTTTTTACACTACATGGGAGACTGAATTATTGTCTCAATTAACAAGGTGGGTCGCCAAATTTTTTTAATAGATTTTTTATGTAGAGTCACAGACTTGGAAGTTGTCCGGAGAAGGTTCGACAGAGAAGCATCTTCTTTCGCATAAGTTTCTGGAAATTTGTACCATGCATGTACAAAATATATATTATAACAAATTGCATTGCATTTAAATTGACAGATATTTTTATTATACCAGCAAATTATTTTTAATTTAGAGTTTTTATGTAAAGCTTATAGAAATGAAGGGGACGCACAGGACTTAGATAAAAATGAAGGGGACGCACAGGCTTGGATAGAAATCAAGGGGACGCACAGGCTTGGATAGAAATCAAGGGGACGCACAGGACTTGGATATAAAATTGAAGGGGACACACAGGCTTGGAGGTTGTCCGGAGAAGATTAGATAGATAGACAGAGCATCTTGTTTCGCACAAGTTTCTGGAAATTTGTCAAATAAGGTAAATCTACAAAATTTGTCAAACGACGTAGCATTAAAAATTATTAAGAAAATAGATTATGGTGGACTGCTTGCAATGTAGAGAAAGTCACATTAGTGAAGAAAGTACGCTGAAAACACATCTCCCTTGATGCTTTTCAATATTTTGTGAAAGACATTCGTAAAACTCTAATTAATCATACGCTCTCACCTCCTTTAGACACATTATGCAGTCTCTACAATTACTATAGCAAAAGGCCACTCTATTTCTATATTTCTATATATAAATTCTACGTTAAGTCGTATAATTAAAAAAAATGTGGCTTTCATATATTTACAGAAAATCGAAGCAGAAGGTGATGCACTGTGATCTACGCCAGACTATGTACGCACAAATTTGCAGGTAGAGTTTTGCATACGTAATTATTCATTCAATGATTTTGAGCATGTGTGATAAATTATAAATAAATAATTATTAAATGTGTCCTATTTTTCAGTTAACGATGCAGACGAAGAGTTGACAGATAGTAGAAGCAGAAGGTGATGCACTGTGATCTACGCCAGACTATGTACGCACAAATTTGCAGGTAGGGTTTTGCATACGTAATTATTCATTCAATGATCTTGAGCATGTGTGATAAATTATAAATAATTAATAAATGTGTCCTATTTTTCAGTTAACGATGCAGACGAAGAGAATTATTTCAACAGCTGAAAGCATGTAAATAAAAAGAGTGAATAAAAACAGTTCAATGTTAAATACGTTCAGCGCCATAAGCTGCTTCGCGCATTATGTACTGTACACAAAGTACTATACATATAAAATACATATAGATCAGCAATACAGTGCGCATGGTTTCATTTCGTAGTTGTTAAACTTACGTAGAATTTATCCTTAATCAAAAAATAAATAAAGTACACTCGCTGAGCTGCTTTGCGCTATTACGAGTATTCCAAGTATATACCTTATCCTCTAACGTCACTAGATAGGCTGCAGGGCGCCATAAACACGTAAACGTGTGACGAAGATAGATCAGAATTTATAATTTATTGGGATTTCCTTACTTTTTCCTTATTTTTAGCACAAGTGGCAGTCAACTTCAAAAAAGTAAAAAAATTACGCCAAGTACATGAATTATCTTTGTAAAAAAAAGTGAGATCCCCATAAAAAAACTTTAAAAAAGTAAAAAAAGTTACGCCAAGTACATGAATTATCTTTGTATAAAGAAGTGAGATCCCCATAAAAAAACTTTCAAAAAGTAAAAAAATTACGCCAAGTACATGAATTATCTTTGTAAAAAGAAGTGAGATCCCCATAAAAAACATTCAAAAAGTAAAAAAATTACGCCAAGTACATGAAACAAATAAATTACAAAAAATAAAAGATAATAATATAAATCACAAAAAAATAGAAGAAAATATATAATATCACAAAAAATAGAAGATAATAATATAAACCCCCCAAAAAATAGAAGAAAATATACAATATAAAAAAAGATGTGAAATCAAAATGAGCTGCAAGTACATAAAGGTGCTTTCCAACTGCCCTTAAGATGACACAACTACATAGACACAGCTAAAATGCTGTGTGCATACATTCCATTACTCATATCGCGGACATTTTAATTAACCCATCAAAAAGAATCCCAATTAAAAACATTGTCGTAAATTAATTAATAGCTTTACAAAATTAATATACAAAATTGCGCCTATTATAACAATGGCTACTTATACAAAAAAATGTATTAAATAATATTAAGCAGATATATTTTAATACGAATAAATATTTTATTTTATTCAAAATACTTGGCGCTGCGAAACCGAAAAAATATCAATTGTCTTAGTATTAATTAATAATTTAGAATGACTCCCTTACAATCTAAAATACATAAACATATACATATTACAAATGCAGTCAGATTTATTCTACATATATTTAACTGTAATATCACGTAGCATATGCACACGCACACATACACACATTCACGAACGCACGCACAAGAAAGAAAGAAAAAGATTAAAGCAATTTATACATATGTATTCAGTTTAGCAACACCAATTCGGTTTCGCAGCGCCAAGTATTTTGAATAAAATAAAATATTTATTCGTATTAAAATATATCTGCTTAATATTATTTAATACATTTTTTTGTATAAGTAGCCATTGTTATAATAGGCGCAATTTTGTATATTAATTTTGTAAAGCTATTAATTAATTTACGACAATGTTTTTAATTGGGATTCTTTTTGATGGGTTAATTAAAATGTCCGCGATATGAGTAATGGAATGTATGCACACAGCATTTTAGCTGTGTCTATGTAGTTGTGTCATCTTAAGGGCAGTTGGAAAGCACCTTTATGTACTTGCAGCTCATTTTGATTTCACATCTTTTTTTATATTGTATATTTTCTTCTATTTTTTGAGGGATTTATATTATTATCTTCTATTTTTTGTGATATTATATATTTTCTTCTATTTTTTTGTGATTTATATTATTATCTTTTATTTTTTGTGATTTATTTGTTTCATGTACTTGGCGTAATTTTTTTACTTTTTGAAAGTTTTTTATGGGGATCTCACTTCTTTTTACAAAGATAATTCATGTACTTGGCGTAATTTTTTTACTTTTTGAAAGTTTTTTATGGGGATCTCACTTCTTTATACAAAGATAATTCATGTACTTGGCGTAACTTTTTTTACTTTTTTAAAGTTTTTTTATGGGTTTTCTATACTATCAGAAATACTACATCCTCCAACTTCTTCAATTCTACATTTCACAAGCTTACATTAATCCTCAACTGCTGGTCAATAATGGGGACGTGAGACGGTCGATAGATAGTACAAGGTGGTCAATAAAGGGGACATCTGGTCCAATATAATTTTCACCATAATTTTTGTGTATATAGTCAAATATCACTCTAAAACTAATTTGATTAAGAAACTAGATACTTCAAAGAATACAATGATCCATAGTTTACTCAAACATTGTCGTATATTAGTAAAAAAATTACTATTTCGAACCAGTCACACTTAAACGGTCGCTAATGGGGACATTTACCTTATCAGTCGAGCCCCAGAATTTAGTGTACACTGCTCATTTGCCACTGAAAAAGGAAAAATATAACGACGTTATTGCAGTTAGCCACCAACTACGTCCCATCTAATAAGCAGCCTTTTTATTAGGCTCTCAAATGTGCGTTGACTGGGCATGAAGATATTTCAACAGATAATGATTCTTTGCTATCTACAACAAATGTCGACGTATTTCTTCCATATTTGATTAATAAAGCAACAATAAATCAATAAATTATTTTCCTTATTGTGCATAGTTATCAAAAAGCGACCGATTTTTGTACTCCGGTGCAAGACAGGTACAGCTCCAGACTTGAAAAATTCGCCAAAAATAGAAATAAAAAGTTATCAACTCAATAACTACTACTTATTGCGCGAAAATGTATATTTTTAATTAGAATACACAACTTTAATGTTATGTCAAAGCAATAATTTTACAAACAGTTTTTTCTAGTTTACCCGAAGTTGGTAAAGATGGAGTTGCACCCCTCTTGCTGCCAAGGTCCTCAATTGTTTTACGTGAAACGTGTAGAATGGATTGCTTTTATTACTTTCGTAAACACGATAGTATTCTCATGGAGTATTGAATTTATATAGCAGGACTTTGGAATTACACATGATGCCTCAGAAATAGCAGTATATTGAGTACTTATTAGGCAATTAGAGATGCAGGGGGCGGAAGAGCAATAAGGGAAATTTTGATGCCGAGGGAGAACAGGTAGATTAAAATAGAAATAGGAATAGGAGGAGAGGAAGTGAGGGTAGAAAGATTTAGATCTAAGGTGAGGTAGTAAATAGGAAGAAGGTCACAGTGAGTAGAAGAAAGCAAATAATATACCTCGATTAAAAGTTTAGAATAATTAAAACAGCATAGAGTGGAAGCAAGAGTACCATTGAGATATGTACGCACATATAGCTAAGAGAAAAAAGACTATAACCCGTAAAGAACAATAAAAAGAGGTTTATATACTACGCGATTAAGCTGTTCAAGAGCCTTTAGTGATGTTAAGCAGCATAATTGCTCGTAGTTTTTCAAAACGCTCATTAACATATCTAGTTTGAAATATGTCATCAAAAGGGTCGAATACGATCTTCCTTCTACTCGAACACCATCAATACGGCGGGAGGGTGTAAGTTAGGTAAGCTGGCAAGCTGTGGTGGTCGTCATAAAATGTCGAGAGCTGTCGTTTTCTGAGCCATTTAAATGCATTGGCTGATTCATTAAAATACAGGACGGGTAATCTAGAAACGATCATTCGTCATCATTTTTCGCATCCTCTCTCCCCCCTCTCCCTCTCTCTCTCACCACCACCACATGCGCTCTGCATGCATGACCGGTGGCTTCTTGCGAGCATGTTCTTGCGAGAAGCCTGAAATCAGGTTTCTAATCGATTTCTGCAACTTGGCTTGTCGAAATCTTAACTTACCTGTAAGCTCGAATAAATCATAGCTCGAGCTCCCTTCGTTTCGCCCTTTTTGGCAATCCATCCAGCTATCATCCCACCGATTTGCGAAACATTTTTTCAAGAACACTTTTCCTTTTAGAACACTTCTGTCGTAGATGATTAAGTACAAATTCTGCGCGATTTACAAATCGAATAAATTGGTTCGCGTGAGCATTCGCAATCGCGCCATAATGGAGAGTTATATTCGATACCTAGGTGACATTTAGTGATAGAAACAGTAGTGAATTTGATCTTATCGATGGATGTATGTAATGTGCTGACAAGTACACCACGCGTAATGGTAATTGAATATTATCATCGGTTACAGCGGCTTTGTTTATAGTGGGATTTCTGTGGAATGATGCAACGGAACTATCGATACATACTATACATACTATATTAATGAAATATCGATTTTCATGGTGGAGCTCTAAGTAACAAGTTATGCATCACTGAAATAAATTGTGTGCAACTAGGTTTGCATAGGGAAATGTTAACGAAGCTCATATTTCATCAGATAACATATTACTTTCAATAAAAATAGATTCAATGTTCCTTGCTCGTGTTCGAATATATCATGAAGAATGAGGGTTAAATCATTATCAATATAGTTCGAATACATTCGCAACCGGTTATATTTGTTAGTTTCTCGAAATAAGAGGCATAGTATAATATCTAGCGTAAAATGTTAGATGGTGCTAGTTGCTTCAACGTCTTCAGTAAATAATTAATTGGAAACTTATTTGAACGACGCTACATCATTAGCCATGGAAAATAAAGCAATAAAGTTTGTCGCGTTTTAATCAATAATTTACTGCTAATTCGTTGCTGTTAATTATGATATCCGTTTCAAGGTGGAACGTGGATATATCGGCCAGGCCGTGAGTTTGATTTAAATATAAATCGCCAGACTCCAGCGGTGCAGATATTTGCGCTTCGACATTTCTTAATCACCTGATATACGACGTTAAACTGATCCCGGTTAGTGCGCTTCGAGGAACAACGACGACGCGCCCCGGGACTACTTCAGCCAATTACAGAGCCCAACAAATTAGGTGGATATAAATAAATGTTAATTAAAACGCCCCGATCGACAAAATGGTATCCCTTAAAGCATCGGTCCCCATCTGATTTTGTCTCGCTAGTTATCTTCCCTTAGAAAGCTCACTTCGAGTAGTTTAATATTAGTTTAATAGTAGTTCAATTCAGGGAACACAAAATTTTCGATCACATGACTATTTAGACCATGATAATTTAAATAATAAGAGAATCTAGTAGATACTTTTAGGGGTTGATAGAATATGCCATTGCCAATAGAATAGATACCTGGGAAATTTTTTCACAGCTTCGAAACGAAGGGTGTGTATTCTATAAAATATTGAAATATTCTATTTCAATCCACCTATGAAATATTCTATTTCTCGCAGAACACCTCGTATTTCAAAATTCATTCGATGCAAAGTACACTTTTCTTTATTTCTTACAATACTACAAAGAGGAGCAAAAAATTAAGGGACCATTTTCAGAGCTGTAGGGGAGACCGGGGCAAAGTGAGACGAAAAAAGTTTGAAGTCGAATAGAATTTTTCCCTTACAATAAAAATGTGTGGAAATAGATTTATAATATAATTTGAACATTACTATTGATAAATGACGAATAGTAATACTTAAAATAAACTAAAAGTATATTAAAATTCAACTTGAAAAGAAAAAGCCAAAACACACCACTTTTCCCCATATATGGGGTAAAGTGAGTTACTATACGGGGTAAAGTGAACTGCAACGAAAGAAGAACTCTAATTAAGTATACAGCTAATTATTAACCCCTTGCGCTGGAATGACGTGTGTAGCACGGCAGCTTCTGTCTTTTTTGCACCGTGGTTGTCAAAAACTATGGAAATTTTTTTTAGGTTAGTTTCTGTTCCACCACGCCGCGTGGCTTTCTAGCCAGCTGACAAGTTAGGCTATTGCGCACATCACTTGCGCATCTGTTCTTTGCAGCCATTTGCAGCTCAGTTTACCCCGGTCACTTTACCCCGAATATGTACTCAATGGAAAATTAATTATTTAATAATGTTAGGATTAATGTTTTCTCAAACGCGTGTAGGGGAAAGTGGGGCATAACCGGGTACCTAATGTATTTTTCCTGCTAGCATAAAGTCAGACGGCAAAATAAACTTTGGACACCGCTAGAAATCTTAATTGGACCTTACAGAATCAGAAAATGAGAATTCTTATATGAAAAAACTATTTGGCTCACAGGAAAACAAGTTTTCTCGAAAGTATGCAAATACCCGGTTTTACCCCATAGGTGTGGGTAAAACCGGGTACCTATTAAAATACGCATAAAATATGATATAATTATAAAATCTTTATTGCTATTATTTTAGAAACCATAAAGGAAGGTTTTTTATAAATATTAATTTGTATATCAGTTTATTTTAATTTATTCAGTGTACAGAAATGACAAATAAAGGTCTCGTAGCCCTCCTCAACACTTGTACAAATCTCATGAGCCCACCCGTGGCAGACAATAGATTGAATCCACTTTTCCTTGGACTTGGAATGAATGTCAGCATCGTCTTGAGCGTGTTTCACGTTGATGTTGGCAGCTTCCAATTTTTGAGACAGCATAGCAATAAACCTACTCTTGTTCTTTCTATTCGCTCTATATATGCTACCTCCATTGATGCTGACGTTCTCATTACTGCTACGAAAAAAACTCATAGCACCTTTTTTGTAGAGAATTTCCTAAGCTATGAATTATATAATAACTATTTTTGTCGCAAAACTGCTATATAACGAGAGATTCGCGAAAAAAGTTATTTTTTTCAACCATCTGTAAAATTTTTAGCGGCGGTCGGATTGGTGAGGACTTTTGACATATTGTTTAAAACGACCAAATAAAGGCCTATACCAAAATTTAGCTTGATGGGATTTATTCCGAAAACAGATCCTAATGTCACTGGACTAATACATAGAACCAAATACCCGGTTTTGCCCCAAATGAGGTGATTTACTAAACATTAAATATTTACACTTCAACATGCGATAAAGAATCGGGTAAAACGGGAAAATACTGTGAAAAGTCTACAGAATACAATGCAGTACTTACCGTAATCGATTCTTTAAATCCAAGTGGTATAAAAAAGGCAATTCACCAACGCAACACTGGAACTTTTCAACACGAAATTTTTAAACTTCTCTAAATGAAAAACTACGACGGTCTTTGCTCTACGATTGATCTCATTCCGTCGTGAGGTCTACCCGAATGTAACACCATACGTTGGTTGCATATCGCAGCTCTTGTCTTAGAAAAACAGTGGTACCCGGTCTGACCCGCGTACCCGGTTTTGCCCCACTTTCCCCTACATGTATGTTTATAAGTATGTTTTTAAAAAAATTGGAGTTAAAATAACGCATTTATGACTCATTTATCCAAAAAGCTAAATTGAAAAGAAAACCAATCGGAAGTCTCTAAAACTTCATTTTTAATTTTTTAAACGAATTTCCATTTTTCGATATCTGAATGTGCATAATTATCATTGTTAAAGAATAAATTAAGAAAGCTCATTTTACCCCGAGGTTCATTTTGCCCCGGTCTCCCCTATTCCTTATACCTAACAGTTACTGTTTCGAAGTATCACGTGTTTCTACTGCACATACAATGATAATCCCCCTGAATCATCGATTCCCCTCAGCTGAAAGATTGAATTGTGTCGCGACACTGTAAAATAACAACGCCAATCTTTGAAAAAGAACGCGCTCTAATACGACAGCGCCACGTTACACGGGACAGTAATTTGTCAGCCCTTTACGAGGCATGATTTAACGTTTGATCGATGTATCGCGGCGCGTACTGCACATCGTCCGCGATCGTTTAAATGGTAGCACGTTCGAATCCTGGTCGGAATGATTATTAATGACCGGTACCATTCGCACCCGTACCTCGCCACCGAACGTCGATCACCCGCCCGAAGACCCCAATGATACATGACAAGTACTTCAGACGACGATTAACACTGTCAGTCCTCCGCTGGTGATTTGTGAGACTCGCAAGAAACGCGAAATCGTTTTGCTCGGTTCGTACAGCCGCGCCAATGGACGAAGGATTGAAAGAAACGGACAACTTAGGCTCGGCTGTTGACACCTGACGCTGAAACGTGCTACCGTCTTCGACACTTGTTGCCTTTAGGGATTCCCCGTGTCTGTTTGGGCAACAACAGTTTAACATTTCATACTGAGGGACAGTGGAACACAAAGAACAAGTCGATCAGGTCTTTTCGGGCGATCGCTCCTGCGGGGTAGGTTTTGTACCAAGCGAAGGAAGCGAACTCGTTGCTTGGTTTATCTTCGGAATAAAGATTCGAGAATTCTTGGATAATATTTTCGATGCTTTCAAAAAAATATCGATGAAAACACCTGGCAAAACCGTGCAAAGTATGCAATCCTCGGCATGCAAACACGCCGACGCCAGTCACGGTGTTTAGACCCTGGGCAGACTAGCAAGGGAACTTCGGTGACCCGAAAATTTGGATTTTCTTATACAGGAAAATAGGAAAATACACATTAACATTTATGAACCAAAAATTAGCAGAAAAAAGATTGTCTGATACTTTTATTGAGGTCCCCTACAAACCTGCTGAGTTTCAAAAAGATCGGAATTTGGGGGTTACTGATGTTCAATTGTGAGAAGGATAGACACTTTGGGCCTGTAGCGCTGCGGAAGATCTTTGTAATGGGGTGTACTCTCAAGAGTGTCACTTTGTACACCATTTGAGTACGGTTTAAGTATGTAGCTATATTTTTTACCATAATATATAAAGCAGAAAGTGTTTGTGTGTTTGTCTGTCGCCTAAAAACTTTCAAACGGTAAACTCTGCGGTCGCGAAATGTGTCCCAGCTCATCATGCCTAGCTAATCCAGATGAATGTGACTATTTTCACAAAAAATAAATAGATAAAAAATTTTTTTTTTATAAAATCAGAATCTAAATTTGATAGTCACAAACTATAGATTCTAATTAAAGCTGAGTTTACACCTGGCGAGTGACTCGGCCGATCAACTCATAATAAACCCAGCATTAAAGTTAGATAGTTTACGCTGGGATTGGTTCACTTTAAAGAAAAAGAATGAAAAATTGAAAGAGTTATTGCGTTTGAAAGAAAAAGAAAGCTTTTTCCTTAGACAAATTTTTCATGTTATTCTTTATATCGACGAAAAGAGTATTATAAATAAAAACTGAAATGAAAATTTTAGGTCCAGTCCCAGCGTAAATTATGTAACTTTAAGAAAATGTTCTTCTTTTTGCAATGGGATGATTGTGACAGGTGCTACACCTGACGCCGAAATCGTCGAAGAGGTTAACACGATTTCACAATAATTAATAAATAATAAGAATGATCAACGTAAAAAAAAATTCTACAAGTTTAAAGATGCCTCCTTATATCCCAAAAGAGTTTAACGCAATGTTAACAATAGTTTCTTAAAAAAATTCATAAATTTCGGGGGCTGTTGCACGAGAATCCCCCTTAATATGGTTGCATATGAGTGGCTATGTGACTGTTGTGAATGGAGAAGTTGCTTTACTGGCGATATCTCTGCAGATGTAATGAGGAATCTGGCATTAGAGTGATGCGTAAAAAGAGCACTGTATAAAGGGGAATGGTATCAAGGTTTAAACTTGAGGAATATCTCTCGTCTTCTATTTTCTGCCTTAGACTTCTATTAAGAGTAATCTGGGGTTTCTGTAATGTGGAAATGATTCAGTCTTATGTACAAACACTTTCATATCTCCACGATTCAAGTGTCTCAGTTGTCTTGGAACAGTTAATGAGAGATTGATGTCTGTGAAATGGAAGGGCGTGAGGTAATAGCGTGATAAATCGCTGCGCGTTATACACGAGATATTGCTATTTCAAACTTCTCAGGGAACAAAAACGTGGGGTAGGTATCTGGTAGGAATCCAGCAATGCGCGTAAGAAGCGAGCCGACTGTCATTTCGTTTAACAAAACGTTTATTCGACCGATTACAAAAGCTATAACGTTCCTGGAATAGTTTAGAAGCACAAAATTTAGGTGAATCGTATCTGAACTGAGTTGATGTACAACTAGTAATGAACAAAAATTAATCTAAATTCAAGTTGGACGTTACAGTGGCTTTTAAGATCTTGTAGAAGAGGGAAGAGGGTAATGAAACAGCACACAATTTAGAGAATTCTTCTTCAATGTATAAGTCAAGATCGATAACACAGCAATTAGGTGAATAAATAAACGGATATTGCTATTTTAACCTAAAACGAGAAAATTAAAGGGTGATAGGAAACTCTGTGATTCATTTGACATTAAATTCCAATCATACAGATTTTATCAAACTTTCCTAATTCCCAATTCCTAATCCCATAAAGACGTGTTAATTTTATTCTTCTGGAAGAAACTTGATTCTATTCTCAAAGAGTTGAAGGGGATATATTTGTACGGCACGTTTGCATGCAACGGAATTGAATCGCATGCAATTGGAGGATATCTCGGTTTGTGAATAATCCATCGACACAGTGATGCATAGTTGGGAAAGAGAGAACTTTCAACCAGGAACCGATCCCCTGGTGGACGAGCCACGGGCATCCGATTACACGACCAGATATTGGCCGAACGAATAGTGCGATAAATAAGCTTCATTAGAAATAATCAGGAGCCGTAAGCCACAATGCTATCTAAATGATCCCTTCAATTCATTACGGACACTTCCGCGTTTAGGTTGGGTTCTGCATGAAAAGCATTGTTTTTACTAGTCCATGGAGAAACCTTGCGTTACTGGTTCAAACTAATCGGTCGATCGTGCTCTTGCTGTATTTCGCATAAGCACGAAGATCATGGATAACCTGTGCCACTTTATTTCAATTTTTCACCTGTCGGATTAGGTGCTCCTGAGAGTTGTTAATATTTGATTGAAATCTAATTAAATACCAAGAAATTCATTCAAAAGTCTGGATGATCTAATGAATTAAAAGGAGCCTTTGAATCTTCTTGTTGCATTTTCACATTGGGTGGTTTACGCTGTTTAAATAAATTATTTGAACACAAACTAATCGTAATGTTTATTATATGTATGTATAATGTCAGAACGTGTAAATATCCACTGGGGTAAAGAGCATGATTACCCTGCTGGAACTGCCAGGTAGAACCGCATCAAAAAATTTTTAATCCGGATTGATGCGGTTTTCTTCCCGTAAAATCTAGATTGAACCAGCTAAATTATTTTCTATCAGTTTCAAACCGGATATGCAGGTAAAAATCTTGATGGTTTCTATCTGTATTTCCTAACACAATTTGTCATCGGTTCTGCTCGGATTTACACGAAGTAACTCGCATATTACTAGTAAACTTCTTGAGTATCTTTGTTAATTTTGTAAGCTGGTTGGAAATCCAGATCCAAACAAAAATGGAATCTATTGGTCTTTGCAAGTTATTTTACTACCTGGTTTTATTTGTATTCGCGACACGGTCTCTCGGCGGATTTACTCATGTTATCAAGGAGTCATAGAATAACCCGTTACCACTTACACCGTGAGGTGAGGTTTGATATAATTTTATTCTTAAACCTACTATGTATATCAAGAGATTCTGCCGTATCAATCTTGCATCGAAGTCTTGATCACGGAGCAAGCTGCCTCATTAGCTCGCGGCGCCGATTTTATGTCTCGCGGCGCACATCGCTGCCGCGAGAGGAGTTACCAGTATCGCAGCCACCTAGCGGTGTTCGAACCAAATCAATTATTTCGAAGTATGAGTTTCGTAAAACCGGAAGGAACCGCATTAATTTTCTATCCGCCAATCCATTGGAAACCGGGCTAAATTTTTTCTCTTCGAACCCCATAAGCATTTCGTGAATTATTTGCTCTGCCAATCCGGACTGCGACGGACTCGAAAGAGCTTGTGGATTTCCAGATTGAATCTGTAACATTTTTGATCCGCAATTTCAGTTACGAACCTTCCGGTTTTATACAAATGGCAATTGCTGATAGAAACTGATGAATTTTGGACCTGCAAATCCTGTTTCATCCATCGATCTGGATATCCGCATTGAACCGGATTCTTTTTTGAACTGCCAAAAATCTCTGCTTGGAAATCCAGGTAATACCGCATTGAACCAGATAGATCCAGTTCAAAATTCAATGCGGTTCTAACTGGCAGTTCCAGCAGGGTAGTAGAAAATTGAAAGTGTTTTGTGACTCCTGAAATATAAAATACGTGTGCTTTAAACAGTGATTGTTTTTGGCGGGCAGGTCTTACGCGTGCATAGTGATTCGGTGGCGTAGGTATCTGATTGATATTCTCCGTGGAGCTCGGTTTGGAGAGTTCGATCATTGATTGAGATTGATTGGCCCGCTTTGATTAGAGCATAACTCTTTGTTGGACAGTTTCGTGGGTTGTATAGGGAGCTTATTGGATTTCCCGGGGATTCGCGAACGCCATTTTCGAAGGCGGGACACAGAATGTTGACTATCAAAGTAAATCTTCTGATTTGTCTCCGATCTGCGAGGGATTACGTATGTCGAAGATGAAGGGTTGCTAGTCAATGTGTTCGCTAGAAGGTGACAAACCGTTCAGGAAAGTGTTAATGGAGTGGCTGAGATTTACAGTGCCTCGGAGCTACTAAGTCTAGAAGGTACTAACTCCAAGATTTACTAAATCTCAGAACCATTAATTTTAAGCGGTATTAAATCTGGATGCTACTAATTCCAGAAGCTACTCAATGTAGGAGCTATTAAATCTAGAATGCAGTACGTCCAAGAGCTACAAAGCTCTGGAATTACTATGTCTGTGAGTTCTTTTCTATGAGGGCTATGGAATGTAGGACCTACCTGAGGCATGAACGCTTGAGGTATCTTCAGAATAGACGACGCAGGAATCGCAGGAAATGACAAGAAGAAACGAAATCAAAAATCCGAAACGCTGATTTCACACACAACCTCGTTCGTACACGTGTAGGTACTCGTGTTCATGAACGATGAATTCGTGTATTCATCGGGGCTCTTGTGTTCTTGCGGCGTTACTCGCTCGAGTGTTGTCGCGGGCTAGTCCAGGCGACGTCGGCTTCCTACCCCGGCTTTCCTCGTGGAAAATTTCCGTTTTACACGCTCGTCGACGAGCAAATCATCGCCCGCTGCGATTTGCCACAATTAGCATACGACTCTGCCTACGTGTCGACTCGGGTTCTCAGCGAGTATATTTTTTCCCTCCAATGTCCCACGTAGATGCGTTTCCTAGCTATTTAGACCCGTATATCATCGTGTGTCGAGCTTCAAGTGATCGTCTTCATGTCTGTGACGCGGGTAGCTTCAGAGTCGATGCAAGTATAAGGGAGAACTGATAATTGTTGATGATTAATGTAAGCTTGTGAAATGTAGAACTGAAGAAGTTGGAGGATGTAGTATTTCTGATAGTATAGAAAATGTAGACTCGTCGCTAGGGGAAGGTGGTGCAAGACGGGGGGGACGGCAAGACGAGGTACCACCCGTATCTCGTGATACAAACAAACTAATCAAAATGTAGCATCTGCGTTACATGCATCGCTATCGGCGCCGTCAGTGAGCACATAATCAGTGAAATATATGGACGCGTGGCGAAGTTAGACCAGAATTTATAATTTATTGGGACTTCCTTAAGGTAGACTTTCCAAACCGCGATCGGCGGCGGCGGCCAGACTCCGGCCGCGCAGCGTTGAGGGTCCCACTTTGGTTCGAGCGTACTTGAAAGGGTCTACGGCCGAGGATTCATACCTGTTTCCGAAATAAAATAATTTTTTATTCTTTATCGTATCGATATGGAAGTGACACTAATGGATTCCTGATGTTTCTCCGATAAAAATCATACGAAATTTCATGTAAATCGGACTATTATTAACGAAGACAACTTGAAATGATATAAATTAAATTTTCATGGAATTTCCTTCATATGGTCGGAATTACGTCGTTCGTGGTGTCAGTTTCATCGGTGAAACATAAGGAATCCATTGACGTCGTTTTCGCAAAGATCTGGTGGGAAATGCGGAAATCCTGGACATTTCTGACTTTTTAATGATATTCGAACCCTTCCGAGGGTCGAAAGCCATAAAATTCGGTGAGGCACTGCGAGGTGTTGTCCTCGTACCATGCGGCATCTATAGAGATGTGTCAAAGGACGGGCGGCGCTGGAGAATCACCCTGTATGTAGTAGTAGAGTAAAATATGTACAACCTGCTATGACATCCAACTAAATAAATCCCATACCAAGAAGCCTCGAAGGTATTATAAAATCAAAAGGCAATCCCACAAATTATTAAAACATTAAATATTTATTTTATTTCCATAGTTTATTGATCCTTTATTTAACTGTACCAATATTTACTGCGGGTCTATTTCTGCACGTTTATCTGCTTTTATTCATATTTTTGTAAATGTTAAAGGGAATAAAAATTTGTTTATACAAGATCTATTCTACAAACATTTAAGAATATTTATTAATCATCTTTTTCTGTTAAAATGTAGTACTGACATGGATATACAAAGTTTTACTTTAAATTGGTCGCTGTACAAATACTTTTTACACTGACTGTATACATATAAGTACCGAGGTAGGTAAATGACAAACAACGGCCGTCGTTTCGTCGAACCCTATTTCACCGTCCTAGGGACATAAGTCAGCCCGTTCAGTTTTTATTTAGCAATTAAGAAGTATTATCCACCAAGTCCACCATCAATACACCTCGCGGAAAGACACTGGAAGAAAAGGGGTAGCAGTCCGCTGACTGCGCGTGGTCCCGCCTGCGTCGTCCTCGTTTCAAATTAAAGACGGATCCCTTATCTCTTGGGTATAAACACGCGTTGGAAGATCAAAACAAAAGCACGCGCTGACGTATTGGTTGCGAGAGAATGTAAGCCATAGGGAGGAAATTATATTATAACCAATCAGTCCTGCATTCCTTTGAAACAGCAGCTTTTCACCTCTGCCCAGTAATATCTCCTTCCTATGGCCCACCTTCTCTCGTACCGAATACGTTCGCGCGTGCTTCTGTTTTGATATTCCAACGCGTGTTTATACTCGAGAGATAAGTGCTTTCTCTCAAATTTTGTAGGGGGGATGATGCAGGGGGGAACACGCGCAGTCGGCCGACTACCCCGTTTCTTCCTGTGTCTCACCGCGAGACGTACTGATACTTCTTCAGAGTCATTTCGTTTCCTACTCCATTGTTGGGGAAACATTTTTCGATCTAACCTATGAACATCTTCTTATTTTGTTCGTGGAGGAAAATGCCACATCTGATTCCAAAAAGTTAATCAGGCTGATCGACCAAAGCGTCTTGCCAGAGTCGCGGTTTATGACCATATTGTCCCGCGAGTCGGCGTGGCGGTTAATAGCAGTACCTACGTCCGGGTCCGAACCCACGGACAGAGCAATATACGGATTAACTCATTGTTAGAGTGAAGAATGCCTAAAATTATTAAAGACGGCACTACGTTCTTGACTGCCCTTTAGAAATGCTGGCAAACAGATGATGTCGAAACAGTCTTGGGAAAATATGAAATTATCGGTCGAAAACAACGAATGAATTCTCGCTTGGCTCCGATCCCGTTTTTGTCCCAACGCATAGTGGGCGTCAATCCCAAGAATAGAGAAAAAATTAAACATTCCACTTTTTCCAATCAAAATGTCGAATCTTATGAAACTTATTTATAAAACACTAGTACTGGATCTGAAGAAATCGATTAAAAGTTTAAAACACCTTCGTTTGTATTGCAATGAGAATATTTTGAGCGTACAATCTTTTCTTTACTTTTTAAAACCTTTATTTCTGGCATCTTGAGGCCCTTCACACAAATAGCCGATTGGAAGGTTGCCCCAATATTGCATAATTTCGTAGGAATGTATTAACACTTTGTAAACAGTATTTGGTATATAGGATAACATGGATACAAGTTTGCAAATATTTCTGCACTTTCCACAGTATGTAGGTACATTTATCAAATTGTTCTAGTTTTATTGTAATTATTGACATTATTTTTTTAAATAACGTCAATCCTTCGTATGAGTTGTATATTAATACTTTTTTTTGTGAACTTGCTTAATTATATTCGGCAGTTTCAGTGCGAAAAATAAGATGTTTTTGAATTTTCCCCTATTTCTTGGGATTCAGCCTCACTGTGCGACATAGAATACAGGTAATTACTCCATGATTGGTAAATATTGCCAAATCTTGTTTTCGCAGTTGCAAAGCCACATATATGTTGATTATAAAACAAAAAATAAATTTGCTCGGAAGTTCCCGGAGGGTAACTAAAAAGCCGATAATTGCTGATATTTCTTCAATGGGTTTCATATGGAAAATAACCTAACTAATTATTTGCTATTGTTTACCAAAAACGATACTACTCATTTCGTTTCCCAAAAAATTTGGGTCTTTTATATCATCAAAATTTAAAAGTCTCGATTCAAAATTTTCCACAAGAAAAAAAAATGCAAACTTTGACACGTGTTTACACACAGATCAGAAGTAGCCACCACGATATTTTTCCCTTCTTCAGGACCTCATATTATTTGCTTACAAGAAATATTTTGTCCCACTGTGCCGCTGGATCGCCGCGCGGCCGCGGCTAGGACTCCGTTTTGAGAAGTCAAGCTATTTGCCGCCGTGGCTAGCCGCGCGGCTAGTAGATTCCGCCATCATGGCGGAAAACAGACACTCATCGCATTGTGTTGGGTCTCGAGTAGCCCAGGTTGCTGCTGTAGCAGACGCGCGGCCGCGGCCGCTCGAAAACGCGGCTAAGAAGAGCGGTGCTTAAAATTTGGCCGCCGGCCGCCGCCGCCGATCGCGGCTTGGAAAGTCTACCTTTACTTGTTCCTTATTTTTAGCAGCCGTGACAGTGATATGATAATATAGAAGATCTCCGGTACATGTATGTGTTTCTGAGGCAGAATTTAGCTGGCTATAAGGTACTGTGGTTTGCAAAAAAGTTGGCGTCAGAATGCTGAGCGGGGCAAGGGGGCTACCTCGCTCGCGCCGCCTCACTCTCTCCCGCGGACCGATTCGTTGACGTGACGCGTCGGCCAATAGCGACAATACGTGTGCCTTACCTCTACCACTGTGTTAGAGAACGTGGGCCTATGAGGATACACTCGATCGGACCACCAAGTTTCTGCCGGCAACATTTTTGCAAACCACAGTACGTACCGTTAAGGAACTAGTTTTTGATCAGTTTAGAGGGCTTCCCGCTTTAATATTTATTTTTAACCTAATACAACTTTAAACTATAGACTTTTTTTATACTAAAAGATGAATTAATGTTTAAAATATAAGGAAAGATTTTAAAAAGTTGAAAATAAGTATAATTTAATTATTTATAAGGTATGGAATAATAAGGTGACTAGTAACTAGTTTTTGATCATGTAAAATACATGGGAACTAATTTTTGATCAGGTCGGGAACTAGTTTTTGATCATCTAAAATACGTGGGAACTAATTTCTTATTAGGTAAGGAACTATTCAATGTAAATAATCGGATACTAATTAAAAAGAAAGTACCAAATAAACTTATTTTTAGTATTATACCATCTAAATTTAATTTTTTTATAATTTTATAATGTCCTAACCTATTTTTTATTCAGGTGATCAAAAATTAGTTCCACAAGAAAAAATTGGAACAAAATAATGATCAGTGACTTTTAAAGCAAAATGATACATATAATACTAAAATTCTTGTTCTACATTGTACAGTAAACTATTGTAAGCAAAATGTATGAAAATAACCTTTAATACCGCAACAACCAGCAAAGAAATCGACTGTGGCGTCGTTGGTGATCTATTACTTCGAACAGTAAGAGATGGCGTTCAACAGGGGCTTCCGTCAAGTGGGCCACCTTACACATTTATTTTCACGAAAACTAACAATACTAACTGCTTTCACGGACAACACATATATTTTTGAATTATCAATTTTTATGTTAGTAATTATTTCAAACAATTATTTATTGACATAAACTTAAAAGAACGATTTATTTCATGAACTGATCAAAAATTAGTGCCTGATCAAGAACTAGTTCCTTAATGGTATGTTATTTTATACTTTTGTAAATAATGTTTCGGGCAGTGTTCATATGATTGTAGTGAGACGAGAAGGGGCATGGTGGGGTAATGAACATGAGAGTTACCCCATCATGCCCCTCACAAACCTAGAAATAAAAATCAAAGTTTCTCATTGGTCCAGGATGGTTAGAAACTACAGACGGAAGACGGACCGAGGAAACTGATACTTCTTTTCTATTAATTAGTCCAAAAGAACTGATTCCCTTGTGGAAAGGTGGATAAGCTGCTAAATATGTGGCAAATGGGCTCATTTCTCCTGTGTTGATGTAGGAGATGAGGACGACGAAGCCATACATGCGTGCCTCCTCTGTCAACCTAATAAATAATTACTTCATATATATATATACTTTATTTATATTGTTTTTCAATTGGTACCCCATCTTACCCCACCCGTAGGGCAAGATGGGGAGAAACGACTTTTTCTGAATTTTTTTATTTATTCCACTGAAATATAAAATACGTGTGCCATTCTTACGAGTTACAAGTAAATATCGAACTGCTTATAAATCTATCTACAATTATTACTCCATCGTCTGATATTTATTTTTTACAGAATAATAAACTTTTATGAGGGATTGCCGATGTGTAACGAAATACATTGCAATGAAAAAGAAGGGAGCACAAATATAGGGAACGAAAGCAGACGTATAATCTTCAAAATGAGAATAATGATAGCTGTGTTCGCAGAAAGTTCCGCGAACGTGTGGCACCAACGCTTGCAGAAATATTCTAAGGTTTATGGGGTATTTAGCGCCACTATATAATTAGTTGTACTAATTGCATAGCTTAATTACCTTCATGCGTCATTAATTACCCAGCAGGCCCGTAATTTGCAACTGTTGCTAGATTATGCAATTCCCTCTGATTCACTGTGTTTAATTCTCTTTGCGCTGGACATATTTAGACATATTAAGCCACGTTCCCACGGGTGCGAAACACTACGCAGAACGTACAAGAACAAATTTTTGATGTAATAAACTTCACAACATGTTTAATATGAAACTAGTTTAATTATTAATACTATATTTGTAACACAATTTGAAGAGTCACGTAAACGTGTTCGCGGCGCGAAACATTGATGCGCGTCTGACCACGCACATGGCGTTTCTACTTGCCCGGTTGATCATTCATCGAAACAGTCGACAGAGAGAGCTGAAATCTAGAGACGCGGTAGCGTCTCGACGCCAAGTACAGGAAAGACACCCTGTATATGTCGACTGTCGCTACCGCTATCATTTACTCGAGAAACGGCTAATCCAACCTAACCTGAAACTTATTTCATTAATATCTCACGACGCCTGCAATATTTTCTAAATTTAAAGGCAATTTTCTTATGTAAACCGCATATAAGCTTTCGAATAAGACCAAATTTCAATAAAATCTGTCCACGCATTACAGAGATATCATAATATCATGTCATGGATCTGTCAGAAACGGTAGATTTTTCTTCTGATTCTTCTTCTCCAGTCAAAATTTTCGTCGACATAATACGTATACGCGTTACACGCACACCTTCAGCCAAAAGAAACTAGTGTATGTATGATCGGCGTCCGCCATTGTACATATACCTATGTTTATAACCTACCAAGTGTCAAACCGTCATAACCTGCCAAGTGTCAAATAATGTAAGTGGTCCAAATTTGAAATGTCAGGAGCTTTTACACTAAATAGGAGACTGAATTATTGTCTCAATTAACAAGGTAAGTCGCCAAAATTTTTTTAATAGATTTCTTATGTAGAGTCGCAGACTTGGAAGTTGCCCGGAGAAGGTTCGACAAAGAAGTATCTTCTTTCGCATAAGTTTCTGGAAATTTGTACCATGCATGTACAAAATAATATATTGTAGTAAAAAATTGCATTGCATTTAAATTGCCAGATACTTGTATTTTTGTATATACCAGCAATTTAGAGTTTTTATGTAAAGCTTATTATATTATAGAAATGAAGGGGACGCACAGGGCTTCCATAAAAATGAAGGAGAAGCACAGGCTTGGATAGTAGAATTGAAGGGGACGCACAGGCTTGGTTGGTTAGAAATGAAGGGAATGCGCAGGTTTAGAGGTTGTCCAGAGAAGATTAGATAGATAGACAGAGCATCTTGTGTCGCACAAGTTTCTGGAAATTTGTCAAATAAGGTAAATCGACAAAATTTCTCTAAAGACATAGTATTAAGAATTATTAAGAAAATAGATTATGGTGGACTGCTTGCAATGTAAAGCAAGTCACATTAGTGAAGAAAGTACGCTGATTCTCTAAAGACATAGTATTATATATATTTACAGATAATAGAAGCAGAAGGTGATGCACTGTGATCTACGCCAGACTATGTACGCACAAATTTGCAGGTAGAGTTTTGCATACGTAATTATTCATTCAATGATCTTGAGCATGTGTGATAAATTATAAATAATTAATAAATGTGTCCTATTTTTCAGTTAACGATGCAGACGAAGAGTTGACAGATAATAGAAGCAGAAGGTGATGCACTGTGATCTACGCCAGACTATGTACGCACAAATTTGCAGGTAGGGTTTTGCATACGTAATTATTCATTCAATGATCTTGACATATGAGCACATGTGATAATTTATTATAAATAATTAGTAAATGTGTCCTATTTTTCAGTGAACAATGCAGACGAAGAGAATTATTTCAACAGCTGAAAGAGAAAGGCTGCATGAGCAAATGAAATAACCACATTTTGTTGTATCAAAAGTAATATAATATCCTTAAACAAAAAATAAATACAGTACACTCGCTGAGCTGCTTTGCGCTATTACGAGTATTCCAAGTATATACCTTATCCTCTAACGTCACTAGATAGGCTGCAGGGCGCCAGAAACACGTAAACGTGTGACGAAGATAGATCAGAATTTATAATTTATTGGGATTTCCTTACTTTTTCCTTATTTTTAGCACACGTGCTAAGTCAACTTCAAAAAAGTAAAATAATTACGCCAAGTACATGAATTATCTTTGTAAAAAGAAGTGAGATCCCCATAAAAAACTTTAAAAAAGTAAAAAAATTACGCCAAGTACATGAATTATCTTTGTAAAAAGAAGTGAGATCCCCATAAAAAACTTTCAAAAAGTAAAAAAAGTTACGCCAAGTACATGAATTATCTTTGTAAAAAGAAGTGAGATCCCCATAAAAAACTTTCAAAAAGTAAAAAAATTACGCCAAGTACATGAAACAAATAAATCACAAAAAATAAAAGATAATAATATAAATCACAAAACAAATAGAAGAAAATATATATCACAAAAAATATAAGATAATAATATAAATCCCCTCAAAAAATAGAAGAAAATATACAATATAAAAAAATATGTGAAATCAAAATGAGCTGCAAGTACATAAAGGTACTTTCCAACTGCCCTTAAGATGACAGAACTACATAGACACAGCTAAAATGCTGTGTTCATACATTCCATTACTCATATCGCGGACATTTTAATTATCCCATCAAAAAGAATCCCAATTAAAAACATTGTCGTAAATTAATTAATAGCTTTACAAAATTATTATACAAAATTGCGCCAATTATAACAATGGCTATTTATAAAAAGAAAAAATGTATTAAATAATATTAAGCAGATATATTTTAATACGAATAAATATTTTATTTTATTCAAAATACTTGGCGCTGCGAAACCGAAAAAATATCAATTGTCTTAGTATTAATTAATAATTTACAATGACTCCCTTACAATCTAAAATACATAAACATATACATATTACAAATGCAGTCAGATTTATTCTACATATATTTAACTGTAATATCACGTAGCATATGCACACGCACACATACACACATTCACGAACGCACGCACAAGAAAGAAAGAAAAAGATTAAAGCAATTTATACATATGTATTCAGTTTAGCAACACCAATTCGGTTTCGCAGCGCCAAGTATTTTGAATAAAATAAAATATTTATTCGTATTAAAATATATCTGCTTAATATTATTTAATACATTTTTTTGTATAAGTAGCCATTGTTATAATAGGCGCAATTTTGTATATTAATTTTGTAAAGCTATTAATTAATTTACGACAATGTTTTTAATTGGGATTCTTTTTGATGGGTTAATTAAAATGTCCGCGATATGACTAATGGAATGTATGCACACAGCATTTTAGCTGTGTCTATGTAGTTGTGTCATCTTAAGGGCAGTTGGAAAGCACCTTTATGTACTTGCAGCTCATTTTGATTTCACATCTTTTTTTATATTGTATATTTTCTTCTATTTTTTGAGGGATTTATATTATTATCTTCTATTTTTTGTGATATTATATATTTTCTTCTATTTTTTTGTGATTTATATTATTATCTTTTATTTTTTGTGATTTATTTGTTTCATGTACTTGGCGTAATTTTTTTACTTTTTGAAAGTTTTTTATGGGGATCTCACTTCTTTTTACAAAGATAATTCATGTACTTGGCGTAATTTTTTTACTTTTTGAAAGTTTTTTATGGGGATCTCACTTCTTTATACAAAGATAATTCATGTACTTGGCGTAACTTTTTTTACTTTTTTAAAGTTTTTTTATGGGTTTTCTATACTATCAGAAATACTACATCCTCCAACTTCTTCAATTCTACATTTCACAAGCTTACATTAATCCTCAACTGCTGGTCAATAATGGGGACGTGAGACGGTCGATAGATGGTACAAGGTGGTCAATAAAGGGGACATCTGGTCCAATATAATTTTCACCATAATTTTTATGTATATAGTCAAATATCACTCTAAAACTAATTTGATTAAGAAACTAGATACTTCAAAGAATACAATGATCCATAGTTTACTCAAACATTGTCGTATATTAGTAAAAAAATTACTATTTCGAACCAGTCACACTTAAACGGTCGCTAATGGGGACATTTACCTTATCAGTCGAGCCCCAGAATTTAGTGTACACTGCTCATTTGCCACTGAAAAAGGAAAAATATAACGACGTTATTGCAGTTAGCCACCAACTACGTCCCATCTAATAAGCAGCCTTTTTATTAGGCTCTCAAATGTGCGTTGACTGGGGATGAAGATATTTCAACAGATAATGATGACGAGCAGGCGCAAGAATAATGTTATTTTTTGCTATCTACAACAAATGTCGACGTATTTCTTCCATATTTGATTAATAAAGCAACAATAAATCAATAAATTATTTTCCTTATTGTGCATAGTTATCAAAAAGCGACCGATTTTTGTACTCCGGTGCAAGACAGGTACAGATCCAGACTTGAAAAATTCGCCAAAAATAGAAATAAAAAGTTATCAACTCAATAACTACTACTTATTGCGCGAAAATGTATATTTTTTAATTAGAATACACAACTTTAATGTTATGTCAAAGCAATAATTTTACAAACAGTTTTTTCTAGTTTACCCGAAGTTGGTAAAGATGGAGTTGCACCCCTCTTGCTGCCAAGGTCCTCAATTGTTTTACGTGAAACGTGTAGAATGGATTGCTTTTATTACTTTCGTAAACACGATAGTATTCTCATGGAGTATTGAATTTATATAGCAGGACTTTGGAATTACACATGATGCCTCAGAAATAGCAGTATATTGAGTACTTATTAGGCAATTAGAGATGCAGGGGGCGGAAGAGCAATAAGGGAAATTTTGATGCCGAGGGAGAACAGGTAGATTAAAATAGAAATAGGAATAGGAGGAGAGGAAGTGAGGGTAGAAAGATTTAGATCTAAGGTGAGGTAGTAAATAGGAAGAAGGTCACAGTGAGTAGAAGAAAGCAAATAATATACCTCGATTAAAAGTTTAGAATAATTAAAACAGCATAGAGTGGAAGCAAGAGTACCATTGAGATATGTACGCACATATAGCTAAGAGAAAAAAGACTATAACCCGTAAAGAACAATAAAAAGAGGTTTATATACTACGCGATTAAGCTGTTCAAGAGCCTTTAGTGATGTTAAGCAGCATAATTGCTCGTAGTTTTTCAAAACGCTCATTAACATATCTAGTTTGAAATATGTCATCAAAAGGGTCGAATACGATCTTCCTTCTACTCGAACACCATCAATACGGCGGGAGGGTGTAAGTTAGGTAAGCTGGCAAGCTGTGGTGGTCGTCATAAAATGTCGAGAGCTGTCGTTTTCTGAGCCATTTAAATGCATTGGCTGATTCATTAAAATACAGGACGGGTAATCTAGAAACGATCATTCGTCATCATTTTTCGCATCCTCTCTCCCCCCTCTCCCTCTCTCTCTCACCACCACCACATGCGCTCTGCATGCATGACCGGTGGCTTCTTGCGAGCATGTTCTTGCGAGAAGCCTGAAATCAGGTTTCTAATCGATTTCTGCAACTTGGCTTGTCGAAATCTTAACTTACCTGTAAGCTCGAATAAATCATAGCTCGAGCTCCCTTCGTTTCGCCCTTTTTGGCAATCCATCCAGCTATCATCCCACCGATTTGCGAAACATTTTTTCAAGAACACTTTTCCTTTTAGAACACTTCTGTCGTAGATGATTAAGTACAAATTCTGCGCGATTTACAAATCGAATAAATTGGTTCGCGTGAGCATTCGCAATCGCGCCATAATGGAGAGTTATATTCGATACCTAGCCCATACAGCACACTCCGTGGCCCGAAGCTTGCAGGAAGGTTCCATGGGGGTTGCCGTGGAATGTTGCCTCGGTGCGGACATAGGAACCTTCCTTGAACATTCCAGCCATGTGGCGGTGGAACATTGCCACTTGGAACCTTCCTGCCAGCCTCACGGAACGTTCCGGCCATTCTCAGGCAATGGTCACGGAGCGTTCCGGACATTCTCTGGCAATGCTCACGGAGCGCTCAGGACATTCTCTGGCAATGCTCACGGAGCGCTCAGGACATTCTCTGGCAATGCTCACGGAGCGCTCAGGACATTCTCTGGCAATGCTCAGGCAACTTTTCGGACATTTTACAACAAAGGTTCCAGAATCGATTCTTATACCGACTTTTCTCTAATTGCTATCAATAATAATTATTGTAGTTGCAGATTATACTGTATATGTGCATATTTTTTAAAAAATCCTTATCGAAAAAGGAGAAACATTTATACACACCATTGATTTCTTAAATAAATTAGCTACACATTTTTTACATTCACACACACTATATTATTCAGAGTAGGAAGTTAAAAGTTTCTCCTGTATATTAGGTTCTTACGCTTTGTGTAGACGATGTAAGGTCAATTGTTGTATGCTTTATGTAAACTATGGGACTATTTCCGTTTATAATAATAATAATAATAATAATAATAATAATAATAATAATAATAATAATAATAATAATAATAATAATAGTATTGGCTCTGGTGGATCTTCCCAAGCCAGCGGCGTGGTGAAGATCCAGGCGTTGTGTGACGTACCTCACGTGCGACACGACAGGTTGCAAAGCCAAAGCACGTAAGAAAGCACACGCGTAAATAGTTAGAGCGTGATTAGTTATTAATTGCTTTAAGTAGTAAAAATGGTTAGAACGTGTGTGTTTTGTGGTGCAGGAGACCTGAGTGAATTGGGTGAAGTTTTGACATATCACGGGTAAGTAGAACCCATGTATATGCTACTTGTAGGTTATGTCGAACTTCTTAAAAAGAAATATTTTTGTTTGTTTCATATAGATTTCCGTTGAAGAATGAAAACTATCTGCATCGTTGGTTACAGAACATGGGTCTGGGCCTGAATTTCGTACATTCAAAGAAATCTTCTCCTTGCAAGCATTCCTACTGTATTTGGACAATATAAATGTTCTTGTGTTTTCTGTCACGATATATAAGAACAGGATAAAAACAGATTGTTTCGCAAGTAATATATATGAATTATTCAAATTAAGGAGCTTATAGTAACGTTAAGTTAAAGTAACTAATATAACATATTTGATGCCTATTAACCAACTGCAATTTTCTAATTATTTAAAATACATATATTTCTTTGCTTTCTGTGCTACAAGCTTTTACTTTTCACAATTTCCCTGTAAACATGTATGTACGGTATAACTTTCATTTCACTTTCCGTTCAATTATTTAAAGTAATGGTGATAGTTATCTTTTCATTGCTTCGCTTTAATGCACCCTGTGTTTGGCGTTACACGAATGCTGTTTGTAATGATGCCATTTTTCATGACTAAAATAATTTATTAATCACCTTTTATAGATTCATTTACTGAAAAGGATCAAATAAATTAATAGAGGATTATGTGGCAGAAAAATATAGTTGGTACGGAAAATAGCAAAAACAATCATTCAGTACATTCAGACATGTACTAAAATTAGCAATGAGTAAGTAAATTTATTATTTATCATATTTCAGCACTTAAAATTGTAAAATTGTAAAATAAATGCATGTATTATTTCAGGTTCATTACATGCTGCATGCAGTAAGTACATTTTAAGTAAAGAGGGCAGAAGAGCCTGAAACTGCACATACGCGGGTTTGAGAAGATCCACCAGAGTTTTTCAACAGTGTTTTTCAAAATAATTATAACACAATGAATTGTACGTTGTAGGAATGTACTAAATTCTGGCCCAGACCCATGTTCCGTAACCAACGGAAATCTATATGAAACAAACAAAAATATTTCCTTTTAAGGAGTTCGACATAACCTACAAATAGTATGTACATGGGTTCTACCATTTCTTTTGTATCAATGACACACTGTGTCCTCTCTTGCGTCAGCCTTAATCTTGGTGGTCGAACTATACCGGACTTACCCTACAAATATATCATTTCATATTTTATGTTCAGATTAGTTTTATTTACATATATTTTTTATAAGATAGGACTGATACCGTATTATTTTTTTTATTGTTATTATTGTTGCTGTTGCTGTTGTCCACTTGTACAAAAAATATATGAATATTGCCAATATTTATTGTAATTTAATCAATTTCCCTTACATTTCCTATCCTTTCTGTCATATCAGACAAATTTTGCCTAAACAACATCGCTGTATTGCCAGTGAGCATTGCCAGAAAATGTCCTGAGCGTTCCGTGAGCATTGTCAGAGAATGTCCTGAGCGTTCCGTGAGCATTGCCAGAGAATGTCCTGAGCGTTCCGTGAGCATTGCCAGAGAATGTCCTGAGCGCTCCGTGAGCATTGCCAGAGAATGGCCGGAACGTTCCGTGGAATGTTCCAAAAGGGCGGACATAGGATTCTTCATGGTACGTTCCATCAATGTAGCAGGAAGGTTCCGGTGCTGCACCGGAACCGTCCTGCTACATTGATGGAACCTTCCTGCCATGGGAGTGTGCTGTATGGGAGGTGACATTTAGTGATAGAAATAAATATTTCAATACCAATAAATATTTTATTCAAAATACTTGGCGCTGCGAAACCGAAAAAATGTTAATTGTTTTATTAATAGTAAATTAATAATTTACAATAACTCCCTTACAATCTAAAATACATAAACATATACATATTAGAAACGCAGTCAGATTTATTCTACATATATTTAATTCTAATATCATACGTAGCATATGCACACGCACATATACACACATTCACGAATGCACGCACAAGAAAGAAAGAAAAAGATTAATGCAATTTATACATATGTATTCAGTTTAGCAACACCAATGCGGTGAGCAGCGCCAAGTATTTTGAATAAAATATTTATTGGTTAGAATTTTCTCTAAGTAAACTCTTTACTTATTATGTATTGTCCCAGCATTATCTTTGTATTTTCTTAACTGTGACATTACTCGTCTATAAGAATCTAAAAGATCTAAAAAAATTATTTCCTTTACCTGAAGTATTTTTCTAAACAAATCAGATCAAGAAAAAGGAAGCATTTTACATTTCCCGTATCTTTAAAGAGGCCATTTATTTACCATCAATGTTCATATCACTATCGCATTAACAGGGAAGCTAATCGCCCTTCCCTTCCTGGTTGCTTTGCGGCGTGTACTTGGGCATTTAGTTTATCACCCTTTGCTGTAATTAGTGCTATAAATGTACGCAGTAATTACAGGGACAAGGAGAAACCATTGAAAGATGAGCGCAAAGAGAAAATGAAACTTAAGAATTTTTCAATCTGCTTAAACATATTAGGTACATTTTCCTTCTTATGCTACTCGCCCAACCGTACACTCGCATTAAGTACAAGCACAAGCGAATAATATTATACCGCTGTGAGTTCAGAGGAAATGCTTCATATTTTATAGCGCACTTATTACTGCGCAATTGACACGACCGTTTAATTACACATTATGAGTTTCGTTGCTTATTTACCAGCTGCGTAGCTTGAAACGCTATCGAATTACACCTCTCCGTTTAATGAGGCGAAACTCACGCAATAAACATGTAGGATTAATAAACCACCATTGTTGAACGCAGCATCCATCATGCTGTTGAGAAACTTTATACACCTGTATTAAACCGTGTTACACTGTGAACTACATTTTGATACGCTGTTTAAATAATTGCACGAAACGTTTATCGGTAAGTTTTGTTGGGAAACCTGGTACAGGGAGTATTTGTTAAAATATCTTTCTTTATGGTTTCTACAATTATAGTAATAAAGGTTTTATAATTATATCATATTTTATGCGTTTTTTAATAGGTATCCGATATTACCCACACCTATAGGGTAAAACCGGGTACTTGCATATTTCCGAGAAATCTTGTCTTCCTGTGAGCCAAATAGTTTTTTCAAAAAAAGGACTCATTTTCTGATTCTGTAAGGTCCAATTAAGATTTCTAGCGGTGTCCAAAGTTTATTTTGCCGTTTGACTTTTTGCTAGCAGGAAAAATACATTAGGCACCCGGGTTTGCCCCACATTAAAGTGCCCCTACAACCACTGTCCGCGGTGCTTGACAGGCCCCGAAAAAGCCGAGCGGTGCATAGGGTGATAAAAGCGACACTGTCAGTTCTCCTCAGTAAGTATACAGCAACAAGTTTCCGAATTCAGTGAAACTGAGATATAAGCATGAATACTTTTACCATAAAATTAAGTATCATTCCTTAATCGAAGCCTTCGATCACAGCACACTCTGCTCCGCACAATACAAAGTACCGTTAAATGAAATAAAATCAAGTCACGAAACCGCGTATCAGCTTCCCTGGCCTACCCAAACGCGGACATTTCATACGTTACGATCCGCCATTTCGCTGCTATCTCCCACTTCGAGGAGCAAAAAATCAGGATTCCATCTCGCTCCGCCACCAACGATTCCATAAACCGAGAAACATAAAATTCTCGTAAAATTCCTGGAGGAACGCGAACAAAGGAACGTGAACGTCTAATAAGACCGTGATGGCTCCGAACACGGCGCGTCGCCGATTCGCTCGCCATTTTGGTCCGCGGGCGTGCATCGGTGTCGCGAGAAATCTTGTCGGGCACACAGAGGAGCGGACAGCGAGTGGCAGGAATCGGTACGTTCCTACGCAGGGTTTCGAGATTTTCTGGGGCATTTGTAGTCCATGCGACCCGGTAGGTTGCGTTTCCCTTTGCGTCTCACGTATCGAGTGGTACGCGGAGCGATGTGTAAGCGCGTGGCATTAAAGGTTCACAGGCAATCCCCTTTGGTTTATGGTGTATTTAGTACTGCGGCTACGGCCGTTTCATAGGCCATACGTTGCCGTGGCCGCTCGTCGAGGAGGCCGTAAACCAGGGAACACGATCGGCCGCGCGAACGCTTCGCCCCGTTTTTTCGCGCGACTCGTACATTGTACGCGAACCGTGGCGAGTAATCGCTGTCTACCACGCCAGGGAATTTTTCCCGCTTCTTTCGTCTTGGCTCGCCGTCGTTATTCTTCGTCGTGTTACTGGTTATCAACCGCGTCGAAGGGGCGAAGATTTGTTGCCCATTTTCATCGGCGTTAACGACAGTGTCCTTATCTACCTGGCGAACAGTGATTGTGTTTGACGGGCAGGTCTTACGCGTGCATAGTGATTCGGTGGCGTAGGTATCTGATTGATATTCTCCGTGGAGCTCGGTTTGGAGAGTTCGATCACTGATTGAGATTGATTGGCCCGCTTTGATTAGAGCATAACTCTTTGTTGGACAGTTTCGTGGGTTGTATAGGGAGCTTATTGGATTTCCCGGGGATTCGCGAACGCCATTTTCGAAGGCGGGACACAGAATGTGGACTATCAAAGTAAATCTTCTGATTTGTCTCCGATCTGCGAGGGATTACGTATGTCGAAGATGAAGGGTTGCTAGTCAATGTGTTCGCTAGAAGGTGACAAACCGTTCAGGAAAGTGTTAATGGAGTGGCTGAGATTTACAGTGCCTCGGAGCTACTAAGTCTAGAAGGTACTAACTCCAAGATTTACTAAATCTCAGAACCATTAATTTTAAGCGGTATTAAATCTGGATGCTACTAATTCCAGAAGCTACTCAATGTAGGAGCTATTAAATCTAGAATGCAGTACGTCCAAGAGCTACAAAGCTCTGGAATTACTATGTCTGTGAGTTCTTTTCTATGAGGGCTATGGAATGTAGGACCTACCTGAGGCATGAACGCTTGAGGTATCTTCAGAATAGACGACGCAGGAATCGCAGGAAATGACAAGAAGAAACGAAATCAAAAATCCGAAACGCTGATTTCACACACAACCTCGTTCGTACACGTGTAGGTACTCGTGTTCATGAACGATGAATTCGTGTATTCATCGGGGCTCGCGTGTTCTTGCGCCGTTACTCGCTCGAGTGTTGTCGCGGCCTAGTCCAAGCGACGTCGGCTTCCTACCCCGGCTTTCCTCGTGGAAAATTTCCGTTTTACACGCTCGTCGACAAGCAAATCATCGCCCGCTGCGATTTGCCACAATTAGCATACGACTCTGCCTACGTGCCGATTCGTTGACGTGACGCGTCGGCCAATAGCGACAATACGTGTGCCTTACCTCTACCACTGTGTTAGAGAACGTGGGCCTATGAGGATACACTCGATCGGACCACCAAGTTTCTGCCGGCAACATTTTTGCAAACCACAGTACGTACCGTTAAGGAACTAGTTTTTGATCAGTTTAGAGGGCTTCCCGCTTTAATATTTATTTTTAACCTAATACAACTTTAAACTATAGACTTTTTTTATACTAAAAGATGAATTAATGTTTAAAATATAAGGAAAAATTTTAAAAAGTTGAAAATAAGTATAATTTAATTATTTATAAGGTATGGAATAATAAGGTGACTAGTAACTAGTTTTTGATCATGTAAAATACATGGGAACTAATTTTTGATCAGGTCAGGAACTAGTTTTTGATCATCTAAAATACGTGTGTTACGAATTATAACAGTTTGTTTTATGGTTTTATAAATGTTTATTAATAAGATAGTGTCCCTTTTTGTGTCAAGACATTTAAGTAATTTACACCCGGGGTTGGGACTTCGGTAGCACGAATTATGTTGCTTGAGTGACTTTCTAGCTTGAGCCCAAAACGTCAACTGACTCTCCGCGCCGAAAAACTCTTATTTAATGTGCTGGGTAGAGAGGTTTCACCCTCTACCCTCGAATGGCCAAGATGGAGGACAGGTCCAAATATTCCCATGTGCCAACGTACAACGCTGACGAAATCCAGACATTGGCATCGGTGGAAAAACATTGTAACGTAGGCCTTGAAAATCCTTGGGCTTCACGATTTCGAGGACCGCTCTTGTGCCCAAGGGTTACTGCCTTGTCCCTCACCAGATGAGCGCGCCGAGGTCGAGGGAGGTCTCCGCCTTGATTCACCAAAACTTTCCCTGACCTGGCCATTCGTTACGCACGTAACACGTGGGAACTAATTTCTTATTAGGTAAGGAACTATTCAATGTAAATAATCGGATACTAATTAAAAAGAAAGTACCAAATAAACTTATTTTTAGTATTATACCATCTAAATTTAATTTTTTTATAATTTTATAATGTCCTAACCTATTTTTTATTCAGGTGATCAAAAATTAGTTCCACAAGAAAAAATTGGAACAAAATAATGATCAGTGACTTTTAAAGCAAAATGATACATATAATACTAAAATTCTTGTTCTACATTGTACAGTAAACTATTGTAAGCAAAATGTATGAAAATAACCTTTAATACCGCTACAACCAGCAAAGAAATCGACTGTGGCGTCGTTGGTGATCTATTCGAACAGTAAGAGATGGCGTTCAACAGGGGCTTCCGTCAAGTGGGCCACCTTACACATTTATTTTCACGAAAACTAACAATACTAACTGCTTTCACGGACAACACATATATTTTTGAATTATCAATTTTTATGTTAGTAATTATTTCAAACAATTATTTATTGACATAAACTTAAAAGAACGATTTATTTCATGAACTGATCAAAAATTAGTGCCTGATCAAGAACTAGTTCCTTAACGGTATGTTATTTTATACTTTTGTAAATAATGTTTCGGGCAGTGTTCATATGATTGTAGTGAGACGAGAAGGGGCATGGTGGGGTAATGAACATGAGAGTTACCCATCATGCCCCTCACAAACCTAGAAATAAAAATCCAAGTTTCTCATTGTTCCAGGATGGTTAGAAACTACAGACGGAAGACGGACCGAGGAAACTGATACTTCTTTTCTATTAATTAGTCCAAAAGAACTGATTCCCTTGTGGAAAGGTGGATAAGCTGCTAAATATGTGGCAAATGGGCTCATTTCTCCTGTGTTGATGTAGGAGATGAGGACGACGAAGCCATACATGCGTGCCTCCTCTGTCAACCTAATAAATAATTACTTCATATATATATATATATATATATATATATATATATATATATATATACTTTATTTATATTGTTTTTCAATTGGTACCCCATCTTACCCTACCCTACCCGGATTTGTTGAAATTCGTAAAATTCCAGAAGTTATAGGCATTTGAGTAGCGGAAAATGCATGGGCAACAACCGGGCACTCGGCGCTCACGTAAACCTTTAAGGGGACCTTCCGGTCTAAAAGTCGATTTTTTTTTATTTCATTTTTCGAATGTTCAACCTTTTAGGAATACGTGTTTAAAAGGATTTGTTGAAATTCGTAAAATTCCAGAGGTTATAGGCATTTGAGTAGCGGCAAATGCATGGGCAACAACCGGGCACTCGGCGCTCACGTAAACCTTTAAACGCGTTTTTCTCGAAACAGTGTTCTCAAAACGGTGGGACCTGTATCTCCAAAAGTTATTATCCGATTCGACTGAACCTTTTTTTATTTTGAAGAATATACTTCTGGCTAGGGGGGGGGGGGGAACTAGAAAAAATTACAAACAATTGAAAATTTATAATTTTCAAAGGCGTTGAAAGGACGAAAAGTACAGGGAAAAGTGATTTCAAACATCAAGTGTCGTTATTTTCTAAAAAAATGTCATTTTTTAATTTTTTCTAGTTCCCCCCTAGCCAGAAGTATAATCTTCAAAATAAAATAAGTTTCAGTCGAATCGGATAATAACTTTTGGAGATACAGGTCCCACCGATTTGGATCAATTTTTTGACGCCTTGACTTTAACGACTCCCCAGGGCCGTCTGCAATAATTAATTATAAAACAAAAAATATATTTCTATAACTTAAGACACCCTTAATACAATGCAAAAAGTCCCATTAAATTATATATAGTAGTTTTCCTTTAATTAATTCTTAAAAATCACCTATTTTTTGGGGCTCTAGACCGGAAGGTCCCCTTAACTACCCCGTCTTGCCCCACCTTCCCCTATAGTTTTTGATTTTTGGTAAAGTATTAGCGTCCTCAACAATTTAAGTAGAAATAGGTGATCTCAATTGCGTAATCCAAAATGTACAATCAGATTTACTTAAGGCCTTTTGTTTGAATAATTGTAAGTGTTAAATATGTGATTATAATGGTACAAGGTAGCTCGTTGATGAATAATTTCCTTCCTTCCCCCGTTAAGTGAATACACCATAGACACATTACTTTGTATAGTAACTTCAAAATTGTCGAGGTAAAATTTGTGCAAATTGTTAGAGTCAGACTTGTGTGGAAGTTACTTGAAACTGCACAAAATATTTCAAAATCAAACAGCTCATTTGAGTACCTGTTTCATTTTTTTCGAACTGTTTTGCAAACTGTTTAAACCTCAGCTCAGAGAGACTGACTGTTTTATATCAATCAGAAGAATATATTCTCAAGTTTTCATTCATTAAAATTCAAACTCCATGTACTCTAATTGCACTTAACAAAACCGGCAGCCTTATTGTAATTACGAATTCATTTTCCCCATGCCTAATTGATTCTCGAAGATGCATCTCGCTCCTAAAGGACACATTCATCAAATTCGTTCTTAACGGACACGGAACAAGAAACGGAAGGGGTTCTCATAATTTTACAAGCACGTACAGATGAAAGCAACTTGAGATTTTATCTTCTCTTTCTTTCGTGGTAGTCGGGCGTAATCGATTGTGAGACGTCCCTGTGTCAATATGGCGGTCAATTAAACCGTGAGATTAATTACGCGAACGAACAAACCACTGTGGGGATTAATAATTTTATTACGAGTAGCAGAGTAATAATTGCAACATGGCGCAGTGAATTTGCAGGCTGTCTTAAATTAATTTCATGTGAATACAGACTGATTCAAGATTCTAGCTTTTCTTTAAGCGAAAATAGAGAAAATTACTACTTACTTAGACCAGTACCATATTTTCAAAGATCCAGCTGCATCGTTTTTTAAATGGAACCTTTCCATGTGCAATAAATATTCGTTATCTGTTCACCACTCGGGACCGGGCACGAACATATAACGTGTAGGAGGCCACGAATTTCAATTCGAGCTGGCTTTTTTATTCTAATAATGATACCGTCGAGCCTGGGGCTCGCTTGTATGTTTTGCCGATCGCGGCAACCGGCAGTCGAAGAAAAGGACAGCGAGTGAGAAAGAGTGAGAGCCAATGAGAAAGAATGAACGACAGTCGTAATGAAAATGACTCAATATGATTCAAATCACATCGTGTTTGGTCTTATTTTCATCACAAAAACCTCACTAATGTGTTAAAAATATTTTCATAAGAATAAAACGATAAATTTAAACATTTAATTTGTCATTAAGGCTGTGGTCTTTAAATTCCTAGTGTCTTATGTCAGGGTTGGTTTTTTTTTACTCGTATTACCTTTCACGCTTGACTGGTTCCAAGGGAGATCCTCCCAGCCTAGTAGCATTTATTGTTGGCATTTTTATGGCCAACTAATTCCCAACTTGGGGATACTGTGGGCCAACCAGGAATGCTACTAGGGCAGTTGGTGGAGCGAGGCGACGATCATATAACGAATATTTCTGGCGAACATATAACGACTATCTACTGTATCTTGATGATATTGGCTACACTTCAAACTCAACGAGGAACTTAATTTTAATTTTAACCCAGCAAAAATTCCAAACCCCATTCTTGGGGAAATGAAAAATATACATAGAATTAAAATTATTACAATCAGACAATCTCCATCCATCTTGTATTCCAATAAAGGTACAAAACAAAATGACATCCACCATGAAACTCCCCCCCAATCCCAAACCGTAGCCCCTAAGTCGTGCATCCAGTAGCAGTTAACAGCTACTGAAAGATTCTGAATTTTAAAATACCACTACACAATCACAACTGAATAAACAAACTCCTCTTATGAATCGCCTTGCTATCCAAGCGAAACACCAATAAAAGGAACGAACCGCGCTAAAATTTGATTACCGCGCTCCCCGCTGTAATCCTTTCGCGCACTTCCTTCTCACTCCGCGAGGAACGCTCGCGTGTCCCGGTCGCGCGTCCCATTAATAATTCATTTCCGCGTGTCGTACGTGTTCGGCGTATCACGCGAGTAATCAATTAACCGCCGTGGAAATAGATTTCACCGCGGTGCCTCGTAAAATTCGACCACGCGCAGCAATTAAACGTTCTCGCCACTTGCCAGCTCCGTGCTAGCGCGAGGTCGCCACCCCGGCCGGAGCGTGGCGTTACATCGCCGACCCCCGCCGCCATGGCCCGCTCGAGCCAGACAAAAAGCTCCTTGTCGTCGCGAGGTGCGCGGGTTTTGCTGGCCGGCACACCCTGTATACAGGTGGTTGCAGCCACGGGCAGCGGCAGGAAGTCGTTACGGGATACCGGTATCCGCACGGCCAAGTAAAATCGATGCACGCGAGGCGCTTTCGAAACTCGCTCGCCCCTCCCACTCTGTGTAATAAATAATAAGCGGCGAGCACCGGTAGCTCGCGTTGTTCGCGGAACGATAGGTGGGCTATTTCAGCGACGTTCTCGCTTACGAAAGACGTATTCTTCGTTCTCTTTTTCGTTCGGAACCTGCAGCGCTGGTACTCGTGTGAGAGTGTATTGGGGAAGCTAAGAAAAACGGTTTACGGGAGAGAGCATGGTTATCAGTAAAATGTGAGGTATTATTTATTTATTGACGGGGTGATACACTCGATGGTTTACAGTAGTATACAGATAATGGAATAAAGAAGAATAGGAATAAATATTACGCATTAACAGTTTTATGAAATGAAGATTTTCGGTATGGGTGGCTCTTATTTTTCAAATAATATAAGAAGAATCTGTGTAAAGTTTGAGCCCGATCGGATAAGGGAAAAAGGTGGCCCCTGGGCGCTTGAACATTTAAATAATTATTTAACAGCTCCCAAAGTCGATTTTATATAGTTATCCTCTAATGTCTATATCTTCGATATTTTTGCGAATCTCGGTCCCAAATTTCAGGAAATATTCATGACATATCAAACGCTGAAAATATGCAAAATAAATCGATCTTTTTGGCATATCTGAGCATATCTATGCCCCAACCCTTAAATGTTTACAAAATAGTCCACGAAAATAAAAATTAACAATTTTTGTTGTGCCTTCATAAATAAAAAGTGTTGAAGAAGGATTTGAACTTCCAAATTTGAAAAAAAAAAAATTTTTTGTTTCCGTTTTTCGTAGTTTCTTCGAAAACCGTTTGTTCCGCAAGAAAAAGAAATACAACATTAAAGATGCTCCTTGTCTATATCTACACCTTTTGCTTGACGTGTTTTTTTATATAATCAATAACATGGAGCATAATTATATAAAATCGACTTTGCGAGCTGTTAAATAATTATTTAAATATTCAAGGGCCTAGGTGCATCTTTCCCCCTTATCCGATCGGGCTCAAACTTTACACAGATTTTTTATTATTATTTGGAACTATTCTGGGAGGTGCCCCGAAGAAAATCTTGAAAAAAAATTTCACCAGGAGCAAATTAAAGCCACCCTAGTGATGTATACGCCGAGTGGCTTGAAATACACAGTAAAGTATGTAGAAGATATTTTGGTAAATGATGTTAGCAGAAATATGATTTCTTTTTTCATATTTTAGTTTTTTCGGAGTTGAAGCCTGCGAGTAAACGCTAAAGGGGACATGGACGATGAAACGTTAGGAGAATTAAGAGGTGAACGATTCAGACTAATCTTAAGCGTTGATCCTGAAGAAATTATGTTTGATGAACGACGTTACTCGTGGGATCTCGTAAGAAGCGACGAAGACGGAAACGAGGATCGATCGAAAGAAACGCGTCGGCTTAGGATGAAAAGCAGTTAACGGCATATCATGAGAAGAGAGAGCGACTGAGCGTCGTGGAGGATCTTTCTCACGGAGCTCTTTGCTATAGGGCAAAGATGTCTGCATACGCCCGACGACACGATTATGATTTATGCCGAATCGAATCGAGGCTGATTTATGAGAACGTAATGTTCTTAACTGTAGGATATGCCTGCCTGGAAGGCGGCTCGTGGAACGATTTCCGAAACGCATTCTAATGGTCGAACACGGGGAAAGGTTCAGTTGTCGCTGAAAGCGATCTTGCAATAAAGAGCTGCTTCCCTCGAACACGGCAAAAACTATTAATAATTATGCAATTGTGGCTTCGTGTGCAGTTAACGCGCTCGCTGGGAGAAATCATTTTAAATGCTCCGCCGTGGGTGCGATTTGGGGCTCGTACATCAAATACTCTTCTATCTGTACAGGAATCGTTAAGAAATATTCCGAAATGTAGAAGTTGTTACTTAGGATAAACATTAGGATACTAGGAAGCATTAAGAATTAACGTAGGTACTAGCAAGATTCGATTTGATTTGTGAGCAAAATTTAACTCCACAGTAACACAAGGCCCAGGTGCCATTTGTAAGCAACTTTCTTACAAATTTTTATATTCCTCCATTCATGTTCCAGGTGGAGGACTGTTAATGGCTCTGAAAAGTTTATTATTATGTCCTCCAACATTTCTCCCTGGCGCCGTAGAAACTTTTACAGCACTTTCGTTTGCTTGCTTCTTTCATCAGGTCTCAGCTCTTGATCGGTTGTACCACGATTCACTGGACACCTCGTGCAGTGATTCAGTGACATAAGTTCATCAATTCAGTTTCAGTTTCATTCATTTCCTCTTGCCCTTCTTGCCCCTCCTGCCCTTCCTGCCCCTTCTTCTACGTCGCCTAGCCATGGATGGATCAAATAAGGGTTCGCGTGGCGGTTTAGGCGGTGGGGTTCCGCGAGCAAGATGTTCAGCCGCTGGAGAAATTCCAGCGATATCTCTGATCAAGCTGGCCGGTGGAACGGTATTCAGCTTCACCGTGGGATTCCCGATGTTTGCTAAATTATTTCCCAATGATCCGTGCAACATGCCCGATTCCTCTACGAAATTGCATTTGTACTCCACTCCGTCGACGTTTTTGAAGATAAAGCAGTTGGTCGTGAGAGCATAATTCGTCATTAGACACCTAAACGGCGATAGTAACGATAACATTAATGCTATTAATAACCCTGGCCATAAAATAGTCCGATGTATTTTATAACGAATCATCAGAACGATGACGTTAAATTTTTTTAGAAACGTCACTTAAAATTTTTAGTTTTTTTTATGTGGGTTCTTTACAGTGTGATGAAATTTGTAATGAATTCTTCAACCGAAGTTCTTTTCATAGTACCTTCCCATATTCGTAATGGTAATATCAACACCCAATTGTCCAGCAAAACTATTCCCAGGATCAGTCAACTCAAACGGTCCTCTAAACGTAAAAGGTTTCGGGTCCTCCACCATCAGCGTACTCTATAAGAATAATACAGTTATCTTAACACAACTCTGTCACGTTAATATACGAACAGGATTACAAACATTAGTGTAAGAATCAATCATTCCTAGGTTTCAGAGAAAGAGAATAATTGATTATGTAAATTCTTCAAAATGTGCTCCCAAATTGTTGAATAATTTAACATCAAGCGAGAATAATTAAAACGATAACACGTTTCACTGAAGACACATTCTTTTTCAAACGATTCTCAAATCACTTCCTTTTCTACAGTAGATACGTATTCCGCAAAAAATTCAGAGAGCAGAAGCATATTTTTCAGTAAACACTGGCCTGTCGTTCCATTTTCACGTTACTATTCAGTTAATTACTCAGGCTCTGAAATCTGAATTTTTACAAAACCGACACCACTGTTAATTAAGCAACAGGAAGAATTTGTTCTTACTAAATCACAAACGCAACCGCTGAGATGCGTGCGAACGCAGCAGATAGGATAATGGTCCTTATCCCTGAAAATACCAATGCGCAGTGGAACCCTCTTCATCCGCTTGACTAACTCCAGGCACGGTACTGAAAATTGACAAGTCTGTCCACCGTTGAATTCGTACACCCAGATATCATTTACATCGTTTTTATGAAATCGGTCGCGTTCGGAGACTTCCATTGCTGGAAAATCGATGAAGGCAACTTTCGCAACCAACGGCGCTCCACCGGTGTCATCGTAAGTTTCCTTGTTCAGTATCAATTCGGACACGTAAACGTCTATGAGGAATAATCCACATTTCACAACCTTCGTCTCTTTCTCCATTTTTCTTTTTTTTTTTTTTTGTAATTTTTTTTCTTTTCGAGGTTATGGGGTAACTTGTAAATTTGACGGGTTGAAGTTGCAGTGACTTGGTGAGATATCACCACCGACGACAGAGGTACGGGAGAGCGGGGACAAACGTAACGACGACAAACGTCTTCTCCCGCCTTCCACAAAAGTTTCCAAAACGTTTGCTTTACATAGTTATGCGTGTTTAGTGTTTCTTTTCTTTCGCGGAGTGACGCTGAGCAATACGACGATTCGTATGCCGTGGGCAAACTGATTTCGTTATTTCGACCATTCAGGAAAGTGTCTCCTCTGTTGGTTTTTTTGTTAATATTCATAGTTAAACTATAGACATTGATCCAATTATTTGTTAGAGCGTTCTTAGATAATGTCTTTATAAGTTCCTGTATTTGATTTCAATAAGTCTTGTATAGTTTGTACGTTATAACAGTTCTATGCTGAAAAACATGGCTGGGGGCAAAAGTAACACGTCACTACGGGGAGTAGTTGAATCCAATATTAACAATAGTTTTTAAAAAAAAATCATAAATATTAGTTACTTTTGGGGCCGTTACACGAGATTCCATATTAAATCAAATACACAGTATCAAAGAAATGTTTGAAGCTGGTTATGCTTTTTTATCGTTACCTACTTAAAATGTGTTTATTTAAATGTTTGTTTCTATCGTTTCTGATAATAAAAAATGCTATTTTGCTTTGGAAGAAGTGTTTTTACTTAATTCTCCTCAAAATAATTAGTATTACTTTCGTCCTCATGGTATGTTACTTTCGTCCTACCCCTGCAGGACAAAAGTAACAATGACAGTCACTGCGGAAAATTGCCATAACTGATTGACTAGGTACTTATCATGGAAAGCTGAATTTGTGGTCAAATGATAGATCAAGAAACACACTATCTTAAGGCATAATTTTCGTTTTTATATCTGTAAGAGGTAATTGGCAGCTAGGCCAAATGTAAAAAGTGTTACGTTTGTCCCCGCTCTCCCCTACACCAATTTTCGCGCTGTCACAGAATCTAGATAAAATATTGAGGAATACGAGATTTCTAAAATTAACAACCAATACAAATCCTGCACTAACACAATAGAAAATGAAAAATATTTCAACCCCCGCGACAACTATCACAAAATCTAGATAAAATATTGAGGAATAGAGGTTTCTACAATTAAGAACCAATACAAATCCTCCTCTAACACAATAGAAAATGAAAATTATTTCAACCCCCGAGCCAACTATCACAAAATCTAGATAAAATATTGAGGGTCAGAGGTTACGAAAATTAAGAACCACTACAACTTCTACTCACATAATAGAAAGATTATTTCAACCCCTACCCCAAGTTGCAACACAGAACGCATACAAAGTGGAGCAGACCCATCCATAACTAAATAGGCTACGAAGTCAAAAACATGGTTCATCCTGACTAACTTCAACAGACGACTTTTGCACAGTTCGACCCGTACGAATTGATATTCAGCTCACGAGGGAACTGGTTAACAAAGCAGGGTTAAACTGTGCCGTAGCGGTGCTCTAATTGTAGAACAGGGTTTGCGGACTGTCGTCTCTCTAGTTCGGTGAATTATGGCCGGGTCACTGAGCCCCGTGAATCCTTTATGTCTCGCTCAGCCAGGTTAAGCATGCGGCTTCCTAGACGATGGAAGACGAAAGGGTGTAAGTGTCTGGGTTAGGCATAGGTGAAGTCAGGGTTAGGAACCGCGGAACCGGTTTCAGAACTATGGATCTGATGGTCCCGAGCCGAAGTGATTTATAGCGAGACACGCCGATTGATGGACTCGCTAGGGATAATTGTCCAAACTTGCTTCTTTGTGCCCAAATTGTTTACTCGATTTGTTGTGAACAGTCGGGACGCGTAAGGCATTGTTTCCTGGGGAACAAATATTGAACCTAACAAAAGTACAGTGATATCTATTTTCGTGCTCGAAGGAAGTGAATAATAGAAAGATAGAAATGAATAATGATCTGTGTTGGTTGAGATGAATATTTTTTGTGAAAAGAAGATGATTTGGTGTTTTGGGGGAAATGGATAAGTAACACGGCAAGGGGAAGAGAACACTGATTTGTGTGGTACGAAGGATTAGATTTGTTGTTGTTTTTTTTTTTGTAAAAGGCATAGGGTAAATCCGGGACACGCGGCCGACCTAATATAAAATGGCTATTAAAATTAATATAGATATTACTTATTTTATCAGAACAAACCTAATATGTTCAGAATTTTATGCCGATTCAGAAAAACTGGTCGATATTTGCTTTAAGACAATATTTACTGTAAATCGGGTTGAAAACTGAAGTCATGACATCTGACCACCTCACCCGAGGTGCCGGGAGAAATGGTTTTCGTCGTTGGCAGAGACCACTCACATAATTATTCATGGAAAATTAACAAAGGATAGAGCAAAATTATTTATGAGTGAATACAACTACTGATTCATTGATATTTAATTTGTTTACGCTGAACAAGTAAAGAACACATCAAAGAAAAAGTGAATTACCTACTGGCGATTAGCAAGGCAAATGAATACAAAAGTGAATAAATAAACTAAATAAACAAAAATAATAATAAAATAATAATAAAAAATAAAAAAATAAACAAAAATAATAAAAAAATCATAACTCGACCATCTCACCTTTCTGCAGCGAGACATGGTCTTCTCGTTAGCTTTGAGAGGAAGAGTTAATATGGCCAAATACTTTGGCTGCATTGTCCCTCAATGTCTCTACTATCTTATTATTCCAAACATTAAAGGAAAATAAACTTAGAAGTATATTTTACATACGATTCTGTACTACCGCTGTTTGACAAAAGAGGTTAAATGTAACATCAGTTTACCTTTTATAGCCTATAAATCCAGAAAACCACAGAAGGATGCAAAATAACGCTATTCATTCAACTATTTGGCTTCTAGAGAAGTAATTGGTCTGCACTTTAATGCATTTTTACGTATAGACTCTGAAATATAGCGACACGACCAACTCTCCGGCCCGACCGCGTCTCCCGGATTTACCCTAAGCAAATAGTAAAGGTGGAAATAAATTAAATTGAGAATTAAGAGGGTAAAGAGTTAACTAATTGGGAGGCAGCACCTATGCATCTTGCAATTACATCGCATTAATGTCTGCTGCAAGAAATTCCGCATCACGCTAGGCGTGTACGTTTCGATTGCACGTGCAATTAAAATATCCCGATACTTTTGCAACGAGACGTATTCCAGTAGGGCGCGTACTATAATGACGTGCAGTTAAACATCTACGATTATTTTACAGTTATAATGTGATAATTCCTGTCTTGAACAGCATTCAACCGTCCAGAATGTTTCTACGGGAGAGTTAAACAGCAAGGTTATCAAGTCTAAAATGATTTTCTATTGAAGGTAGAGGAAAATAAGAAACCACAGCGCGATATTGGAATTACTCACTAATTACTAAGTAATAACGTTGTAATTGCTTGGCAATTAAAACAGTGATACTTATGTTGCGCCGCAACAGCTTCTTATTTCGCTATTACTATTCCCACTGTAGCACCGGATGCGTTAAACGATTTTTCCGTTCACGTTAATTGATTCAATTTCCGTGTAATACGATAAGCAGCCATTAAAACCTTTTATCATATATCTACTTGCAAAGATAAGCTTATGAAGACAGCAGGTGAAATGCAATAGCACATAAAATCGATAACATTAATGTACCATACAGCAGCGTGCACCTGAAATTTAAAAAGTTCACGATAGAACCCTAATCCAAAAATGTTAATTAAATACATCTTAAAAATTAAATCTCAGTCCACGAAATATTAAACAACTTTTCAATTTTTTTCATAAAGATCGAGTACCCAATAATCCCCGTATTATACCGAAAAATCATTTTACCACCCGCCCTTCGAATCAAAACCAAAAAGTAATCTACCCTACTCACTGTCTCACGTCATAATGTATCTAGTGATCCAAATAATACACTGACACGATACACCAAGTCACAACTGAAATTCCCATTCATCTGCTGTAAGAAACAGAAAAGCATTTCCTCCGGTGATATTAATTAACGTACAATCACAACAGAGACCAGTGGTACGACAACGAGAAAGCATTTTCGATGGCATTACCTTTCATGGGAGCTGTTAAGGGACGCGCAGGAACCACTCACGGCGCAACGGTTCGCCAGGGTGAGAACTAATTATTGTTATTAAGACGTTCGAGGGGCGGGCCTCTGGTGCAGGGTCGTGTTCCGTCGGTCGTGGCAGCGTCAGTGTCCGCGTTATCTGCTTACTGGCTCATATCCCGCAATTAGGATATCTCCTAGTGAATCTCGCTGCGTCCTCCTGCGCCATTTTATACGTGGATCGTGACAGGGGTTGTTACTTCATTTCACCCTTAACGCCGACCTGACGCCTGACCCGAGTACGTAAGTGAATCGAACAAACGGCCCCTCGCGCTCCTTTTAGCGTCCGAGGTGAAGGTGTAATTGAAATGTTTTTGTAGAAGCGTAATACGTGACTTAATGGGAGCGATAATTTACCCTGTAGATGTAAAGGGAGAGGCTGCCACGACCTCGGAACGTTGAACTCTCTCGATCTTCATTTTAGTTTTAGGACTGAAAGGGTACAAGACGATGAAGGAAATTAATTCCTTGGCGAAGAAACTGGTACCAAGAGATTAGCCAGTATTAATGGCGAGTGGTAGCTAACGATAAAACGACGGCCAAGGGTTCGACGAGAAAGTACTGTAATCTTGTTGCAATCAGGCTTCGATAGAGATCATCGGGGATTTTTAGTAGGCTTAAATCGCCACCGATCTTGATTCTGATCCACGATATTGATCCGAAGCCCGTTTGGTCTTGTTAATTTTATCTGGCGTTCGGTTTGACGATAATTGTCGTAGCTTTCGTGCGGTGCTAGTGGTCGAGCGCGATATTCGGCGGCCGAGAAGTTCAATAAAGAAGGAATGCGGAATAAATTGAACTGGGAGTTTATGCAAAATTGTTCGCTGCACGCCAAGTAATTACAAGGGAAAGAGATATGTATTCATTTACGCCATAATGGTTGCAGGAGTCAGGGGGAAAATGTCTAATCGATGGAATGATAATTTGCTCCTAAAACAACGACTAACGTTGTTGGAATACAGCGACTATTAGGTTTGAAAAAGTAACGTTAAAAGCGTATGTTGAAAGTGATTCAATCGTAATAAATATTATATTGATTGTCTTCATAGATACTTCATAGATTTTCTATGAAGTTTCCTATGAAACATATTTCGTTCGTATAACGATGTTTCATAATAACTGTAATTTTATAGTATCCTTTTTGCTCCTCTAATTACAATGCATTTACCTTTTACGTAACATTATGGACACTAACTGTGAGTCATTTAGTAATTGAAATTAACTGTGTTTCGTAACCTGTATTACGAAGATGCAATTTCAACTTTCTAATCGTGAAAAACTACGTTACCTTTTCGCTTGATAGTTGCACTATACGATGTATATACAACAGTACGTATCGTAGGCTCTAGCTTCTCAAATATTCCAAATTACCAAATAACAATCTTCTTTTTATCAGTCCTGAAAATATTATTATTATTATTATTATTATTATTATTATTATTATTATTGACTCAACGGGAGAACCCTTTAGAATACAAAGTGTAGACAAAATACTAAGATAAAGAAACATACAATAAAATACAATAAAATTAAAAATAAAATAAAACGAAAAACATAGAATATAAAGTAAAGTAACAAAACAGTAACAACACAAGAACATGCCAGTCTATACACGGCTATATCGCCGTACCCGGTGAAACGCTAGGTTACAGAGGTGGCACTCTCCTAAGTAGCTGATTCCTGAACGACGCGAGGGAGGCTTGAAATAAATCTATGTCCATGTCTATGAATATCAACCTTGTGTGTTCCTCCTTGATCCACGACCCCCATTTTTCCAGTATAACTACTCCCCACCAAACTACCTGCAAATACACTCGAACCTCGATAATTCGAACCTCGATAACTCGAACTTCGATAACTCGAACCTCGATAACTCGAACCTCGATAACTCGAACCTCGATAACTCGAACCTCGATAACTCGAACCTCGATAACTCGAACCTCGATAACTCGAACCGCGATAACTCGAACCGCGATAACTCGAACCTCGATAACTCGAACCTCGATAACTCGAACCTCGATAATTTTTTCTAGAAGAGTTCCCGAAACGAACATCAACCACGTGACGTAAACAACTCGCCGTTGCGCATATGCGTTGGACGAGTGAGAATCCAATAAGCTGGGTGTACATCGAAAACAGTGTGTAATTGGAAAGCAGTGGGAGCAGAAGTCTCCTCGATAGGGCGAGCTTAATAAGCGTTCTCCGATTTCTTTTCGAGCGGCGCATCCGTGCAACGTGCCGGGTCAAGGTGGAGCCGTGGTAACAAAGTCACGCCGTGAGGAAACTAGGAAGAGCATCTGGCCGTGGATGGCAGCGTCGGAGAGTAACGCGATTGCGCGTTCATTCGTATATTATTGCGGCGATAAACAACACTGTTAATTCTCAGCCACGTCCAGGCCTTAGGTAGTACGTAGAGGCCACGCGGGCCGATATGATATCTCAATGACGGCTGTTGAATTTGCATTGCATTAGGCTCCGCCAGCATGGGCCGCTCGTACGCCGCGGACGTTAACAAGAGAGAGTGCTAACGGGAGGGTGTTAACGAGAGGCGGAATGACGCGGCAAGTGAGGAAAAATAGGGCCAGTAACAATAACGCTCGTCGTAATTCTGCGCCGCGTCGCTCGCTTGTTAGACTTTTTACAACATGGCGGGGCCGCGCGCGAAACCCCGCCAACAAAGGCCCATTCGGTTCGTGCCGGTGTCCCGAGATTGCGATTGGAGATGTTTAAGGTACCGTTCAGCTTCCACGGGATACTTTGAATTGGAGCAATTAGGGGCTCGATGGCGCGATACGCTTTTCCTTTTATTGCGCCAGGTGTTGATTGCTTGGTATTGTGGAGGACCGAGGTCGGTGACTTAGAGTAGGGCACTGTAACATCCTACTGGTATTCCGTGTATTAAATGTACGCTTCGTGTGCTTCAACGTGGTCCTAGTGAAGTTTTATGTATTTCTTCTGTTCCACTTATGGGGGTATTTTACTCTGACATGCGATTTTTTTTAAGTATTTTCAGGAATTTTTTTTATGGACTTAATGAAAGATTTTTATTGCGGACCAGGGGTGGAAGATTAGGTACAAGTAGGATTATCTTCACTAGAAGTGTTTGCTAAACTTCAAACGCGTTTTTCTCAAAACGGTGTTTTAGAAAATGGTTGCCACGATATCTCAAATTCTACTTGACCGATTGGACCCATCTTGGACACACATCTTCAGCAGATGTGTCGCTATCGTCCCTATAACAGAATTATGCCAAAATATATATTTTTTTAATTTTATAACCAGAAAATGACAAAAAAATCGTGAAAGTCGACACTTAATGTTCAAATTGCAGTCATTTTAAGAATTCTTGAAACTTCGATCCAAATCTGCTACCAACGATAGTCATGCCCGAGTGATTTCAGAATCTTTTTGGGTCTTTTTATTTCGGATGAACAGAACAACCAGATCCATGTCAACAAATCGAGCAAATTTTTCGAGGAGTTTCATGGGTTGTGGTGCCATCTTTATTTCATATTTTCAACCCCAAAAAAATTTTATACATAGTTTAAAATAAAATAAATATAGAGTAAAACGTTCAAATTGAAGAAATCGCATGTCACAGTAGAATACTCCCTTAAAGAACATTCGAATGGAATAATTTGAGAAAGTGGTAATCGATTCTGTAAACTCTAATTCTTCGAGCACCTCTGTTATATCTCCAAAACCAGACAGAACATGCAGAGCATGGCAGAGCTAGGACACGATCCGCTAATCAGTCGTTAGCAAAACAAGGAAGCACGTCACGTTCATTTTGACACAATTACGATTCAGAAGCCTTCTCCCGATTAAATTTAACATTTCTGTTGAGATCTCTTGAAATTCATCCCCAGGCCCTTTCGCCACCCCGTATATTGGTTGGCAGTAATCCCGGTCCCAATACCTCCGCGATAGCGTTCAACAGGCACGCTAAAAGGACGATGAAAAAGGATTCCACTAAGAAGAGTGCTAGCCCGCCGATACACCCGAGGCCCGATGTACCCTCGTCAGCTGAATCTTGAACACAATCACGTCTGCGACGAATCCACCAATGAGCAAGACGGAACATCGCGTACGGTGCCCCATAGACGCGGAATAAATTCCGCGCGGTCGTTCCACGGCCGGAGAACGATCCCCGTGGACGGAAAGCGTCCTTAGTCACGGCGGTCAGCGGCGTAAGTTCTGCAGAAAATCGCCGATAGCTGGAAACGGTGGAATCATAACTTCTTGCGGGGCGACGATTACCCGAGCATCGCGCGATAAAACCAGGCCTATCCTGGTGTGCTCGCCTTTCCCTTTCATCCTCTTAATCCTACCCGCTTGCTTCTCTCTTCCTCTACCGCCTCCATTTTCCGTCTCCCTCTTTCTCCTCGTATTTCTCGTCTTCGTCTTCGTCGTCGGCGTCGTCGTCGTCCTCGGCCGTAGTTGTCGTTTCTTCAGCCGCGCTCGAAGCAAATCTGCTCGAGCTCGCATGCGAGAAGAAGGTGGGCACCGTTTCACCGATAACGAACTGGTTAACACGCGTTCATTACCCGCGGCCACGTAGGTATATTAACCGGGCTATCCCTCGGTAAGATTCTCAACCTGCCAGCGGCCGCCACGTAATCATTTCTTTCCGTTTCCCTTCTCACAATTAGATACGCAATCGGCCTCCTGGCGCTTTATCGAATTCCGATGGGACACCGGGTGTAGAGCTTCAGATAATTCGGATAACTAATTGGGAAAGGTGGGTCGAGGGGGCTGCTGATATTGACGATCTCGGCCGCGTTCATTTGCTGATGTGGGTCGAAGTCTGGGGCGAGGTGCAGTAAGTGGTAGAAGTTTGCACGAATGCTCAAGATTTGAAGTATTGTAATAAAATAGGATATTCTTGGTAATCCTGTCGGGTATATTCTGACGAATACGTATTCTTACAGTGATGTTGAATAGTCAACAGAATACGCATGGTTTAATGTGCTTGTAAGTTTATTATGGTGGCCATCTATTTCCTAGTACGTCAGAATTTTAACCCGGCGTTGGTAAGGTGGGGTCTCACAGACCCCAAAATTTTTGAATTGGGTATAATTTATCATGCGACACTCACGTGGTTTCAGGAGTATTAATACCTTTAAGTTGTTGTACGATGCGCTGGTTAGGCCACACCTGGAATATGCGTCCGTGATCTGGTTCCCTCATCAGGCCTACCTTATGGTGGCGCTAGAGAGGGTACAACACAGGTTTTTGCGTTTTGCGTCCTTTCGCCTCGGTCAACCCATCAGCGTGTTTGATCACGATTATGGGCCGTCTTTGCGAAGATTTAGGTTCCTGACGATTCAGCAGAGATTGGAGTTGGCCGACCTGTCTTTTCTGTTCAGGATCATTAATGGGAGCATTACTTGTCCCCAATTACTGGGTTTAATTAACTTTAGCGCGCTGTCCAGACCATTGCGATCTACGCCGTTATTTCGGGTAAAATTTTTTCGGACTAATATGCGTCAGAGCGACCCCATCACGAGGGTATGTTTGCGCGGGTGCGGGTGGGCCGACAGAGTAGATTTCTTTGGCACCTCTCTGGCAGGTTTTAGACGGTCGGTCACTGCACTTATGGGATCGCAGTTGGCGCAATAAGAACCTTTGCCTCGCCTAGGCATTTCTGTGTTATTCGTCTGTACTCAACCAACAGTATTTTATTGCGTTCTTTTTATTTTATTTTACGTGTACCATATTGGGCTTGTCCCGTTTAATAAATAATAATAATAATAATAATAATAATAATAATAATAATTTTTTAACAACGCGTGGCAGTGAGTCGTTCTCTAGTTTGTTCATTATAAAACCTAGAAAGTGTATATTTTTGTTGAAAATTAAAGTTGTTTAATTAGTTTAGTACTTTTGGATAATAAAAATTTAATTTGCTGTATCTGCGTTTTTATTCTGTAAAATTTCACGCTCAATACGTAATCTCATATTAATTAAATATATGGATTTCTATATTAGGCTTAATTATTTTCGGGGTCTGTGGGATCCCAGCTTACTACTCTTCTTACATTTCCCCACCTTACCAACGCCAGGACCAGTGTAATGGTCTGAAAAGTAAGGGCGTTTGCAGGAATTTTTTTCAACTAAACAACGCAAGTAAATCAATGTATTGCTTAGTTTAGTTAATATGTGTATATTAAAGGGTAAAAGAAATTTTTTTTCAACCAAATTCATAAATTCGTTTCCAGTATACTCTTCGTCAAAATGTACGCTGCGGCAAAATCGTTCCTGTGGCGTTGACAGTGCCTTACCCATATGGTGAATCTGAATTCAAAAGGACAAAAATATTTAGAAAATAGAAGCCTACGTCTATTACGTGACGATAAAAAAATGTTAATATCGCAAAAGATAACAAAATGGCGGACCACTGAAAAAATTCATTTTTTGGGGTAAAGATGTTGATAAAAAAATAGAAGGAGGCTGTTAATTAAAAACCCTGATTTTTCATGCAATAAATGCCGTTGCTCGTGTCAATTGGATGTATAGCTTTCTCTGCATACTGTCAACGCGGTTGATATATATCGTTCAGGGAAAAACGGGTTCAATGTTCCACTCGGTTCAGTCGCGCGCTTGACACCGCTTCACAGAAAATACTATACCTCCGTCAATTTTACGAATTTCTTCATAAAATTTGGAGAGAGCGTTCTTGAATCGTATGTCTTTCAGAAAATGTGAAAAAGAAAAAATCGATTTTTCCGATTTTTTACAGTGGCCTCCCCCTTTAATACACAAATTTTCACTTTGGGAAGTTCGAATTTGAATACACCGTTTATAAGTTGTATCTTTTGTACTAATTATTGTGGTATCCAAGAGATTAGAGTGAAATGTTTAGTAAAATATACACACTGAATATGTGCCCCGATTATTTTCCTTTTCGAAACGCACGGAGAACATTCTTAGTCGCTGTTTTCTGTTTCGATCCACTGAATCCATTTGTTCGACCTGCGCGTACGGTTATCTAGCTCCAGTGGTCAACAAAAAAGCCTATCTGAGGTACAATTTAGATAGCAGATTACAATAATAAAAGTACGTCGGCGTATTAGCATAATTGTTGCACAAACGGATGCAAACTCCAATCGCCACCCCGATTAACTGGGTTAGGTCTCGGTTATCTAAAGTTCCCTCTTTTTGTCGAAGCCTACGCATGGAATTAACGATCGCGAACTATAATTTAATAAAACTTTTTCAAACAGAATATAGGAAACAAGTAAACCTGACTTTCGCTTTCAAAACCTACATATCGGAATCTACTATAGATTGTACGCAATGCGGTTAAATATACACTAAACATTCAGATCTCTAAAACATCAAACGTTCTCGGTAGGTACACGTTGTTGCTACCATTCATTTCCATATCGCCATCACAAATTCAACATTACGTCTAGCTAAATTCCAACCAACCAAGCCTTTCATTCGTTGCAAACTTAGAAACGCGCCAAAAGGTCGAACAACCTCCTACAAATTCAATATTTTCTTCGGTAACCCATTACCTGCACAGTAAAATTCTTCAAACACCTCTGTTATCTCTCCAGAACAAGCCAGCGCATGCATATATACTGTACACGCGTACGAGTACTCATTGGAGAGTGGGACACGAGCTACTAATCACTCGTTAGCAGAACAAGGAAACACGTCACGTTAAGTAAGATCGCTGTGAAACAATTGCAATAAAGGTAAAGGGGGATTAATACACCTGCAGTCCTCCTAACACCTTATTCCTTCCTTCGGGCCAGAACCCTCTTCTCGTGCTTAACCCTCTAGGGACGGGGATGTTTTAAACTTAACGTAGAATTTTTTTGAGCGTTAAAATAGTCTATTTTATACTTCGGATTTGGAAACTACTCGTTAGTTTTTTTTTTAATTTGTTTATAACAATATAACAAAAAAAGTTTAATTTCGGGTTCTGATGGTACAACAGTTTCTTCTCTGCCTACTAAAGGTCACTATACCTATCAAATCTCGATCTTATTGAACGTAAATAAAAATGTGTTAATCTGAATGGGACTCTGGAGTCCCAGTCGTCCCTAGAGGGTTAAGCGTTCTTGAGCGTTCGTTTCCCCCAAACGGTGGAGCTGAGAGCGCACGTTTCCGGGCTTTCCATCGCGCTGCAAGGCAGTACAGCTGCGAGTCCCGGATTCAACTGGTTGCAAAAGGAAACTGGCCGACTGCGAAATTATACAGTCGCCCTTTCCGTTAGCGATGCTTTTTCTCGGTCCCGGGGACGGTCCACCTTAATCTTGAAGCTGTTCCCGGTCGAACGGCACGGAACGAGCCCGCTCGTACACAGTGGAAGGCAGCATTAGCGTGCTAAGCAGATGCAGATGAAACAAATGGATTCGCTCGGTGACCGTCGTAAATCCATGGTATCGTTGACACGATCCGTACACCCTCGCACGAGAACCGTGCTACGAACCCCGCGCTACGACCTTCTGCCTTTCCTGCCCTTTTCTCGTTCTCTACCGAGAAACGGGCCATCACGCGGTGCCTTTACAACAGCGCCAAGTTTTGATTTATGCGACCGGAGACGCGTACGGCACCGGCATGGCATCGATTAGCAGCCGCGATAATCGCTGTGACGCGCGGCGACGGAACGGGGATCCTCGTCGCTGGCCTGACGACTGTGGTGACGACGGATAGTGGAGACTTATTAAATCGCTCGGGTTCTATTTAATAACGAAGCAACCGACATAGTCGACCATACAAGGGGAGGACCAGAATTCTCCCACGTGGATTTCAACCTGATTTTTCAGGGTGGTAGATCTTTGATGAAGGTTGAAGTTCTGGTTGATGGATCGTGCACACATGTACCTAAATGTCCGAACGGCAATCTCTCAACTTTAACCTTCATTTTTTCGAAAACGAGTGGCCACCTGCGGCTAAAAAAATGCCAAAAGCCTTGATTGGTAAAGACTTATCACCCCCCAACAAAATTTGGATGAAATCCGCGTGGAACGGTCACGGACCTCCCCTTGTTAGACTCTAAAGAGTATCTGGAAATCAACACGTCTGAAATCGTTAAAATCGACTGCCACTGGTTGGGGTGGAGAAATGGGTCTGTTTCGCGATGGAGGTTACTGTTTGCGAGGCTGATGGGTTGGAAGGTAATAAGGGGCTAAGGGTAGTAGGTAGATCAGCCTTTGCAAACGTTTTTTGAGTCGCGAATCCATTTTATAAGATTCATATAACCCGCGACCCCCGATATAAGGTAATGTGACTTTAATAAGGTATAGAAAACCCATTGAAGATAGGTATTTCAGAATTTAATTCTAACTTTAATAATAATATTTCATTATCTCCATGCATATATTAAATATACTCAAAGATGTTTAATATATTTAATTATCTGGTTCGGTGTGATGGTCGTCCTTGCATCTGGGTAAGCAGCTTTCCCTTTTTTTTCATTTACCTATGAAAAATCAGTGTTACATGATTAATAGAATATGGCGATCTAACCATATTAAAGTAAATAAGTGCAATGAATAGTCAACTAAAAATAACAGCGGCGATTTTCCAGCAAACACTTCGCGACCCCCTTGGGGTCACAGTATGGGAACCACTGAGGTAGATGAAGAGTGGAAAAGTGGTGTAAACACTGAAATAAACAAAAGGTGAGGTACAGCCATCTGGATGTTATAGAATCTAATCTTAATTCTGTGAGTGACGTGGGCGTGTTGTCACCACTATGAAGATCGAGAAGAAGGCAAACTTTATGAATTTTTGCGATAAAAGTATTGGCCGCGAAAAAAGTTGGCGAGGAAAGTAGAGACAGGGAATTATGGAAAGCGTGGATATTACGAGTGTGTGTTTCGTTCGTCGAGTTGTCACGTGTGCTCCTGAAGCTGGGTTTACATTAGTCCAGTCCAGTGATCCAGTCCAGCACTGGATTAGAACTGGAATAATGTAAACAGTGTGATCATTCCAGTCCAGTGCTGTCATTCCAGCAGATTTTGACTGAATCGAAAGTCTACTTTTCGATCCAGTGTTTACCCCCTCCATCGAGAACACAACATTCCAGCGTTGCTGGACTGGTCTAGACGGCTCAATCCAGTGCCGCCTGGTGCCGCCTGAAGCGTAGTAGGTACTTACAGCGTACACGTGTTTGCATTTTGAAGAAAATAATGGCAAAGAAATTAAATGAAGACCAAACCTTCAAATGCTAATCTATACTCAGAAGGATCCTCTGATTTCAGTTGTTGCAAAAGTAACGCGGAGCCACCTTTTTCACTTCTTTCCCTTATCCAGTTTCGCATCCAAATTCGCTTTTTTCTCTTCATTTCTACATCAACTATGTCAATAATTTCTTTACAAATTAATATTAAAGCAAGTTTCAGATGATTTTTTATCCTTCTTTTGCGCGAATCCATTATTACCTATCACTTTTAACGGTTCATAAACGACTGGAAGACTGTTTTCCAGTCGATTCACTCGCTGGATCCAGCGACTGGAATAATGTAGACCTCGACCGATTTCCAGTCGAACCACTCGCTGGATCCAGCGACTGGAATAATGTAGACATCGACGCGATTTCCAGTCAAACCACTCACTGGATCCAGCGACTGGACTAATGTAAACCCAGCTTAACCCGAGAATTAGAGTGCAAATTGAAAACGTTGCACGCGGAACGAATCGCTAAATCCGTCTACGCAAAATTACGCGGGTAAGTGGTTTCGCAACGGAGGACCGTTGAACCGTGTCAGCGGCTCGTCGATGCATTTTGCCATTTTTCCGTCCGTGATCGCCAGTAATAAATACGTTGTCTCAATTGGAATTTAATTAATGGAACGCAATTCCGCTTATCGCGATCGAAAGCTCGCGGTACACCTCCGTTCCATTAAGGCGGCTTACGAAGCCCACGAAAGCAACGGGCAGTTTCGTCTATGAATTACATTCTACGCGCGTTGCGTTTCTGCGTTTTCGACATTTATAACGAACGATAGTAACGCTGGCATGTGGAAAATCCGAGGATGGATAAAATTCAGCCAGGAAATACCTTTGTACTCGTTGGAAATCTCGCTAAGTACAGTGTAAATACCCTCCGTCGTTTCATAATTTGTGTACAGAATGTTGCCGAGTGGATAATGAAATTCATGATGGAAAACGCTCCAAAACGATTCTTTCAACAGCCATCGCTAGTAATCTTACGCTACACTCCCACATGTGCCACAGCGAGTGCACAGAAGAATCTTGGAACACTGAAGAAGAGTTACTTTTCGAAGGAACGTCTTAAGGAGGGACTCTACCTTGTTGGACCGAAAAATTGCATTTTTTTTTTTTTGCTTTTTCGGAAAGATATGAGTCTTGTGTATACACTCTGCAAAGTCCTTTATGGCCCTGGAATAGCTTAAATAATGGTAAGTAGTCAATTTCTATCCTTATACATAATATGAACTTTTAAGGGGGGACTCTACCTTGTTGGACCGAAAAATTGCATTTTTTTTTTTTTGCTTTTTCGGAAAGATATGAGTCTTGTGTATACACTCTGCAAAGTCCTTTATGGCCCTGGAATAGCTTAAATAATGGTAAGTAGTCAATTTCTATCCTTATACATAATATGAACTTTTAAACTCGATTTTCTCGAAACTACATTTTTCGACCTGGCGTTGAAGAAATCTCGACAACCAATGAAGCAAACAACTTGAAATTTTACATGCATGTTGAGCAAGCGTCTATCTATCTATGGTAGTAGATTTATTGCCGTATTGTAACCGTTCCTAATTTTACTTAATGATGTTTTGCCGATTTTTGAGAAAAATTCGATTCATCATATTCAGAAGCCTGCCATTTTAACATTTCTTTGTTTATCTTAATGAATCTACTACCATCGATAGCCACATTCATACAGATTAAGAATCTCTTTCGTTTTTGTGTTTCAGATTATCCTTCGAGTATATTTCGTTAACGCCAGGACCACCCGAGTTTTTTTCAACGCCTCAAGTCAGCGCTCTGTATCAGCCACATCTTTTTTTTACCGTCACATAAAAATTTATAACAAGAGCTGAAGATACAATAAAACAGCCTGTCAAACCGCAAATTAATTTGTCAAACCGTTTTTGTACAAAAAATTCACCAAATTCATCGATTTTTCGGCCCAACAAGGTAGAGTCCCCCCTTAAGGGGACTCGGCAGTCAGATCGCTCGAAAATCAAGTATTTTTTGCGAATTAATTACAAGGAGATGAACACAAATTGTGACTAGTAGGTTTGGGTAATGTTTATTAATACTATAAACAGTTAAAAATAAATGATTTGAATATTATATACATGTGTCACGGGGAAATTACCCGGAATATAAAAAATTGACACTGACTCGATAATTCACTCGTGTCCTGCTGGACGGTTCGGAAATGCACGAGGAATTCTTAGTTTTATGCTAACTCTAGTGGGGCGCGTATATTACGAGCAAGGGATAGGAAGAATAACTGTTACTCGGTAGAGTGCTGGTCAAAGAATGATCCTTTATTCTCTCCACAGCCGGACTTGCAGGAGAAATGCAAGATGCGCCTTCTTAGAATTTTTAGAGATAATATACATCGGAGTGTCCGGTCTTCCTAGGAGGAAGATAGGCAGACCGGACGACAGGGCCGCATAACATATGTATGACAGCGCTACAGTCGTCTGATATGTAGGCGTTTTTTTTTTTTGGAGCCGCTGTAATTTTGCAGTGATTCTGGCCGTAAGAAATTTAATTGTGAAATATCCTCTGAAATTTATACTATTGCCCGATGAGAAGAAGACTGACTACCACCAAGCTGAAATGTCACAGGGGCAAGGGGAATCGTCCACTCGCATCAACCTATCCCCTCTAACACAGTTCGTCCCGTGACGAAGAACGTAAACAAAACCAATCGCGACAATCCGCGGATATGGACAGCCGCTAAGAACCGAAAAGTAGGACTTCTTGGAGGGGATAGGGTGGAGCGAGCGGGCGATTCCCCTTGCCCCTGTGACATTTCAGCTTGGTGGTAGTCAGTCTTCTTCTCATCGGGCAATAGTACTTTGCCCTGGCCCCTATTCTGCCCTGAAACTATTGAAACAGAAAAAAAATCAAAATTATAAAAATGGTGGCTGCAAAACGGCAAATTTTAAAGAAACGTCATTTTTCGCCAGGGAAAAGAGCCATTCTATTTTTTTTTTTTTTTTTGACAAACCAAGAGTTTTTACAGACTTATGCGTAGGTTCAGGTCGTAACTAGACATGTTTCATATATGCTGAATTTTTTTTCAAATCGACTGATACCTCCGTTTTCTCCCAATCACTGCAAAACGAAGAGGAAATATGATTCCGAGAAAAACGCGCTTAAAGTTTCGAAAGAGGAATCTAGTCTACCTGTGTGCGCGCAGAAACGGTGTATGGCGCGTTCCACCTTTTCGGCTGTAAAATCCCTAATTTTGTGTATTTTAACATAAACCAAACGGCATTTTAATCGGGAAGGGTGGTACTTTCGAAAAATGCAACCTAAAAAACCGAGTTTCTGACTGCCTAGTCTCCTTAAATTGTGCTTCGATAATATTCTGCAGCACGCATTACACTTCTGAGAACGTAGCCCAACGGGCAAATTGTCAAACAGCAGAATCACCATACAGAGAATGAGACGCTACAGATGACACTAACAAGGAGAGGTTTTTAGGTGTCCGCCTCCGATTGTTTTGGTTTTTGGATATGTTTTAGCGAACAGAAAAATTAGATACCTATATATATTTTTTCATTGCGGAGCAATTGATATTTAGATGGTTAAACTACTCCTCAAAGTTATAAGATTTTCAGATGTCAGCCTTCGGTTGCTTTGGTTTTTGGATATGTATGTGTTAGAGGACCGAAAAATAAGGAATATGTGTGTTTTTATTTTGGCCCGTTTGTATATTTAAGGAGTGAAATCACCCGAAAGTTCATAAGAAGAGGTACAAAAGTTCCGAAAACCTAAAAACCTCTGCTTGTAAGGAAAGGGCTTAATCACTAACCTAACTAGAACTCTGTTGTGTGAAGCAACAACCTATCGTTTAGGCGTTAAAAGCGTGAGGATTCGTAAGACTGAAATTAATTATACGTGTTAAAGAAAGTCCCCTAAAAGTACCCTGTGATCATGAGTATTACAGTGTGACAGATGTAGGTACATATTCATATCAAAGCGTATAATTAAGCCCTAAATGGAACGGTTCTGCCTTTACTTGTTCATTCCTAACCAGCCCTATAATTTGAGCTCAGGAAGCGTTCGTCCAGGGCGTGACCGCCTCTTGTTAGCCGATTTCTGTGCCTGAAATACCGGAATCGATAGCTGCGGCTGTTAACGCCGATACAATAGCCGGAACAATATCGCAGGAACGATGCTGAGGATTTACACGTTGTACGCGCGCAACCGCGCTCGCAGAATTACGCGGCCTCCGGCTTCTTTGAGACCGGTTTCGCAGATAAAAAAGGAAATCGTTTCTGTCTCGATATTGTATGTATTGTTTTATTGTTGAAAACTGGCCGAGCGGCTTCATTTTCACGGTTGTTTCATGGATGGTTAACGATAAGCGTTCAAAGTGTCACCTTGCAAATATTCAATTAATTCAGATTACAATCATGGTATTATTAGTATTGTCATAAACAGGTGTTATAGATATCTATTGTGTATCGGTATTGTCTTAGATAGTTTTCATTAAGATCCTTCCTTTTTTATGAGCCACAACATTGATCCGGTTTATTCGTAAATTGCATAACACCCACGAATTCTTTTGTGATAATTGATAGCGAGTGATTAATATTTCATTCCATTTCCCGGAGGCGTATGAAATATTTGAGATTCACGGAACAACGATAAATGGGAACCTAGCAAATATTCATAGAATGCCAGATGTAGAGGATTATTCGAAATCAAATCGAAATTACTTGTTATTGTATCTCCATTACGCAAAGAATATAGTGTACATGATAATATACGCAAAAAGCGTGATGCAGCTGAAACACTATTAGGGTGACTGTACCTAATATCGCCAGGCAAAAGTTAAATCGCTGTCGCTTGAATAATAATTTATATTTTTTCATGCAGTTCGTTTCAAAGTAAAGAGAAATTATTCATCTTTCATGTAGCATATGTTAGAATCGTTGAAACATACAAATTGTTAATTAGGACTCAAAAACCGTAAGACATGCAAAAATCGGGTCCTGAAAAAAGTGTACCTAATATCGCCTACTCAAGAAATATTGATTAATTCCTGTATATATGAGTTTTTAAAGTCATTTTCACATGTGCTTTTATTATTTCTTGCTCTATAAATGTCTTTTTATCCATCTTTGATTTCATTTTTATTAGAATAACATAGAAATTTGAAAATATAGATTTTTAAAATATTTTATTTTTTACGTTCCGATGTACATATTGGACAAATAAATTTTATTTCGGTTGCTCCGCACATTCCGTGACCTCACCTGTAACAAGCATTACATCGAAACCATTGTTCTCCGGTAGGCGGTATTGAGAACACGCATACTGCTAAAAGAAAAACGCTATTTTCATTACGAAAAATATTTGAATCGATTTCATTTCTTAAGTACATCATTAATTAGGTATTTCTAGTAGATATTCTGGCATTCACAGATTTATTAGACTTCCCTTCTCCGAATGTGACGTAAAATTGTGACAGTCCAATAAATTTTGACAACTATTAAGATTCTCTAAAATCCTTCCCTTTCTGTAATTGTTGATCACATGATGCTGCAATTATAGTATGTCTTCCTACATATGTTTAGGTACTAATTCAGTGCATAACCGATAAATTTTAGAGCTTACTTTAAGAGATATAGCGAGATATGGCGATATTAGGAACACTGGCGATATTAGGTACAGTCACCCTATAATACTTAACCCTAATAATCCCAGCTTCCTTCCTGATTTCCAGAATAAAAACATTATCACGCAATTCTATATGCAAAAGCTTTCCAATCTCACCACACATTTTAATCCAAACACCATCCCTAACCAGAACCAAGCAACGACAATAATCATCCTTTGCCCATGAAAATCTTAAGAAAAATCCGTCTACTCCGGATTCAGCCCCAGGGACGACCTCTTTCCGCATAAAAGACCGACGAACATTATTCCCCCTGGAGCATCCACAGTGACACTCGCGTTGTTTCCCCGGATCGCCTGGCCCCTGGACTCTAAGCCCGCCATAAATACCGAGCTCCATGCCTCGGACGGCGCGCGGGGAACGCAGCCACGGCGGAGAGACGGTCATTGAAATGCAAAATATCGGGGCTCGGGGAGAGACGATAACGAGCCCTCGAAAAAGCGACGGGAAACGGAAAGGGACAGCGATGATTTAGCGGGCGCAGCGGCGCGTCTTATTCCGCTGGGGCCGCGTAAATCAAGGATCCTTCGCGCGCGAGCAATTAATAGCGCGTCCGTAATGCGCTGTTGGCATGCGAGGGCTGACGCGCCGCCTTTATTTACCGATGCGATGAAATATTGGATCGCCGTTCGCGAAGCCGGCGCGCAGGGATTCCAGCGGGCCCGTTGGAATGAGGAAATCGCCGGCATCGAGAGCCGTTCGCGCCGCTGTCGCACTCGAATTCACGCGGCCGGACGGTCAACGCCGCCGATTGCCACGCGTTTCCAAGCCTCCCGATGCTTTCGCCGATTCTTTGACCGGCCGGAACACCGTCGGCGGGTTGCCCTCCTCCCGGGGGACCGGTTCGTCGCGAGTTTCTCCCGGCCCTGGCAGGCAACTGGCGATTCTTTTCCACCGTGTGACTGATTGATGCCCCGTACTTTGAATCTATTACATTGTACGTACGTGGTCGTACACGGGGTGAGGCGATTGGAATCAGGAAGATCAAGGGAGCTTTCACGATTAGGTGGAAACGTGGAGTCGGAGAGAGAACAAGGATCCTACAGGGAGATTATGTGTACTTGAATAATGCAATATGCTTCAAAATCGTTCTGCTAGCAGCATGGGTTATGACTTGGAACTTGTTTCAGCAAAACGATTAGGCGTGGTGTGGACTGCGTGCTCGTAGAAAATAAGTGTCCAGTTTTCTGTGCTTTGTGTTTACTAATGGCTATTCTGCGGGCAGAGACTGATGGCGGCTAAAGAGCCGCTGGATGAATTTAATATTTCCTGAATTTAAACTCTCGCGTGGAAAGGCTGGACATTAGGGTGGTCGCAAGACATAGGGGGATTTTTTTTTTCGACGTATCTTCGACGGCAACCCCCAAAAAGTTGCCAATTGGTGTAAAAACCCCAATTTTTTTAGAAAAATAGCTGTTTTTAAAACTTTAGGGCTGATGAGGCAGGTCTTAACGTTATTCGATCGAGCTGAAACCTTGACAATCTTATTTTTACACCAATTGGCAACTTTTTGGGGGTTGCCGTCGAAGATACGTCGAAAAAAAAAATCCCCCTATGTCTTGCGACCACCCTACTGGACATGCAACCGTATGTATAATTAGGGTGACTACATGGCAGGGTTCGAAAGAGTTCTGGAACTTTTCAATAGGTTCTATTTAAAACATGGACGGTGGAACTTGTTAAAAATGTTCTCACATTATAAGTTCCTATGAGAACCGATAAAGTTAAAGTTCTTGAAAATAAAAGTTTTAGTTTGGAATGGAACTTAAATATAAAAAATATAAGAATAAAAAATTTTCTATAATACAGGAACAGATATTTTGTTCATCAATATTAAAAAAGTTGTCGATCAATGAAACAAATGCTGAATACTATTAAATGAATAGTACTACAACAATAGGAAATAATTATTACAGTTAAATTGATATTCTGAATGTGTTATTTATTTGTAATATTTACCTACGCAGATATTATAGAATTTTTATGTATTTTGGTTCATGTAAGTTATAAACAAATGTTGTTTAGGTATTATTCTTGACAAGTTCTCTTTTCTGTTCGATACTTCTTATGAAACTATTAATTACTTATGTTATCATTTTCATACATTTAATTAAATAAACACGAAGAATATGATATTATATTGTTAAATAAAACTAGTACCTAATAGTTTAGTACTTTTCTTAATCTTATGCAACCTTTTTTAATAAATGTTCTAGAATAATTTGTTTCCATGGAACTTTTATTATGTAACTTGTAAAATATCCGTTCCATGAGAACACTTTTTAAAAAAGTTCCTAAGGGTACCATTTCTTTCAATAAAAATTCCACGAAAACAAATATTTTCTGAAACGAAACGTATAAATTCTAACAGAATTTTTTAAAAATAAGAGTTCCAGAATTTTTTTGATCCCTGCTATATGATATCCAAAAGGAGGATATGTCCTCGTTTTTTAACAGTGTGCTCCTATCACCTAAAAATGTCTTCCATTTTTTTGTTTTATCCCCAACTTCGGCTTGACCCTCAAAAAACTCCATCACTATTTACCAGATCCAAAAATAAAAAAGGCGGGCAATTTAGTCTGAAATCGTTTGAAAAGGAGGACGTTGTAAAATACAACCAAATTTTAGATATCCACTATTATTATGTAAGAAAACATTAATGTTTGTTTTCATAATAAAAGTTGATATCTAAAATGCGGTTTTATTTTACAACCTCCTCCTTTTATTGTGCTCCTTTTTCATTTTTGGGATCCGGTAACCCTGTTCAGTATAATTGAGTATTGTCTAAAGCTTTTGGTAACAAAATCTGATTTGTATGTGTTACGATTTTGCTACCTGGTTAATAGATTGAAAGGTCAGATGTAAAGGAATAATCGTTTTGCAGCTCACCAGTGAGAGTGAAAGCATTTCATCGAGAATACGTGAATCGTGTAAATTAAGATGACTGTTGGCTTTCATTGGTCCGTTTTTTTGAGGAAAGAAACACACGTACATATGTACACTCTGCTTGCTGAATTATGCAGATACAGTCATCGGTGCTGCATAAATTTAACAGAAACCCGATCGAACGATCGGCGAGAATATTATTTATCGAAGGAAAAATGGGAGTCCGTGAGGTCTGATACCACTTTGCCCGCGGTAGAGGAGTAATCCGAGGCTATATTTCTGGTGGGCGTCTTGCCTTGATGGCGAAAAGGAAACGAAGAGAAGGAAATGTAGCAGGTCAAAGAGAGGGAGGAGAAGGGAGAGAGTGCTTGGAATTTGCAACAGAGTTGACTGATATTGCACTGTGCACATTGCAAATTCTTTCCTCGCGTTTACGCGAAACTGTCTCCAGCAACGTGCGACGATTTCCCTATCGCGATTTAAATATTCCGTGCTTCATTTAACGTACACTATTGTACACCATTAACACGATCAGCCGTACGGTGTTTCGTTTTCGAGGAAATCCGGCATGGGAACTCGTTTAGCATGCATGCAACATACCATCAATAAGAATTAGAAAGACACAGTAGTAATTGAGGAGCAACTGCGCACGAACTAAATGGTCGCGTGTAACTTCTGTTTTTCCTTTAAACGCGGCTTCATGCTGCAGAAAATCGATTTTGGAAATAAAACCGATTCTTAATCGAGTGCACTCATACCTACTCGATTCCTTTAACGACTCCTGCACTATTTGCAGCTTTGCATAAGACTTGAGACCGACATTTCTGCATGGATGTTGCATCGGAATTTGCAACTCAGATTTCGCGATTCAGTCACTGAGAAACTGCTACATGCTAATTCGGAAGAGCGAATCTTCTACGAATAGGTAATGGATGTATTCGTTCCAAGATCATTTTAATGTTCGAGCGGATTAAATGCTCTTACATTTCCTGTCGCTCGTAAACACACTTATTACTTTAAGGTCAGCGCAGTCAATGACGAACTTATTACTCGATGAACCTTAATTACTGCACGCGCTTTAATGCATGCAATCTCATGGAACCAGTCTGGCGACGTTGATAGTCCCGTCAATAATTAATAATCGATTCGCCGTAATCAGGTTTGCGACTACCTCGCTACGTCCACGTCGCGTCGTGCGGTGTAAAAGTTTGCCACTTGTCCGCGCCTTTCCGTCAATAATATTCTCGATTCGTTAGCTCCGTGGGTAATGAACACTTGATCGGCTATCGACTTCGTTGCACTGCCTCTGCACTTCAAAAAAGGCATGGGCGAGACCTAGGTTTTCAATTAATGCTGGCCAACTTTTTGTCATGTACATATGTATGTACGGCCGCTGATTACTCAGTGAACTTATACGAATTGTTTTTCTCAGAGCCAAGCAATAAGGTCGTAACATCTCGTTAACATTTTTGTGCTCGTTTCTTCGTGTAATATCTGATCCTGCAGCGACAGTTCAATTGAAACAAAAAGGTTCAAGTAGTCTAATGATGATTTATATCCTCTGATATTTATCCGCGGTAATTCCCTTAGTGAGACGTCAAAATTAACAGCTGAAGTTAACTATTCAACTAGGTATTTAACTTTTACGAAATCCAATGCAGGATACGGTCTACTAACGGACAACTGTTGAACTTTCAATCCACCAGAAAGAACAGTAAATCAGTACAGAAACTGCTAAATTATCTAATGTACTTACGTACACGCGTTAAATATTAAAATACATTATAAATTCTAAGCTCAAGTTGAAGTGGTGGAGTCGACTTTAAGCAGCATAACACAAACGAGTACTTTGCAACATCCGAAATTCAGCAAAAAATTCGTTCGCCATGCGTCTTATCGCAAAGCTTCTTATACACCCAATCGAAACTATCGCGTGGAAGTTGAGCAATGGCAGAAAGACAGCGGAATCGCCGTTTAGAAGTTTCTCACTTGGCCTGGAGGCGATCGTTATCGAGGGGCGGCCTCCGAGGAAGAAAATAGCCTCGTCGACGTACCTCAGGTGACTTCGGCGTATGATAATATCGCTGCCGGGTATCCACCATCTTCGTGTACGATGCGACAACCGCGATGGGCAGGAAATGTCAACGAATGACGGGGCAGTCAGCGCCAAGGATCAGACGCACCGTCCTCCACGGTCGTTTCGCGTTTTACAGCGTTAAAGAGCATGCACGTGCAACAATGTATCGATTGTCGATGAAAGTTCACCGGCCCACATTACTATGCGCTCGAAAGTGGAGGAAGTGTGCTATTGTTCTATTATTATCGGGATTTATTGGGTCGATGGTATTTTGACGAAACGGAATCAGTCCATTCGAGGATCGATGAAGACAGATTTCTATCGAACTGGATGAATGTAACTAACGAGTCCTTAGAAAAAATTCGTGGATCATGTGAAGGTTATTTAACAGGAGTGTTTGTTGATTTGAAATTGATAATGGGGATGTTTTAGTGTGGAGTAGACTTGGAAAGAGTAGATGTATTTTATACAGCGATAGGTACGTAGCATAATTGAGTTGGTATGTTACAGAACATTGGACTTCGAGGCGTAGATTTATTATTGGAAATTATTATTGAATACCTGTGTAAGTAGGTGAAATCTATGTCCACATGTGCATTCTGTGCATTTGTAATTGCTTTTTCTTAAGGAATATCAGTGGAATTCTGCTCCTTAAGGGGGTATAGGACTATTGAAATCTCGAAAAATCGATTTTTTTATCATTATTAATTCTGAAAGTGCCATGCTTTGTGAACATTTACAACAATGCATCGTGCGGAAATTCGAATAATTACGAAAATTATAGCGCTGAACGTAATTGAGTGCACCGTCGAGTAACCGCCTCGCAGAGCGGTATTGGCGTATGGGACTTAACTTTGAAGCCGTTTATCTAGAAACTACATTTTCAAACACGGTGTACATCATAACTCTTGAACGAATTAATATTTTCACTTAAAATTTTAACTGGAGCTGTAGAATTCCTTCCCCTATCGTGTGGAATTTCCGCATTAACATTGGGTGTTTGTAAACACATTTTATAACTCATTAAAGACGATTTTTTTCCCATAAAAATGTGGAAAAAACTTAATTCGTGTGTAACTTTTACAATGTTTGTTTAAATTCGCCACCAAAGTTCCACACGATATGTATTAGTGCAGAAACTAATCATCCCAAAGCATTTTGCTTTTAGATGATTGCTTCACCTGGGACTATGTATACCAATTACAGCTGCGCGCTACGCGGGACCATCTTTAGCGTCAAATAACTTGAATAATTTTCAACATTCTGACAATTTTTTTATTTTACATTACTCGTTAATGCGTACATAAAAAACTGTGAAAAGTGCCAGTACGGCGATTATTTGGTATCTAAGCAATTCAACCGACAAGAAACCGTCGATTTCAGTCGTTCAATAGTCCTATACCCCCTTAAAAGGGTCTCTTTTCCTAAGGACGATAGTCTGAAGAAGCATTACCATTCTTGCTAAGGAAAGAAGTTCCTAGCGAGATGGATAAGTAGAAAACAGGAACACTTCTAAAATCTATGAATTTTTAAAGTTTATCTACAGGTTTTGCATTACTTAATTGTCCAATAAGGATACGCTTCCATACAAAGTCAGAAGCTACAGAGTAGCTACCGGGCGGGCCTCGGTTTTCTGAGCCGAGTCCAGACCCGAACGGTTCCGGGTAACCCAAATGATTCGGATAGCCCGAATGATCGAATATCGATTATTGGCGGGTCGTAAGCCTATTTAAAAAGTATGTAATACATGAAAATTCTACAGTTAACAGAAAATTACAGAGTGGCTCCCCTGTGCGGAGATAAAAATGCGGTATGCAGTGCTTCTGAACGAGGATACAGACCCAGAAAAAAAATCGACGAGTTCTGTATACGAATTAACAGAAGCAGCTGTGCGATTGATTGGGTCACGCAGGCCATACATGGATTTATACTTACGGCAATGAAACGTCGAGGTTATTCGCATATGCTTGTGCGGCGCATAAAAGTTAATAGATACTTCTCCGGAAGGATGGGCAATCGATGTGACCATTAATCAGTTTGTATAAAAACGATAGGTCAGCCATTGATCTTCTCTCGCGTAAAGTCGACAAATTCATTAAGGGGGGTCACTCAAGTGAAAATGAACTACCGGTTATTTTGCAGATAAAAAATTGAAAATATGTTTTTCCATATTATTTTTTACGCTGAAATGAATTATGTAAGAATTAATACAGTGACATTTTTTTTTCAAAAATTTAAAAAAAATAATTTCGAAAAAATTATTCGAGATACCCTTATCTCTGTAGTATTGTATACAAAGACTGCAGAAAACATTTCAGCTCGAAAACTTCATTTTTGTCCGAGTTATAAAGTTTTTATGTTTTGGCGTAGTAACTAAAACGCTCCTGCTCCGTACGTTGGACCTTCTTCTTCTTGCAATGCCTGTTCTCTTCGGGATTGTGCAGTTCGTATCATTTTTCTTGCACGTTTGAATCTTTCTGAGGCTTTCTGTTTATACCTGCGTACTCGTTCTTTGTGAGGGTTTTGAACAATTTTCAATGATTGTTCGCTCAATTGCATTTGGTTGTCCTTGAATGCATGTAATATTGTTTTCGTCCATCCTTCATTATATTCAGTAACAGCTTCTGCGACTGCAGCTTCAACAAGATATTTGGAAGGAAAAATATCCCTCGGGCACTTACGCCATATCATGCTATGCAAACTTTCATTAGAATTTTGCGTAAGGCATTGTGCACAACGACGGAGCAGTTTTTCATCGCTTAGTCTATTATAAATTGGTAATATTTTATCCAGAAATTTTTCTCTGATAGGTGTTCCTATTTTCTCAGCATGAGAACCAGGTTTTCTTCCTTTCGCAATTGCTGATTGGTAGAAACACCATGATTCTTCACCCGATGGACATTTATAATGTTGTGGTTTCGTATCCGTCGACACTGCGTGGTATATCGTCGCGTATGGTTCTCTAATGCCTTACGTAAAATTCTAATGAAAGTTTGCATAGCATGATATGGCGTAAGTGCCCAAAGGATATTTTTCCTTCCAAATATCTTGTTGAAGCTGCAGTCGCAGAAGCTATTACTGAATATAATGAAGGATGGACGAAAACAATATTAGAAAATTGTTCAAAACCCTCACAAAGAACGAGTACGCAGGTATAAACAGAAAGCCTCAGAAAGATACAAACGTGCAAGAAAAATGATACGAACTGCACAATCACGAAGAAAATGAAGTTTTCGAGCTGAAATTTTTTCTGCAGTCTTTGTATACAACACTACAGAGATAAGGGTATGGATTTTAATATCGAATAATTTTTTCGAAATTTTTTTTTTTAATTTTTAAAAAAAAAATGTCACTGTATTAATTCTTACATAATTCATTTCAGCGTAAAAAATAATATGGAAATACATATTTTCAATTTTTTATCTGTAAAATAACTGGTAGTTCATTTTCACTTGAGTGACCCCCCTTAAGTATTGATACATAAACTTAGTATTATTGTTATCAATTATTATCGACCTTATTAAAAAATAAAGTACGATAGAAAAAACGAGAAAAACCCCGGTAGGATCAAAGTATCAGACTCGAACCCATAACCCTTGGTTTCAAAACCTAATCACCCTTCCACTCAGAAATTTTTTCAATGTGTTTCTTCTGGAAAAAACTGTATGGAACTAATTATTTGCTATTGCTTACCAGAAACGATATTACTCGTTTAAGTTCACAAAAAGTTGATCTTTTATACTTGTCACCAACATTTAATAAATTCGATTTATAATTTGGCACACAAAAACATACAAATTTTAACACGCGTTTACACAGAGATCAGAAGTAGCCGCCATGATATTTTCCCCTTGTTTAGGAGCTCTTGTTAATTTACAAGAAATATATAAAAAAAAAAAACATAATTCCATAACTTTTGAATTCTGACTTGTTTCCTTATATCTTGGGAATCTGTCCCACTGTGGTGATGGATCGCAGCACATAGACTCCTTCCGGAGGAGTCAAGCGATTGACCGCCGTGGTAAGTCGCAGGCTAGGAGATTCCGTCATAATGGCTCAAAACAGACACTCGTCGCATTGTGTCGCGTCTCGAGTAGCCTAGGTTGCTGCTGAAGCAGACGCACAGACGCAGCGGTCGAAAACGCGGCTAGGAAATCCCACCTTGAAACACATTCGAGCGGCTCGAACGAATCGAGCAACCCGACACATTCGGGTCGCGTCTCGATTCTTTCGAGTACTCCGAACAGCTCTACTACAGAGGGGTAAACAGAGGATATTCTTTCTCGTTGCACGCGACGGGCAAAACTTGCAGGTATAGTAACTTCACAAAAGTGACGCACAAAATCTGTGCACAGAAAGACTATGTTCCGATATTCGTCCAGCCGACGCCAACAGATTAGAAAGCAGGAAGTCCTCTTTCATGAAACGAAGCTCACCAATAATTTATCATGCGCGCTCGAATGACATAGAGCGCGGCGATTAACGCTTATCATACTTTAATCAAGCTGTTCATTTCGTCGGCGAGTTAACGTAGACACAGCTAATTGCCTAACCGAGCGACTAAGCAATCAGCCGGCATATCAATCGATGGATTACTTTCTTTTTTCGCGTTACAAAGCGAGCCGTTGCGCCGCGCCGGCCGCGTTGTGAAGCATTGGAAGAGCCGCGGAGGAACGAGGAAGCAATCGGCGAGCCATCGAAATGAGCAATCGCCAATCGTTGGTTAATTAACCACGCCGTTTTGTGCTGAAACCCCACCGTGCGATTATATTCAAGAAGGCTGGCTCGTCGATCTCTCACTTTGAACGCGTCACGGCTGCTCCGATACACCTTCTGGAACAATTCTGCAATCTCATTGTCCGTCGCGGAGCTTTCAACACTTTCGAATCCACCGCCATTCAACACTCACTTCATGCTGGGCTCACAGCGATGGTTAGCATCGTTGCTGGAAAAATTGGTAAAAATGTTCGACTATCGTTCTGCCAACGAGAAATGATTTTAATGAAAACCATACAGTGTTTGGCTTTCGTGTCATAAGAAATGTTTTTTATCTATAGGGGAAAGTGGGGTAAAACGGAACGGGTGGGTAAAACGGAACACCAATGTTTCGGTTAGATAAGAGCTGCGAATGAGTTGGCACCGCGTGACATGGAACCAAAGGGTCCTCATAGCATTTTATGATAGACCATAGACCCCTGCACAAGTTATTTTTCCATTAAGGGGACTAGGCAGTCGAAAAATCGATTTTTTTTTATTGCATTTTCCGAAAGTACTATCTTTTCTGAATAAAATGCCGTTTGGGTTATATTAAAATTCGCAAAATTGTTGATTTGGCAGCTGAAAAGATCAAGCGGTAACTTATAGCGTCGCCTTTGCCCCGAAACTTTAAACGCGATTTTCTCGAATCTTTTTTTCTCTTGGTTTTTTCCTGATTGCGAACGAATGGAGGTTCAGATCGACTTGAAAAAAATTACAGGATGTGTAAAACATGTGCCATTTCGCCCCAAACCTCTGATATGCTCCGTAAAAATTCGAGATTTTCATAAAAAAAATTCAGGAGTCACCGGATTTTAGCAGCGCACAAATAAGAACGAATTTTTCTCGGAAAAATCGCCGTTTTTCAGCCACCAATCTCATGATTTCGATTTATTTGTTGTTTTTATAGGTTTGGGCCGAAACTATGAATCCAACAAACAAGAATCTCACCTTTGAAATCGGATTACGTCACATTTTAAGACCGATATTAAAGCAAAACGACAGAAAAACGTTAAAATGTTTACCCGTCGGCAGCGCCATTTTTAAAGCACATATATATTTCTTATTAATTTTTTTTCAATCTGTATGATAGTAATAAACATTGGGTAAAAGCATATATCTGGATGTGATTTCATTTGTTCACAAATAAATAAAGGACAGAGTCTCTTTCTCACGAAAAACGACTGCCTAGTCCCCTTAAGAGAGTTTGAAAAATTTCCGGTATCGACGTTTCAATATTGCGTTGGACTTTCGACCACTTTTCGGTACTTGGACTTCGAAAATTAATAACGGCCAGTACATCGTTGGATTCTATATTTCTTACGCTACATTTTGACGTATATGAAAAGTTCTTTACCTCACGCTGAAGTGTAAATATTAAATGTTTACTAAATGACTGCACGTGGGGCAAAACGGAACACTTTTCGCGGGGCAAAACGGAACGCCTATTATACATGGGGAAGAATGGAAACGTCTCTTAGTACGTGTTTATTATCTCTTTTAATTATTAGATTGTAGATTAAACATTTAATTACTATTCTTATTTCCAAGAAAATTGATTTTGTATAGAAAATTATGATGTATGACATACATCTTTCATTCGATCAAACTGTTAGTTTAAATTGTAATAAATAACATAATCATTTAATGCAGATGTGTTCTCCATGCAAGTATTGATATTCATGTAAAAATCCACGTGTAGGGGAAAACGGGGTAATTGCAGCCAGCGGGTGATTCCGGCCCCTTCTATTTCTTTAAATATAAAAAAATTTAAGAAAAAATTAAAACCGTCTTCAAAAGAATGAAATTGCACTAAAAAGTAAAAAGTATTTTTTTTCCTTATTTAATCTACGACTCTCATATTTTTTAAGTCGACGTCAGATTTACCCAGTGCAAATGATGAGGCACCGACTTAAAAAATATGAGAGTCGTAGATTAAATAAGGAAAACAATTATTTTTTACTTTTTAGTGCAATTTTATGTTTTTAAAAAAACCGCGTAACTTGACTCTGTGTGGTACTACCACCGGTTAAGCCACCATATTCATGGTTTCCATGACGATACCAGTCCTTTGTTTCAAATAAATCCGGGAGTGTATATTCTGCACTTACTTCGTTATCTTATAGCAGTGAGATATTAACTTCATCTACCTATATGCAAGAGCTGGAACTCGAAAACAACTTAAATAAAAACAAGAAAATGATAAAGCCGAAAATAGTAAAAAAAGAGCCGTTACCAGAAAAAAGGGAAACTACCTTTAAAAAAGGAACCTGAAAAGAATGTAGCCTCAGAGGGCTTAATCTCTTAGGGACCGATGCATATTTTGTAATGAACTCTTTGTTCATTCCACACACGAAGAAAGTTGGATACAATGCATCACATGTAAAGGGTGGGCCCACGAGGACTGCACCAGTGCTGAAAAGGAAGATGATGAATTTGTATGTGATTATTGTTCATAAAATAATAACCTAACTGTATTAATCTATCCTTCTTTTCCGATATTATATTTATATTTGATTATTTTCCGTAATTTTCATGTAATCTAATAAAATATTTTCTCTTATATGTATAATATATATTTTTGTTATATTTTATTTGCAATAGTTATACCTAAAACATATATTTATTGATTTTAACATAAATTAATACATTTTAAATCATAAAAATAAAGATTTTGTACGTTTACGCGGTCTTCGAGTGGGTGTTCCGTTTTACCCCACCATTTGAGCGAAGCAAAGATTTCGATACCTCCGGTAAATTTCATTTTCCGTCGTTCCCAACGATTTTTCGTATCGATAACCATGATTTTCTTATAGTCCAAGGTCCACTGAAGACTGCTGTTCAAGTCCCGTGTCTTTTTCTCCTCCCGATTTTAAGTTATCACCCTCCAAAGTTAAGCGTTCCGTTTTACCCCACCTTCCCCTATCCAATAAGCCACCGGTGTGACGAGACACTAACAAAATATGTAAACGATCTATGGACTAAATAAATATAATACGAAATACTTCTATGAAACTGTAGAAAAGTTATTGGAAGCCGGAACAGAGCTGATGTGGTCGATCAAACGAAAGAGAATGGGAAGAAATACTATATCCTCATTAGCTGCATACAGTCGAAAGCAAAAGCCTCGTGTACTTTCCTAAATCTTATACAACAGAAAGAGCGCGATCACGCTGTAAAGTGCCATGTTGGCAGCATTACGATTCCGGATGAAGAACTACCCGTTAATTATTGCGTTCTATCGCCTTGTGCGCAACGATTCTTTCGATATCCACGAATCCATAGAGCTGCACCGCGTGTCTAGTATTTACGACGACAATTCCCTTGATTAAAATTCCTAATCAGACACGTTAGAAGTTATCGGAACGGCCCGTGACCGCAGCGTGTTACGAATACGCGTTCCGCGATAGAAACATTCGTTTTCATAATGGAAACGGAGCACAGCCGAGCTGACAATGACTTAGCTACTATATGGAAAGATACGACAGGTATGCGCGCAAGGTGTGCCAATAAAAATGAAGGTGAAGGATATAATCCGAAACTTAATAGCGGCCGCCTCGCGAGATATGCCTTTCGTCGTTTTCCGTTAGCAGGAGTCGCGATAAAAACGGAACCCACGTTACTGCAACCTCGATTGCATTCCGAGATCGTAGATTGGCCACCAATGATTTGTAAACAATATAGTCCCAGACGAAATAATGGCGCGAAGTGAAACCTATCGATAGGTCGATTTCAGAAGAAAAAAAAAAAAGAAAGGAAAGTTTATTTTACGAGCGGGGAACCGCGTAGACTGTGAGAATTTCAAAGGATTGCGTGTTAGATTAGAACATTTATTTATTCGATGACTGGTGGCGTAGATTGTTAATACTGACTGACAAGTCGATTTCAATAAAAATAACACTCTGTATAAGCTTTTCTCGGCAGGGTTTACGAATCCTATTTGAGTTGAGTTGATTGGAACTGAAATAATAAGAGTAATATCGCAGATCTTGATATTAATGACCGCTCTTCGTGTGCAATCGCGAGGTTTTATATTTCGACACGTTCCGTTGCTAAATTATTTTCCGGGCGAGTCGCAATACCGGGGCAATCAATCTGTAAATTGATGGGTGTAAATCGAACACGACCTCTGCAAAGGTATTTGGAGAATTCTCGTTCTCGCGGCGACCTTAGAAGGCCTTCTCGTGACTGTGTCGGCTCCCCATAATTTTCTCTCTCGCTTTTATCCCCCGTTTCTGCTGCCCACTACCTCCCTGACATTAGACCTACAACGCAATCCGAGCCCGCAACAGTTATGCCGTTCAGACAGTATTCTAATGCAGCCAGTTTTCCTGGATAGGGTTTCGCAAGGCTACTCTGGATTCTTATTTCAACGGTTCCGTGACCCCTTAACTTCGCGGGGTATCCAAAACCAGCGTGTTTTACACAAAATTGTGCGGGGCGCAGAATAATAATCAGCACGCAACATGCGAAATGGGCACGCATGCAACCTGTACACGCAACGGGTAGTGTTGCATGCCGATGCGGCCGGTAATTTTACCGTTTTCTTTCCACTGCGACGCTTGACGCGTTGATATGCTAACGTTACGTAGGAATTGAGGGACGATAAAATTCTTATCGTGTGGATAACAAGAGCATTCCATTCTACATACTTTAGCATCCGTATCGCGGCAAATCTGAAATCGATCAGATGAGTCTTGAGCATTCGAGGGTTGCCTTTAACCCTCTAGGGACGGGGATGTTTTAAACTTACCGTAGAATTTTTTTGAGGGTTAAAATAGTCTATTTTATACTTCGGATTTGGAAACTACTCGTTAGTTTTTTTTTTAATTTTTTTTTTAATTTGTTTATAACAATATAACAAAAAAAAGTTTAATTTCGGGTTCTGATGGTACAACAGTTTCTTCTCTGCCTACTAAAGGTCACTATACCTATCAAATCTCGATCTTATTGATGGTACGTAAATAAAAATGTGTTAATCTGAATGGGACTCTGGAGTCCCAGTCGTCCCTAGAGGGTTAAAGTCGTTTCTATATGAAGAAGAGATCCTTAGGATCCTTAGTGTTTTTCTCTGAATTCCTACTCCTATTTCCTTATGAAAGGTGTACTATATAGCTGCTCTGAACTTCACATTAAATGGATATTTAAGGAATCTGTTCAAGCGATCGAACTACAAGCTCCTAAAATTTTTACCCTAATGCCTTCTTTGGGAAGGCCTTCCTTAGGGCAGGTTCTCAAGGGGCCATTCTTAAAAAGTGGAAACCGCTCGTTTTACAGGGGCATTAATACTCGACAAGAAACTTTAACGAACCAATCCTCCGCGTATTGTCCGTGAAGCGGTTGACCGTTCGCTCTCATTCATCTATAAGACTTATCATTATCTCATCAGATAAGTAATTACGGGAGATGAGGGCGATGATGGCGGAAAGAAAGATAGAAGGAGAACGAGAGGCAAAATGGTTAACTGCAATCCAACTCATTAACTCGGTCCTGTATAGACATAGCTTTGTAATGAAGAACGACTGCGTCTGTGACGTAAACAGGATAAAGGGGCCATTATTGTTTATTCCGCTTATTAGAATCTTAATTAGCGAACGGTGGTAATGGTGCTCCAAAGATGGGAGAAGGTAATGCTGGCAAAATGAGGCGAGGTCGTTGGTGGATGCCTTGAAGACCGTCACAGCCTCTATTGACCTGTACGATGTTAACCTCGTATTAATTGCTACTCATCTATTAGATCCTAGTACCTACTCAGTTTTTCCTAATTATAAGTATTCGCCCAGGTATAGGTGTGGCGATCGCAGGTACTCAAAGCACTGCTACCTGGTTTCGTTGATATTTGCTCTGGAGTTATGTAGGAAACATTTTTTTGCGTCATACAGTTTTTGGAATTTGTTTTCTGAGAAAACTTCAAACCACTATCCATGTGAGAAGCCAGAAGTCATAGTTTACTATCACACTTTTGGCTCTTGAATTTGTTGGTGTAATAAAGTAAGAGTGACGAAGCAAAGAAAAGTCATTTGTAGGAGTAAATTAAAGGGAAAGGGTGTGATCTCTGACCAGCGTCGAGAATTTTAGTCAGGATCGGGATTAGATATCAAATACTCCTTCGAGATCCAATAGAATAGAGAACAAAGAGTTGAGGGTACATTCCCATCAAATTACTTAAAAAATAGGTAATTTTTACTATTTTATTTAAATAAAGTAAACGTCATAGTGTTGAAAAACTTTTTAAGCTCTATTAGTTCATCATAGAAGATACTGAATTTTTTTTGCATATTTTATTTAATACTGCTGTGTGTTGGTGATAGAAAAAACAGTTCCGCATCTGCGAAATTTATAACGGCTTGTAGAATTGTGTAACATCAACAAACCAAAAAAATTCTTAAAGTTTATAAGATTCTCTGTGGAATCATCTACGATCAAAACTTTTCGACCAATCTTCTTGTTTTTATAAACATTTTCGTGCGCAAAATTACTCGTTTTTTCGAAGTTTGTACACGTCTGCCAAAACATGAGATTACAATATATTGCTATGACCATAGACGATTCCATGAACAATCTTATAAACCTTAAGAATTTTCTTGGTTCAAATAAAATCCCAAAAATTACCTATTTTTTTAATGATTTGATGGGAGGGTATCCTTCATTTCTACAATTCATATACTTCATTCTTACATACAATCACATTACGATTATTTCTCTCCTACACCTATAAAACTCAAGAAAACCTCAATACCCATTTCATCAAAAATCATGGTCTTGTTATTGGAAAAGCATACCCAAAACAAACCGAACCGAATCGAACGTCAAGACTACGCGAAAGTCCACAAGGAAGCACAAAGACTCCCACGCTAAACACCAAAATCCAAGGATATATTTGAAACCAAGTTGAAAAAAAGGAGAAACCGAAAGGGACAGGGAGAAAGGCTCGAAGAGCGAGCATTTGTTCAGGTGGACGGATGAATATGGGGAAGTGCACGTGGTGGAAGCTCGGTGTGGGCAGTACGGTAACCTTCTCGGACAATGGGTATCTTGTCGAAGGATCTACGAGTTAGCGGAAAGATAATACAACGCGGCAGTGTCCGAGCCCGTATAAACCCGGATTGCAGAAGGTGGAGTCACCTGTGAAATGTCGACACAATGCCCGGGCACGTCACAGGTGTCTCCCCTCGCGAAAGTCCCCGAGGGGTATGTCAACGGCCATGGAATCCGCGGTGCCAAGACAATGAGTAAAGACCCATTAGAACGGCTGGACACATTGTAATTGCGGTTGGCGATTCAATGCGATATTAGTCGTTAATTTATTGAGAGCTGGGGAGCTGGCTGTCTGAACGAACATCGAGCAGATTGAAGGATTGTGCTCGGATTGAAACAGAGGCCTCTAAAGGAAGAACGATGCACGTTCATTGAATCCGTTCTGTTCACGAGCATTCCATTATTCTGATATTTGGGCACCAATGGGGAGTTCAAAGTTTTCTCATGGATAATACAACGGCGACTCGTGACGTAGACTCGCGTGACGAGTTGCTTTTCAAAATCGGAAACACCTTATTTAGAATTATAAATGTCGAATTCAAGTTGAAAAAAAAAGAGCCCACTTGAATGCCAAAATAAAAAGTTATCATTCGATGGCTGTTAATGGAATCTCTCTAACGGTGTATAGGAAGAGCCGCGCCCTGTTTGGTACAAAAGAAACATCACCCTTCGGACTGAAGATTGTCCTTTTCCCCAACGACTGTCCACCGAAAAATGAGCAAAGAAAGGGGCAAAGACAGCCGAGCGTTACGGCAGCCCGCGGTTGGCACATTCCAGTAGAAGCGCGGGCGGTCCCGCGGCAAAGATACCAGCCCGATACGCAACGGTCGACGTAATACCGACGAATGAATCACGTTCTTGTAGGAAGTGACCAGCCGGTGAAAATGTCCGGTTTAGACAAAGGCTCGCGGCAGCTTGGCTGCACTCTTTGTAGCCACGCTAACGAAGAGGGTCGAGGGCGATAGACGATCTCAGCACGGCTGGAATGTTCCGTCTGGCATCGAGTATCGCATCTGCCATTAGCATTCGAGCCCTCTCGCCTCGATGGTGCGACGTTCGCTGTTAGATTCGATGCTGGCCAGCAGCGTCGTGCACGATTCCATCAAATGTCCGCGGTACACCCGGTTGATCAGGATCCGCTCGTCCGCCGTTGGTAATTTATCTTGTCTCCACATGGCGGCTACCACCGAGTCCTATTTCCACGGGCCGGCGACAGCCAGATGAAGATACCAGAGGGGAGGCGCCAGGGTGGATTCGAGTAGTCGGTATACGGGACGCTGATGGCCCTCGAAATCAACTTGTTTCTAAGCAAAACGCCGCAAAAGTTGCTGGGAAAGCTTCATCGCACACTGAGAGAAGCGAGGAGGAATATATGGAAGTCCGAGTAAGAATCATTTGGCTGGACAGAAGCCGCCCTAGTAGCATTTATTTGCTGGGAGTTTGTTGGGCCAATGACGTGTTATCCGTTGGCCAACTGTTGAAGTGTCGCGCTATTTTTAAATGGGCCAACGATTGTAACCAACGCAGGCCCAACTGAAGGTTTCTTTCCATAGGCCCAACTGAAGGTTTCTTTCCATAAGCCCAACAGTTTCTTTCCAAAAGACGTCTTAAAAACGTTCAGGAGGCGTCTTGAAGAACTTCAAAAGACGTTGTAAACGTCTTCTTCAGGTCTGATTTAAGAAAAAAAAAAATTTGCGGTGAGGAGAATCGAACTCAAACTTCCCAGTTGCGAAGCAACCGTTATTCGCATTTACCCAATACATTTCCTTGTAAATACTTCTAATTTCTCAGTACATAACTAGTATTAATTGTTTATAAAAACTGCACAGTGACGCGAAATATTCTACAAAATATCATCATTCGACCTTTAGACTCATTCCTTAAAATTCCACATTCGTCTCAAGACAGACGTCCGCATTACGTATTTACAAATAAGAAAAGAAAAATCACAATTTGGAATATAATAACAAGTTTTTGGATGTTGCAAATTTTCTGACGTTTGTAAGACAACATTTAATCATCGTTGTAAATTTTTTGTTAATTAACCAACCATAGTAATTGTAAGCCCAACATTGAATATTCGTTGGCAAACTGCCGTAAGTTTCTTGCCGTAGGCCCTATGTTGGGAATTTGTAGGCAAAACTCTAACTATATCCCAACTAATTCCCAACTGTTGGCTACCGTTGGCCAACCAGAAATGCTACTAGGGCGATTATCGAGGACTTCAAGTGCTGAGAGTGATGAAGCGTTAGGTCTGGAGTATCAACATCGAAGTACCTATAGTTAAACTGAAATAGAACTTTCTGGATGGCACGTTCAAGTCGAGATGTACAATATACAACGTATCGTATATCTACATGGAAAATTACTAAGAAAAGTAATGAATAAATAAATAAATAAAATCATATCGGTAGCTAAGATTAAGCACTACCATCGAGCATCGCGTTACGACGAGCGACAGAACGCGGATATATCCGAGCGCTCATCCCATTCGACTGAACCATTGAGTCTCATTGCGCAAGATGACGGAGTACGCTATTCCAGGGTTAAATCAACACTGCAATCGTCGATTCGAATCGTTTCCCCGTACCATTACGACCAATCAACATCGATGGATCGGTAGTCGTCGGTCGATCAGGCCGGTTCGCGTTTATTAGCGCGCAACGATGCTCTTATCGGGCTTGTGGAGGGCCGGGGAGCGGGGTAACTCGATTCGAGCCAGAATTCAGACGGGTTTCAGCGATCAGAAACGGCCGCGGGTCGCGATGGAAGTTCCTTAGGGCGTGGCAGATGCATTATAGATACTGTTTTACGAACGAGCGTACCACGCATCGGCGCAATGAAACTTTGCCCCGGCGACGTGTAGCCCGCGCTTTTATGCTTTCGCTCACGCTCCTCGAGTTCGCCCGTGATTACTGTTAGGCGGCGGCGGAGATCGCCGTAATGGAACGCCCCGCGCCCAGCCACTTCAATTAGAAGGTTTTTCGCGCGCAGGACGGCCTTTACGGTCGGCCATTCGAATTGAAATAAATCGAGCTACCCTTTTTTCAACGGCTCGCCTGTAATCCAGCCGATTCGCGGAAGCTGGCCACGCGTGTCGGATCGACGTTTCGAGAGGAACGCGTTGCTCGCGGTTTTTGCCCGCCGCGCGCGTGCAGCGCTCAATCAAGTCACGCTTAAGTCGTGAGACTCTACCGAAGCTTCCGTTCGGCTGGTTTAAGCAGGTGCTGATAGAAATTGGTCTGAGTATTTGTAGTGTCCGAGTTTTCGTCTATTCGATCGCTCTATTAGCGTGAGATGAGAATGACTTTCAAGAGGATGACTCTTGGTCCTGTTTTATGCCACAAGTGGTGTACCCTTTTGGAGCAGCTGTTGGGACTCGACGTTTGGGATTCGAATTTTGGAATATTCAGCGGAGAAATAACGCATTGTAAGTTAATGTTGCAATATCTGACTTAACGAGTAAGGGGGAACCGGGAATGTCCATTTTTTGTGAATTTGCGATTTATAGCATATTTTGTTGGTGGCAACTGGGACTACAGAATTGTCGAATCACAAAGGGTTTTAAAGTTCAAATACTCCCGTAAGATAACATTCAAGATTTGGTATACTGGTTAAAAACAGAAAATGTCCACTCTGCACTGGAACAAAATACGGAATGCCCCCTTCTTTGCCTAAGTAAGCTTCTGCCGTCAAGGTAAAAGAAGAAATTATTCAAGAAGAAAATTAAATTCATTGAACCTTGGTTCTTTACTGGTGGACTAAAGTATTGAAACTTGATTTTCTCGATTACGATGTTTTGCGACATTCCTTGTTTTCCCCTTTACTTGTAATATTAAGTTGTGATATCGATAGTTTGTCAGCTGCGTATTTCAGAATGAAACTTGCCTTTTCTGCTAATCCAGTTCAAATTTTTTATGTATTTGTTCTTTTAAATCGTCTAGTAAAACATTTTTATTAATGGTAGATAGAAAATAAGATTGATTCCAAAGCTTAAATGCGATAATACATCCAAGTCACTAATTCGTGTAGGTAAACTAAATAATCAACTTATAAAGTATTAGCAGTTTTGTCATAAACTCGAGAGTTTCCTGAGTGAAGTAACTTCCACCACCTACAATTACTGTAAATGCTAATTTGTCAAATCCTATATACTCCACTACAATAGGCAAATCCACGGAAAAATTGAATGTTAGAACTCAACTATATGGTACCCACGCTTTTACCTCTGATATTTATAAAAATTTCCATTCCGTATATACATTTCGAGAATTGAAAGTTTTAAGGAACTCGATCAGTTTATAACCGAATGTACACCTTCAAAATTAATCGCATTTACGTAATTACATATTTGCTAACGTGCACATTAATCCTCTGATAAAAGGAGAAACGAGTGTGCCTGAAAGAAGCTTCAGTACGGAAGAGGATAATAAAAAAAGGTTTGCAAGCGGTAAAAAAGAAATATGAATAATGGACATACTCTCTCATTTTCATTGATGAGAGTCAGCATGTCCGTGCCTTAAAATATGCATAAGGTAAATTGCGCGGTGCCAGTGTCGTGATTAATAAACATATATCGCCCATACGGGAACATAATTTAAACCGCTTGAAATTGATTCGTGAAATCTTTTATTATTCACTCCCCTGGCGAAAACATCGCGAAGGGATATCGGGAACATCTTTTAAAGAATTATCTTGCTGATCTCAAAAAATGCGGAGGAAAGTAAAAATAATTCGGGGAAGTTTTAAAACACGTGTTCCATTTTGATAATAAAATATCGAATAAATTATGATTATGAAATCATCGGCATAGCTTGTATACATATATGTAGGTACAGTACACAGTGTGACACATACCTGTATGCTACACAGTGTGTAAGTCATAGCCAATACTCCGTAAAGAAGTGAATAAATAAAATTGAACATTTCAACGCGAATTCCAATTTCGAATGTAAGTCCCTATAAATTTTCTTCTATCTTTGTTTAAGGGTGCCGTCTCACTGGGCCTTGAAGTGTGTGCGTACGCTCACACAAGCTAAGCTAAGCGTGTACGTATACGCGTGTAGTAAACAAATCTTAAATAACAACTTTCGTCCTACGGGTTAGCCCTAACTCCTAACGACGACTTGTGAACGCGACGGACGTTCCCAAACTTCGGGCGCTGCGAATTTCGCGATCGAGGCGCACTCTGTGTGGTGAAATCGGAAGTAGACGTCTGACGACGACGAACCGTGTCGTTTCGCGTTCGTATCGCGTCTCGTATAGCAATCCTATAAACTAGTAGGCGCGCATAACTATTATAAATTAGTAGATCAGTAGAAGTAATATACAGTTCTGATTGCCTGTACTGTCATTATTCCTCTGCGGGGCTTTTCACTCTGTATAAATTGGAAATTGTAACCGACTGTTATCGAAGTGCAATCTTTCGTTGTTCCCGTTCCATGCGCGCGTGCGCGATTATGAGTGCACGAAAATCAAGAGGGACTTCGAAGAGCGGGAAGACGCTGACTTCGGGATATTTCAGAGTATGGAAGGACAAAAGGAGATAGACAAAGGCGTATCTCGACGTTTTGCAGCATTGGTAAGTAATAATTCATATTTGAGTAGCTACATTTTTTTTTATAAACTGAATTTGA